>CM021101.1:388709445-389145358 GCA_007115665.2 Sequoiadendron giganteum | reverse complement strand
AACATAAACTCATAATCACAACCACTGATTATTTCATAAAGTGGATTGATGTTGTCATGTTAATCACAATCACTGGTAAATAAATTGCCTCCTTCATCCTAAACTACATTATCTATCGGTATGACATCCCTAGCTCCATTGTCACTGACAATGGTAGACCATTCAAAAATCAAGACGTGCAAGAACTTTGTGAAAAATTTCATATCCAACACTGATTTTCCACACCCTATTACCTTGAAGGGAATGGCCAAGCATAAGCCTCAAATAAGACCATTTTGAAAATCTTGAAGAAAACTGTCAACGATGTTGGACATGACTAGAATATCCAATTAAACCTTGCCTTGTGGGCATACCATACTAGCATCCACACCCCTACAGAAGCCACACCATATGCCCTTGTGTATGGATCAAACACCATCTTACCCATTGAGGTTGAGCTACCTTCCCTCTGGGTATCATTGAAGGGAATCATTTTAGAGGAAGACTATCGAGTATCCAGATTATAGGAGTTGGAATTGTTAGATGAGCGTCGTCAACATGTTTTTGATCATTTGAAAGCTTATCAACAAAGAATGTCAAGGAGCTATAATCACAAGGTAAGACCACAAACATTTCAGGTTGGCGACTAGGTACTAAAAGAGAATCCTCGCAATCAACAAGATTGGGAAAAGAAAGGAAAATTTGAACCAAATTGGCTAGATCCTTTTGTCATTATATTAGTATATGGATCTGGAGCCTATCAGTTATCTACACTCGAAGGGGACCTGTTTGAAGAACCTATCAACAAAATTCATCTGAAGAAGTTTTATACATAACTCATCCAGTGCACAGTCTCAAAAGAAGAAAAATCCCCCAAAAAAAAAGCAGAAAAATCCAAAACAATCAAAAAATTAGAAAAATCAAAAAAATCAAAAGAGTAGAAAAATCCAAAAAAAGCAAAAGATACAAAAAATGAGAAAAAGTGTAATAAAAATAAGTAGTGAAAACCTGACAACAGGCACTATTTGTGATAGATTATTTTTTCCATCTATTGAAACATGTGTCGGTCGTCTGCTTTTCGCCACCATTATTCCTGACCATCATAAGAACCTCATGTAAATATCTAGGCATTGTTGTCGTGTCTCACCTTAGCTTGGCGATCATTGTGCATATCCATAATAATTGGTTGTTTCTCACCGGGGGAAAAATCCTAAACTCACTGGGGGCAATCCACTGTGAGCTTAAAACACAACAAACAACCAACAGTTAGACAACATAGAAAGCATAAAAATCACAACGAAAACTCAACATTGAACATTAATCACAATTTTTAGAAAAACCAACCATCCAAATCAACAACACGATCGGTAAAGAAAATCTCACTGGATGATGTTCTTCTGAATCACAATTTAATCAATTTAGCATAAATGTTCAACTGTTATATCTTGGTTTTTGTTATCATTTTCTCCAGAGCGACTCAAGGATGTCATGGACTAGAGAAGCTAGGATGGAGTATGATTTTTCTTTGTCTGATTTATGTGAGTTAATCATTATCACTATACAAATTTGTCGTGGGACATGCTCTACAAAGTATCATTGATGACATTCCGGATTTGTATAGGAAAAGGATTAAATCTTGTCTATTTTACACAAGAAATACTCATGTCATTTTGGTTCAATCATGCCTAGATGCTTGTATTACCTTGTAATATCAAAAATCCATGGAAGTTGTACTCAGGTCATCATGGTCTAATTATACCATCGATGTTTGTACAAGCTTTCAACATATTAAAAGCTCAATCATGATAACAAGCACAACAAATTGGCTAACACGATGACAACATTGAATATTTAGATTTGCATGGTTAAGATAGATTGCATTCATATTAGTTTTTGCATGTGCATTTTAGATTTTCCAAGGCTAGAAAATTTCAAAATGATTTTATCTCTCTCATTAAAGGATTGAGTACATTTGACACTGACAAAAAAAAAGAATCATTCACATTTAGTTGCATATTTATTATCATATCATACATACATTACAAAGAATTATCATTTCATACATCCATCCATGCATTAGATCATATATTTGCAGTAGAAAAATACAAAAAAAAAGGTTCATCACATATTATCTGCATGATCAAATCCATCTCCTATATTGTAAAGCATCATCCATAAAGCATATAGAATCATAATCCATGCATCATCATTTCATCATTGCATCCATACACAACCATGGCATAATCATGTAAACATTGCATAACATATAGAAGGAAAATCAAATGCATCCATCATACACATCCATCATAAAAGCCTGTAGACAACATAAATCAATAAGGTTTCACTGCATCTCATATAATCTCAAAATAATCAATGTCAAGTGTACAATTATATCACAAAATGTGGAGAGATAGATCAAAAAAATTGCAAAATATCATCAAGTCCTCGACTAAACAAGTGTATACATCAAGTTTCAATACATCAAAGCTCTATGTTGCTCTCCCTAGATGTTGTAGGCCTTGTTGTACCTGTTGTTGCACCACTAGATGGACCTGTATCCGGATCTTTGTCTGTTGCATCTCTGGGAGGTGGCCCTGTCACACCCTTGCTCATCGTCTATGACTAATTCCGACTTGACCCAACACCGAGAGACTATGCATAGCTAGGGACACGTAGCTCTATCAGAACTACCTAATAGTAATGTGATCTATAATACTCTTCCTCTCGGGTTGCATGTCTGACCTCTCTAAGCATATCCCTTGTTGTGGTCCCCTCGACAACTCTCTACATCCTCTCAACTAGAGAATCTTCCTGCTCACATCTCTGTCTCACGACATCTCTCTTTGTTGTCAATGTAGTAATCTGTGTATGTGCCTGTGCTAGCTGTCCTTGTAGACCCTACACCTATGACTATAAAGCATCAATTTGTGCCTGCTACTGACAGGAAGGCACACAAATTTGAATTTGTGAGGGTCTTGCCTACTGTTCTCCCGAGGGAACCATTTATCTCCTCCTCTGAGGTACTCTAAAATCCAACATCTCTCTGCCACCCGCATCCCCACCATCGTCTCCATCATCTCCATCATCTTCGTCATCTCTGTCATCTCCTCCATCCCCACCACCTCTCTCCTCCTCATCCCCATATTTTCCAACCCTCCTTCATCTTGGTGTGTGTGGTGGTGCCCTCTCATCATCATCAAAGGCTGGTACTAGCAAATCAGGACTCGATATACTCAGTACAACATGTGTGAAGAAATACTGAGCATACTCATCTGTCATCAAAGCATCTGCGATCTCTAGACAATAATCCCAGACCTATGCCTGCAATCCAAAGTACTCCTCGCACGCTGCATCATAGGATAAGGTGGGTCCCCACTTTGAAATATCATTTCGTCTCTAAGCATATAATGCAACTCCCTAGGGCATCCCCCGAACTCGGCCATACTGGCAAAACACTCTCATAAGCAGGAATCTCTCGATGATGAACTATGTTCGTACGATCAGATACCTCGCAGTGCATACATATGGCATCTCAATATCATCCTCGGGCCATTGCTCACAATCTAAATATGGCCGCCATGTCATTGTCTCCAGATCATCAAGAACTCGTCGCCAATACTCCAATTTTCTGAGTTTGTGCTGGACAACCGAACCTGTAAATCCAAAGACATATGGTCTACCAACTGGATGATCTCTCTCTACTATAGGATGAGTGACAACTATATGCTCCCAAGCCCAAATCTGAAGCAGTGTCACTCCAACTGATAAGATCATGGCTCCAAGATACACTACATGATGCAAATCATGATACAAATGAGCTAACATGCAGGAAACCCATGCATATTTGATCCCCTGGGTAATCATACTCTCTAGTATACTGCCCAACCAATGGACAGTTCCTTTGACCTATAGTCGGGACATAAGAAACCTCCAACGAAACCAGCTAGAACACATGGTAAGGGCTCATATGAATCAACCATCTCCGGCCATGGGATCTCATAATCGCTGATCCCATCATCAACAAAATCCTCCTCCCTCAGTACCTCCTTGCTTTGTCTGATTGTACACAATCAACTCCCCAACCACGGGAATCCCTAATATCCGGTACACATCCTCTGGGGTAACTGTCATCTCACCGGTCGCCAGATGGAAATTTTTGTGGTCACTATGCCACCTCTCAGTTAAAATAGTCAATAATCCCCTGTTTATCCTATACTAGGGCATATCAATCAAGGAAGATAGACCACATCGCCCAATCACATCCAAATCTGCCTGCACCAGATGTGGAATCATATCCCAAGTTTTCGGGTAGCGCTCCCAAGACTGAAGAACTCTCAAATCCTCCTATAATCATGACATATCACAAATTAACATTTTATCAATCAACCTATCAATCAATCTAATAAACTCTAATGAGATTTAAATCAAATCTTGTTGAGCATCTATCCTTGACTCTCACCTATCATGAGGTCAATCATCATCTATCTTATCATTGACCCTCATCTATCATGAGGTCAATCATCAACTATCCTATCAAACATCATCAAAACAACAGTTGACGCGATCATCACACATCAAAAATAAGGAGAACAATCAACATTTTGTCAATTCTGGTGTAAATGCGCTAAAAAATTCCATCTATGCATCGAAATAGTGTCTTTATGCGTCAAAACCCTAGATACGCTAAAACACAAACCAAATGCGCTAAAAACCTAAATGCGCTAGAAAATCAATCTATGCGCTAAATTTAGGCATAAATGTGCTAATTTACCATATGCACTAAAATAGAAAACTGATGCGCTAAAGCAGATTTTAAATGCGCTAAAATGCACTAACAAATTTCACAACATGAAAAAAACGTGCGAAAACACATTCAAATTTCAAAAAAAGGTTTCTCAGGGTACGTACCGAAGGTCCATACGCGGTTGGGCAGTTGTGTCATCAAACTCGCTCAAATCGGTGAGTGGAAAGGGATCACCATTTTTCTCAAATCTCTCAATCAGCTCAATCTCCAATTTACAAATGAATTCAAATGAGCTCACTTTTTCATCTATTTATCTTTTAAAGGGGTAATTGGAGGGTAATTAAGTGGGATTGTTTTTACTTTTAAACAGGGCATCAAATTAATCAATTGGTAGGTCGGTCTTCTTTATCGGGAGATAAATCCTCTCAACATCATACAATTTGAAAATCATTAGAAAATCATAAAA
Organism: Sequoiadendron giganteum; assembly: GCA_007115665.2. Classification (NCBI taxonomy): domain Eukaryota; kingdom Viridiplantae; phylum Streptophyta; class Pinopsida; order Cupressales; family Cupressaceae; genus Sequoiadendron; species Sequoiadendron giganteum. The sequence goes on along the minus strand of CM021101.1, from coordinate 389,140,169 downwards.
AAATAAAAAAATTCCTTGATTTATCTCTTGAGGGGGCATACCCGCGTTATCACTTGAAAATTAGTGTCTGGGGCATATCAATTTTTTTAATCAGCATTATCGACAAATTTTTCTTTGAAGCAATGTGTCGCAAACACATCACTTCAAAGAGGGGCAAAATGTATACACTCAAATTTGGTCTGGACGAATTAATTAAATATAAGTTATTTAATTACTAATCTTTAATTTTTCTACTTATAAATAAATTGAAAATTTTATTTATATAGTTCATTTTCTCTAATTCTTCCTATCTTAAATCATTTCTTCACATCTTAATTAAATGAAAAAATTTAATTAGTTTGTTTATTTAATCAACCTCCTCTCATTAAATTTGAATTTTAAATTCAAATTTAGTCACATTTCTACTAACTTCTTTTCACCTTTCACCTCATCATGTGTCTCATGAAATTAAATATCTCTAATATTTAATTTGGCATTTATCTTCAACAAATTTTAACCAATCTGGGACACTTGGCCTTCATCTTCATTTGATTCCTCTTCACACTTGGCAATTTGTTCTTCTAAAGGGGACACACTCCCCTTTTCTCTCTAACCTCTTCACCTTCAACCGTTTATTCTCCAGATCAAATCCAGACCGTCGATTTCTACCACCTAGGATCATGCCTTGGAAAATCTATAAGTAGAGCCTCATTTACAACAAAAGAAGATAGAGAGCTGAGCATAATTACACTCTATAGAATTTTCATTAGCATTATCATCTTAGCATTGTCATTCTAGTATTAGCATTATGGCATTACCATTAGAAATGTCTTAATTACAATAGTTTTATCATATCATTGTCATACAACAACATCATTAATCTTTGCATATCATTTACAACTAGTTTAGTAATCATGTAGTGTAGGAGATATCTCTTGCATGTCCAACATCTCTTATTCTTCAGGTTGTCATTTGGAAAGTCATGTGCATAAACAATTTAAGAGCAAAAATAGATTAAAGAAGCCCTGGAGATAGAGGACAATGGGGCGACATTAAGGAATCGATTTATTAATTTGATTTAGTTATTTGAATTCCTTGATATAATGTTTCATTGGTGTGTGGTTAGCTTTTATTTGCTTATTCACGATACATTTTATACACCACACACTTGTCATCCCAAGTTTTGAGAATCAAAGATCCATCATCCAAACTATCAACTGATCCATCATCCAAACTATTAACTGATCCATCTACATCTTATATCCCTCATCGAAATCTACCTATACTCATAATACCTAGAATATCCAACTCCCACATTAACCATGTCTTGGAAAAAAATCTTTATCATAAGGACTCTAAGGGCACTCTATTGTGATGTGTGTATCTAGATAAGGTTAACTTTAGTATCAACAAAGAAGAAAAAAATATTTTAGGGTTATATTCAAGTGCCCACATCTTGGCAAAGTAACTCCTTCAAGCATGACATCATTGACATGCATTGTGACATCAATATCTACATCAGCACCACCAAGTAGTTCAACATGATATTAGCATTCAAAAAACATAAAAAACCATTAAAATCATAAAAATAAAAATCAAGAAAATGGTAAAGAAAAAAATTATCCTCTAGTGAAAACCAGTTCAATGGCGCTTTGGGCAAGTGCCATGATGAAAACCTAGAAAATAGGTGTCATGTGTAGAATCAAGCATCTACATGTGCCATTCCAAGTGGAAGCATCTCATATCCCTTAATATTCAATCTAATATATAATATGATCTAATCCATTTTCATCCAACTTCAAAAATTATCTTGATCTTGACAAAGGTTAGGGGTACATTTTAAACTTGCTTATGGAAAAATATTGTCAAGGTCATTACCATTGATCCTATCCTATCTTATGTAATATCATATATTATATCCAAGAAATTATCCTCACATACATCTCATGCTATTCATATTGATCCATCCATCATCTTGATCTATGCATCTGTTTAGAGTATTTCATACATTGCTAGACACTAAGGGTAGGTACTTGCATCTTGCTTCTGAATAAATCTTGATCCATGTCCTATAGCTCGTAACGTTATCCAGACATCATGATATAGGTATCATCTAGAAAATCCTCAAAAACATAAAAAAAAACTTTTGAAAATCTTCAAAACATCCAAATAAAATATCAAAATCCAAAAAATTCAAACATTTCTAAAATCTCAAATAAAATCCAAAAAAATAAACTTGAAAATATCAAAAACCCCAAATCAGACCAAATAATCGAACTATGAAGCCTCCACACGGTTACGCAGGCAAGTCCATCTTCGATGAGCCCTCGAGGCATAGGTTTGTCCCTAAGGTCCTATTCTTTTGGTCTAAACATTTGAAAAGTCAAAAACATTTAAATATCTAAAAAATACCAAAAACAAATTGCAAACACTTCAAAATTCCAAAAACAATCTCAAAACATTTCAAAAAGTCAAAAACATTGAAATATTCCAAAAAGAAACAAATGCACTCATCCCATCTCATCTCATCCGCAATAAAATTTCATCCATAATAAACTTATCATCATCCTCACCTTGGTGAAACAAACAAAGGTAGGTACAACAATCATCAAAACATAAAATTTCATGCAAAATCGTAAGTCTTGATCATTGTCAAAAATGTCAACAAACTTTCATATCAATGACCTAAAAATTTAAAATCAACTTCCAATGCATGTCTTAACAAATAGATCTTTACTACAATAGACATCATTTTGGATATCAACCTAAAAACAATTCTCTCTGGCAAGAGATATGATAGCATTGATTTTTTTGTCACTTTGGTATTTTCTTTTAGTTTTATCTTTTGTCTTGTTTACATTTCTCATTTGAAACTGCCTTGATCTTCAATATCTTGGTATGTCTAGATAGGTACGTAATGGGGCATAGTCATTTCTTTCGTTTGTTGTTCTTGTTGGATGTTCTTGTAATATGACCTTGGCAAATGCTTGCCTTGTGTGTGTAGGGATAGTGGATAGTCTCGAGTAATACAATGGTTGATGCATATCACTTGTTCTTCATACCTTTTGTGTATTGGTCTTCTTACTTTGATGGATTCATTCTCTCACATGATAAAACAAGATGTTTGTATGTCAAGTATGAACAAGGATACTCCTATCCATTTACAGAGTCAAAGTCCATGCAATTGATACAAAGTCACCTTGGTTCTTCATACCTTAGTGCATAGTGTCTACTTGCTATATCAAAATAAGGATTGCTCTATATTGTTTAGCATGACCTAAAAACAAAGAAAAATCATCTATCATACCTTATCACATATCCAATAAAGTCTCATAGATTTATTGGTATCTTGATCAACATCATCATTCTATCTCATCTTCATTCACTCTATCTCATTCTTTTATCTCTATCCATACTAACATTTCTATCCTAGTATCATGACAACAAAGATATATGCATTCCATCCTGCATCCATAAATCATTAATATGCATATCATATCATCCATCCTACATGAGCATCATCATATATCATGTGAAAAATACAAAAAAAGGGAAAACCATGATAATATCATCACCCACCACATGCATCTTGCATCCACAGATCAGTAGCATCAACATAAATACATCAAACCATAAGGATAATCATACATAAGCATACATATATCATAAGACCATGTCATATCCACATTAAAAAGGGTCAACTCATCTCATATACAATCAAAAATAAAAATGTCACGATACAAAATATGGTACATCAAGTATGTCATACGATAATATACATAAAAAATACATATATACTGGAGGCTCAAAGGCCAATGAATGTGTACAAATGTGTCTACATCAATTATCAAAATACATCAAATAAATATATGTACAATGTTGAGCTACCCCGTCGCTCCTCCCTATCAAGAGACGACCGAGGTAGTGGACCTCTGATATGGTGATCCTTAAACCCCAGGGTTTCGCCCGTGGTGGACCTGTTGGCCTATTTTTTGACCCTCGTCATTGATCCTAACCACTTTATTAGTGTCCTAGGACCTATTTTTCATCCTCTTCTCAATAGAACTACTCTCGTAACCTTGTTGTGGTCTCAACCCAAAAATTATTTTTTCTGACCGATCTCTCAAGGGGGTAGCACACTATCATTCTTTCATCCACTGGGGCACAATGGGGCATCAAGGAATTTTTAAATTTTTTTCGAGCAACATCAAGTCTTTGAAACAACGTAACAAGTACCTCGCTTCAAAGAGGGGCCAAATGTAGATGCCTAAAAATGTCCTAAACGAATCACATATCCCCATATCACCAATTAACATCATTTCCTGCATTTTTCACCAATTCCTCTATTTAATTGAATAATTTTTGATTATATGATTAAATTTATCTTTTTCCTATATTGAGTGAATAATTGACATTATTTGGTTAATTCATCCTTTTTCATCATTTCTCATTAATCCCCCTTTAATTGAGTAATTTTGAATTATTTAATTAAAATCCAATTTTCTTCCTTCCATCATGATTAAATAATTTTCATTAATTAAATCTTTTTTTCCTCTATATCATATATCACATGATTAAATAATTTTTAATTATTTAAATAAAAATCCTAATCTTTTAATCCTCAAAATTAAATAATTTTCATAATTATTTAATTCCCCAATTTCTTCCAAACTTGCACAAATAATATTCCTTTTTCAAAAAGGATATTCCCTTTTCAAAATATATTTTCCCTCCAAAATATCTAAAGATCATATTCCCTCCAAAAGGGAATATTCCCAAATTCAAATTCAAATTCAAATTCAATTTTGAATAGATATTTTCCCTCCAAAATATCTTTAACGTCTTTTCCATGAAAAGTGGGATATTTTGGGCTCCCATTCAATATCATCCATTGATATTCATCCATCTCCTTGGTCTCCTCTCATCTGTCGATCTTGATCTTCAAATCCTGACCATTGATATGATCTTTCTAAATCTATAACATAACTCAAATTTCCTTCAAAATCATTCACAATCTTCATGAGCTTGAGCAATTCATTGTTTTGAGCTAATTGTGAGTCATGATCATCCTTTTGAGATTTGCAATCATGGGAAAGTGCTTAATAGAGTCATCCACGTTCACTTGGAGCACAATCCCCCAATCAAATTAAAGATTTGCTTGTCTTTTTAATTTCAATTGATTTGAATTATGTGTTTCTATGCTTTGAATTGAATTCTTTTTTAGATTTGATAATCAATTTTATTGAGAATGAGCCTATATGACTAATCTTTGATGGGTTCTTTGTGTTTTTGTGTTCTAACCCTTCTTATCATGCTTTTTCAACTAACCCATACTTTCATATATGACACCATGCATATTGATATGTATTGTCATTTTGTGAGGGATAATTAAAAAATGAGAGTTCAAGTGGATAAAATCAATACTCAGGTAAATATTACATATTCTTTGACAAAACCTGTAAGTACTACAAAGTTCATGTGGTGTAGGGATGAGATGTGCTTATCCCATTATTAACAATGACATTATTCTCTTGGGTTGAATATTGCACTTTATCCTATAATAAATATCAAGTGGGAGAATGTTGGGACTAGGGTGATATTCAAATACAAAGAGTCCTCGTAGAAAGAGTTTGTCTACATACTTAATTATGGTGATACATGGTAAAATTATAAACATTGTAGTACAATAGGCACAATGACTTACATATGATAATGTTGTTGCATGTGTTGCAATACATCATAAATGTTGGCTCAAATGTGTTGGTGTTGTGACAAAAATTGAAAGACATATATAGAAGAACTCACAATTATATATGAAAGACAATGTTTGCTAGAGTATGAATAGTGATCTAGGAATACATATAGTAGAACTAGAGTTCATGTGGTATAATATGAGAATGGGATAATATTATGGTAGATGGCATAAGCTACCACAAGAAGACAAAATTAATGTTATGTTAGTGTGAGCTATTACAAACAAGGAGTTGGTAGTGGTGGCTATACCATAAACACACACACATATATATTGATAGTGCTAAGGTTGTAACTATAGATTAAATGTGTGATTATGTTAAGAGTATATGAGGTGACTGCCCATGTGGATAAATCACACAACATTTTGTGTGGCATTTTGACGATATGTATGGTTGGATTATAGTTGCATGACTCTTGATATTCCATGTGTTGGTTGTATAGTTAGATAGTTGATATTCCCATGAATATGTATATATATCATCTTGTTGATGTTAATACAGCATCGGTCTTCACTAAGACTCATATTAAATACATGGGCCGACCTTATATTTGATTTATTTCACGTACTTATTCTGGCCGACTTTAATTGTTATTAAATATTTATCAAAAGGCCGACCCAAGTGAAGAGGCGCCTAGGAGATATAAATACAAGGTCACTTCTTGGCTATGAAGAACAATTCAAAAATAAACAAGTTCGCATTTTTGGCAGAGCAGAATTCGCAGTCTTAGAAGAAGTTCATACTTAATCAGCAGATCATCATTTTGTAGCAGCAGACCGATTTCAAGAAGAAACATATTCATTTGTATCTTTGCATCTAGGAGAGGTGCTATTATTCATTGTATCAAATTCGGCATTGTGTTGGGCCTGAGTTGTAAGCATATTTTTGCTCTTATACCTTCAATATATAAGAGATATATTTGCTGGGTTTTTCTCCCTCAAGAGGAGGGTTTTCCCAGGGTATCTTGTTGTGTTCATTGTCTTATGTGTTGCATTTCTTTTGCAAATTGATTATCTAATTTGATCTAAGAAACACTAACATGGTATCAGAGCGGGTGTGAAAAAGACCGTGATCAGATTTAGTTCGCAACACTCACCTTAGTCTTTTTTCAGTCTATCTTCTAAATTTCTCAAGATGGTGAACAGTCTGAAAATCGAGGATAGACTCGAAGGGATCCCGAACTACATATCATGGAGGTTCAGGTTCATGCTAACTTTGGAAGAGAATGACTTGGCTGAGTTTGTGAAAACAAAAGTTCTCGAACCTGAGGGGGAAGAAGAGAAGCTGCAATGGAGGAAGAAAGACACTAGGGCAAAGAAAGCATTGGTTGATTCCGTCAAGGATCATATTGTACCAATTATCTTCAAGTTGGATTAGCAAGAGAGATGTTTACAACCTTGGAAGAGATGTACGAAATCAACAACACCAGTCGTGCCCTTGCTCTGAAGCAACAACTTCATCATGTGAAAATGGCGAAAGGAGAATCTGTTATTACATACTTCATGAGGATTTCAGAGATAAAAGATCAGCTCTCCACTATTGGTCACATGATTGATGATAAAGAACTGACTATGCTTGCTCTCAATGGTCTTCCGCTTTCATGGGAGGCGTTCATCCAAGGAATCAGTGCAAGATCCGAACTTCCCAAGTTTGATCGATTGAGGATTGATTGCATTCAAGAAGAGTCAAGACTAACAGCAAGGGGGATTGGTCAAAGCTCAAAGAATGAAGAATTACAAGTTCTTACCTCTCATTCATCAAACAAAGGAAAAGGCTTTAAGAGAGGTTTCTTCAAAAGGAATCGAGAAGATGGAAATGAAGATGCTCCTACCTTCAAAAGGAAACGAGACATGTCCAAGATTCAATGTTTTCGTTGTGATAAGTATGGTCACTTTGCGAGGGTCTGCCCCCAACGACCTAAGCTTCAAGTTGCCACTGCAGATGTTGAAGAAGTTGCTCTACAAAAGGACTCTAGTGATTATCTATTTTATTCAGCCTTGTCTAGCAATGTTTCTACTGACTCTAATACTTGGTTGATTGACAGTGGTGCTTCTAGGCACATCACCGGATTCAGAAGTCATCTTTCAAACTTAATGGAAAGCAACTCCAGTGATCAAGTTGTTATTGGAGATGATGCTAGATATTCTATAAAAGGAATTGGAAACTCCACTCTTCACTTAGATTCTGGAATTTCTTTGGAGTTGAATGATGTATTGTTCGTACCTGGGATAAAGAGGAACCTTGTTTCAATTTCAGCATTAGAAGACAAAGGTTATCAAGTTGCCTTCTCTAAAGGGAAAGTTCTTATATGGGCAAAGAACTCCAGCTTCAAAACTGCTCAAGTGATTGGAGTTAGACATGAATGTCTCTACACGCTGTGCACTCGTCCTCTTCAAGCACTTGTGCATAACAGTACCAGCATGTGTGATCTTTGGCATCGAAGATTGGCTCACATTCACTTTCGTGCTCTACCTATCATGGAGAAGATGGTCACCGGTCTTCCGAAATTCGATCAAGAACATGAAGGTACATGCAAGGGATGTGCCCTAGGCAAGAACACAAAAGGTACGTTTCATTCCAGTGAAAGTAGATCTAAATGTATTCTTGATCTCATTCATTCTGATTTGTGTGGTCCAATGTCTAGTGCATCTTCTAGTGGTTTCTTGTATTATATTATTTTCATTGATGATTACTCTAGAAAGACTTGGATATATTTCTTGAGATACTAAAGAATCAGAAGAAGTATTAGAAAGATTCAGAGAATTCAAAGCACAGATTGAAAATCTCTCTGGGAAGAGGATCAAAGTATTGAGATCTGATAATGGTGGAGAATACACTTCTGGCAGTTTTCGAGACTTCTGTATTGAAGCAGGGATTAAGAGGGAGTTCAGTGTTCCCTATAATCCACAACAAAATGGTATCGCTGAAAGAAAGAATAGATCTATTGTGGAAGCAGTGAAAGCTATGATCCATGATAAAGACTTACAAATCTCTCTATGGGCTGAAGCATCAAGAACAATCGTCTATGTTCAAAACAGGAGTCCCCACAGGATCTTAGAGAATAAAACTCCCGAAGAAGCATTCTCAGGCATGAAGCCTGAAGTTAGTCATTTGAGGATCTTTGGCTGTCCAGTCTATGTTCATATTCCAAAGGAAAAGAGAACAAAGCTAGAACCTTCTGGGAAGAAAGGAATTCTTGTAGGCTACAGTGAGACATCAAAAGCTTATAGGATTTACATTCCAGGACAGAAGTCTATTGAGATCAGTAGAGACGTCACATTTGAGGAAGATGTTGCTTATAGAAGATCCAAAGGCACTCTTATGGAGGTCGATGAAGAAGAATCTCCTCAAGATATGGAAGTTGACCATATTCCAGAGAATCTGAAGGAGGATACAGAACCTAAAGAAGATATTGATCCAGCTGAGCCTTTGGATCCTACTGATGGGCCTCTAGACATTGTGATTGGAAAGAAAAGACCTCTTTGGGCTCGCAGGACAATGCAGGAAGCAGAAAGGTTTGCAGCTCCAAGAGGAGCCTTCAGAGAAAGCAAGAGACCTCACAAGTTCTCTAGTTATGTTGCCTTGATGAGTCAGATTATTGAGTCAAGAGCCTTCAAATGTTGAAGAAGCTTCTAGTCAACAAGTATGGAAAGATGCCATGATTGAGGAGTATCAGTCTATACTTAAGAACGATGTTTGGGATATAGTTCCTAGACCCAAAGACAAATTTGTGGTGTCTTCTAAGTGGCTCTTCAAGATCAAGCATGCAGCTGATGGGAGCATTGAGAAACACAAGGCTAGATTTGTGGCTAGAGGGTTCTCACAAAAAGAGGGAGTTGACTATGAAGAAACCTTTGCTCCTGTGGCTCGTTACACGTCTGTTAGAACCATCATTGCTATTGCTGCATCTAGAGGATGGAAGATTCACCAAATGGATGTAAAGACAGCTTTTCTGAATGGCATAATAGAAGAAGAGGTTTACATTGAGCAACCAGAAGGATTTGAGGTGCATAGGAAAGAGTCTCATGTCTGCAAGCTGAAGAAGGCCTTGTATGGTCTTAAACAAGCTCCTCGTGCTTGGTATGAAAGAATTGATCAGTATCTTTCAAGTCTGGGTTTCTCAAAGAATGATGCAGATTCTAACCTCTACTTCAAAGTAGTAAATGGTGAAGCATTAATTTTGGTTTTATATGTTGATGACTTGATCATTACTGGTGAAGAACATCTAATTCTAAAATGCAAGAAGGAATTAGCTTCAGAATTTGAGATGAAGAATCTAGGTCTCATGCATTACTTTCTTGGCTTAGAAGTTTGGCAAAAGCCAGATGAGATGATTCTAAGTCAAGGGAAGTACACTATTGACATTCTCAAAAGGTTTGGTATGATTGACTGCAAACCTATGTCTACACCCATGGAGACTAATTTAGATAAGTTGAAAGAAGCTGCAGCTAGTTCAGAACCAGTGGATTCTACGATGTATAGACAGTTGATTGGTTCATTGATGTATCTAGTTAACACTAGACCTGATATTTGCTATGCAGTGAGTGCACTTAGCCAGTTTATGTGTGAACCAAAGCAAATACATCTTGTAGCAGCTAAACATATCCTGAGATATTTATGCGGCACAATCGGATATGGGTTGAGATATTCTTCAAACGTGGATTTGGAGCTGCATGGTTTTACTGATTCTGATTGGGCAGGATGTGTCTCAGATCGGAAGAGTACTTCTGGTTGTTGCTTCAGTTTGGGGACTGCTATGATCTCCTGGTGTAGCAGGAAACAGTCTTCAGTGGCCTTGAGTACAACTGAAGCAGAGTATATTGCAGCTTGTGTGTCAGCTCGTGAGGCAGTGTGGCTTCGCAAGCTCCTTGCAGGATTGTTTGGACAATCAATGGAGCCTACTATTATACACTGTGATAATCAAAGCTGTGTGAAGCTTTCTGTCAATCCTGTGTTTCATGACAGAACAAAACATGTTGAGATCAAGTACCACTATATTAGAGATATGGTACAAAGGAAAGCTATACAGTTGAGGTATATCAGCACTGAAGAGCAAACGGCAGACATTCTCACCAAGCCTCTCGCCAGGATTAAGTTTGTATACTTCCGGGAGAAACTTGGTATGGTGGAGAATGCAGCCGTGACTGAGAAAGAGTCTCAATAATCAGTGATCCTTGTTGAGAATGCAACTCTTTGCTGAGAAAGAGTTGAGGTGCAAGCCCTTGTTAATACAATTCTCTGCTGAGAGAGAGTTGAGGTGAAAGTCCTTGATAATGCAATTCTCTGATGAGAGAGAGTTGAGGTGAAAGCCCTTGTTTCCACCCTCTGGGAGAAGCTATGGTGGATGTCATGTGTGTGACTCCATGACAACATCACGTGAGAGAATCCGTGATGAGTTTTTACCATCTATGGGAGTAGCCATAATGGTTAATATCACGTTGAGGTGATATTTTATTTTGTTTTCATTCTAACATAATGTGTCTTGTGCAGATGGAAGTTCATCCCTAGCTGAGAGGGAGTGTTGATGTTAATACAGCGTCGGTCTTCACTAAGACTCATATTAAATACATGGGCCGACCTTATATTTGATTTATTTCATGTACTTATTCTAGCCGACTTTAATTGTTATTAAATATTTATCAAAAGGCCGACCCAAGTGAAGAGGCGCCTAGGACATATAAATACAAGGTCACTTCTTGGCTATGAAGAACAATTCGAATATAAACAAGTTCGCATTTTTGGCAGAGCAAAATTTGCAGTCTTAGAAGAAGTTCATACTTAATCAGCAGATCATCATTTTGTAGTAGCAGACCGATTTCAAGAAGAAACATATTCATTTGTATCTTTGCATCTAGGAGAGGTGCTATTATTCATTGTATCAAATTCGGCATTGTGTTGGGCCTGAGTTGTAAGCAGATTTCTGCTCTTATACCTTCAATATATAAGAGATATATTTGCTGGGTTTTTCTCCCTCAAGAGGAGGGTTTTCCCAGGGTATCTTGTTGTGTTCATTGTCTTATGTGTTGCATTTCTTTTGCAAATTGATTATCTAATCTGATCTAAGAAACACTAACACATCTCATAGGAATGTGCCAAGGTTATTTAGTTGTATAGGCTAAAAGGAATAACATTGGATTGTACATTGTTGGTGTGTAAATTTTTGAGAAATTGTAGAAGAAGGGTATGCTATAGATTGAGGCTCTATAAAGGGTTCCAAAGACCTTGTTGTATTAAATTGATGAGTTTTAATAATATAATCGTGAACATCTTTTGGTGGTGGGTTTTCCCCTAAAAGGGTTTTCCATGCAAATATTTATCTTTTGTAATTTTTTGATTGCATATTGTTCCATTTACTTTTGTACATTTTTTGGTAGATTTTATAAATTATTATTGACTATTATCTAAATACATAATCTTTAATTTTTAACATCCCAACCTATTGGTTGTTTGTAGCAGGGGTCAAAATCCCCAACAAAAGGGATATAATTTTCTTTATGATGAACACTACTTGTATGATATGTATAATAATATTTAAGCATGTAAGAAAACATATCTATGTGAAAAATAGGTGGAAATGTAGTTATATTTTATCCCAATTTTTTTTACAATACAAGATGGAGAAGGTCCTGCAACTTAGTAAACATTATTGGTGTATTGGTAGAATTAACGTTATAAGACATAGATAGTGTAAAAACATTATTAGTGGATGACCTAATGCCATTCTTTTGTTGTACACCATTGTTGTTCTTCTAATAATTTTTTGGTGGGAACCTAAAGGATAAGATGGTTGATAAGGAGCACGATATGGTCTGTATTTAAATGAATTGGATTCAATAAGTTCAATCCAATGTTTTTCACATTTGTACACAAGTATATGAAAGAAGCATAAATAAAGTACACCATCTCTTAAATAGTTGGTAATATACTTTTAATAAATACTCTTTACAATTCATCATTAGGAATTTAGTGGTGCATCTTTATTGAAATCTAAAATTGTAATATATAATTTTCTCATTTGATCTTTCCTTGCATTCCAAGAAATCTCAAATTATAACATTCAAGCCCATATAACATTGAAGTGATGCATAAAAACATTTGTCAAATTTGTGAAAGAACTTATAGAGTCACGACGAAGAGAATAAATACATTCCATTGTATAATTCTTTAAGATTTTTAGGAAAAATTTTAGTAAGAAAATTATCATCATAAAGATAATTAGATTAAATAAGTTCAAACAAGTCATGGGATCCCCTTTACTATTATACACCTCAAAATAAGGGGCCACAAAATCCCATTAGAAATGGACAAGAGAGAATCTCATATGAAAGTAGATTATGCTAGATTTTAATGTTGATGTGTTTTTTACTAAGGGGTAAGGTATCGACCTTACTTTGCATCTCATCAATTCTCTTAAGGATGATATTTATGGTCAATTGAGTGTAGTTTGGTTGGGGGTTTATGGATGAACATGGAATAAAAACATTAGAACTGGTAACAATAGTGTAAGTGGAATGTGAAAAGTAAGAACGATAAGAGGATTAGTAGTGGTGAGAGCTGTAGAAAGAGTATGATTATCATGGCCAATATGGGAGAATTAGTAAAATGAAGTACAATAGAAGAAGAGGCCTATGATGGTGGGGGACAAGACACACCATTTAAAGATCTTGGTGAGTGTATCCTTTGACCTATACCTCTTAATACTCCCATTCCACAAGGCTTAGACATTAATGAGTCATACACTAATTAAATTCAAGTTTAGCATCATTAATCACATTAGCAACATCAAGTGTGAGAATTTGTGTAGTAAGATTCATATTTCACCTATCCACATGTGCAACATGAGTATCATGGTCAAAAACATCCTCCTCGATACAATGAGTGGTGGTATTTAGATTCTCAACCATGACTTCATCAAGTTGAATCAATGCCATTTTAGGATTTAGTCTAGGGCTTCTCCTTAGTGGAAAATGGAAACTAAGTTGAGCCTTTGACATACAAGTAAAATATAAAGCGAAGAAAGGTAATACAAACCAATATAAGTTTCATATCTAATTTCAAAATCATAGCAATAAAAAAGGATTAGATTAAAAAATAAAATCCTAAGGGAAGAATGGATCAAGACACCAAGTTCACCAAATGAAGAGGAAATAAATGAACCCTAAAGGTTAAAAGCCCACTACTAACACTCTAATCCAATCTTATCAAATATAATTGGGTTAAAATTGATTATATAACAAATCAAAGTGTAATAGAAATATGAAGATTAAGATAATTAGCTCCTTGAAGGGGTGAATGTGAAATCAATTGTGATCTACTAATAGTCATGTTTCTGTACATTGGATTCTACTTGTAATCTTTAGATTCTATCTAATTGATATATTGTTGAACTCTAAAGATCAACTGGAGAGAATATGGAAATCTGTGACCTTGTTCTTTTTTTTTTATTCTGTTTGTGTCAGTCTTTTGCTTTGGCCTTTGCTTCTTAGTGTTTGAACTTGTGCTATGTTAAGGTGGTTTTTATGAACACCTTTAAGGGACATACTATGCTATGATGTCGAAATTTCCTAACTCCCCCCTTGCATCTTGTTCAAATCCTGTATTCTTGTTTTCACAACGATTAGTGACAAGATAATTTGCAATGATATTTGATTGCTCTCAATTACTTTAGAGATATGTGAATAATTCTAAGAATTTGAAATCAGAGTGGATGCAAATCTTTTCTTAATTGGTGTAATGTTTTACAAACAATATTAATTGTTTGTTTGGATGGATAGATAATGATGCCTTACATTTTGTCTTTAAATAAGAAAATCCTAAGTGATCAATTCAAGATTTTAGTGCTCGAGATGACTAATAGTGCTCAAATTGATCCAATAAACTTCATTGATTCTCTATCCTACCATTCATATGGGCTGGATCTAGATGCCCCTACCTTTATATCAACCTCTTATCCTTCTTAGTCCACTCTCAATAAGGTTTGAGAGTGGGAAGGATATTTAGTTGGAGCTTGTATTGTTTGTGGAAACTTAGAAATGGATATAGTGACTGCAAAAGATAAACCACTAGAATTAATTTATAATGACAAAAAATGAATTGATTTGCCTGTCATTAGGATTAGGGTGAAGTGAGTTCCCCATATCAATTTAGTGTATGGTTAACCTTGATCCTTCAAACCTTTTTTTTACAATTTGACACTTAATCACTATAGTTGGGATCTTGCCTAGTTGAATTTTGATGTGGCTCAAATATGCACTAGTTGGATGGATATTTGTATGTTTGATGCGGTGATTAGTTTGATTGATAGGCACTACTTTGATCTCTTGTTTGTGCTCATAGACCAATGCTACAATTTAATGCTTGAATCTATGTGCATTGATGTCAAAGAGATTCTATATGTGATATAACTTGATCTAAAATTGACTCAATAATTGAAAAAATAAAAAGAAATTAAAGAAGAAATTAGTTAACATTTTATTTAAATTAAAATAATAATAAACATCAACATCCACAACTTAAAAGTAGATCCATATCAATAAAACTAAACTGAAAAACAAACGTGATGCTGGACTTAATCAACTTAACATCCACACTAGAAAAAGAGGTGAATTCCAAAGTGGATCCATACCAAGAGAGAAAAATAGACTAAAAAACATTATAATTCAATTAGTTTTTAAAAAAGTTTAGAGATTTCTTAGTTTTTTTTGGCTCTCGGTCCCATAGGCTGTTTGATCTAGGGACGACATTAAAATCTCTCATTCATTCATTAAACATTCCGATCGCGGGAAGGAGTACTTGTACATTTCGGTGGGCTTAATTCTTCCTTGTGAAGATTTCGCTTCAAAATTGAGCGCATTTGGTGGACAAGGAAAATCAATAATGGGACCTGTGAAGGGAGTTTTATTGGATCAATCCTTTCTATTCTCAGGCAGTGATGGTGAGGACGGGAGCTTACATTTACTTCCAGGTGCACAGGATTTGCTTCTCAGGCTTCAGTATTCCCAGCTTCACATCGTAATTACCAGTCCTTCAAATACATTATTTATGTTGGTTTTTCTCTGTGCTGAAATGCCGTTATTCAAATTCTTTGCATTTTAATTATTGTAAAGTTGCTCTTTAGTTTTATTTTCATCCGCGCGATGCTGTTCATATGGATATGCATTTGCTGCAAAAATGGAGAATGGAGTCACCCAAATCTTCTGATCCTCTTACTTCAAAACTCATGAGAAATCTAACAAAACTTTGAGCAAAGGCATTCTTATAGGCCACCCATAAATCTATCCTTTACACCCAAGTTTAGAAAGGTACCAAAAAAACTATAACTTAGATGATTGGTTTTATTTGTAATTGGAAATGTGAGGTTCATCGAACTGGTTCGCTCTTTTGTTCTGATTCCATGGAGAAATGAGGAAGAGGGCTAGACTAAAATTATTTTAGAGCCAGTGGATGAGAAATCCTTTTTGAAAATTACTAATTTTCTGCGAAGGAAAAGATTGCCAGCAGAGCTAAACAAGCATTCAAGTAATAATTTCTAAGACGATCATTATGAGATATGATTTACATAAGCAGGGCACTCGGCTATCCCTGCCAATGGTCATGGGCGATGGTCTTTTTTGATATCGATTCCACCATCTGGCAATCATTTCACAATATGCATTCTTAAATGTAGATTTTGAATAAGTTTTTCTTTAAGGTATGCAGTTGATAACTGTTGGTTCTCCAACCACAAATAAATAGTCTCTAAGAATTTCTCAGTTTCTATGTTCAAGACTATCACTAGGTTGGCCAACAAACGGAAGAGAAGTGAATACTCTCCCCTGCATTTCAGGCTCTGCAAAGCTTAGGCAGATAGACCTATAAGATGCACTGGCTAAAGATATACAAAAAAATTGGTATAACAGTGCTTAACAGATGTGAAGATTCATACAAATTGACAAGGAATTGTCAGATTTCATGCAACAATGACTTACTTCCTTGTATTCTTAACTTCTCAGGTATGAATGCAACAATAATTTAAACAATTAACATATATTTAATGGATTCTTCATGATTTGAGATATTGTGGGTTGGGAGGAGGTACTTAGTCTATGGATCGGTGCCTAATCCAGAGCAATAAAGTCACTAACTTGGTGTCTTCACTGCATCATAGCACTACAATATTTTTGTTGGTTTATTTATTTTTTTACTGCCTTATAAACTAGTTGCATATGGTCTTGTGATCTTAGCTCTACTTAATGATCCCTCATAGATTCCATATTTCCTATTGTTATTGACAAAAGGTTTACATTACTCAACTAATAACTAATATCATATAACAATTTGGCACAACAAATGTGTGTAAAGAATTGAAAAAGCCCTTAGCATCTCAATTCAAAGAAATAAGAAATTGTAACTGGAGACAACTTAGACTGAGAACATTCATTCATATTAACTCTTTAGAAACCATACTAGAATACATCTTCAACAACAATGGACATTGTGTATTTCCAGAAACTTGACACTACTACAATAAGAGTATCTCCCTCCTCTTTTTCCAAGAATCCAACCTCTTTATAATACAAATTCTTTCTGCTTTTAAGGAGAAACTCCAAGGCAGAGCCTCGCTAGATGGATGACATTTGTCATGCTATGATTTCATGATGAGTAGCTCTCTAACTGTTCTGTTTCAAATTGCTGAACTGTATTGGTTAGGATCCAATTACATTTCCAACCGTGTTATTGATTAAAGAAAAATCTTGGTGCTCAAATATATGTTGATTTTCCCAAGCGAATTGAAGAAGTTGCAAACCATTCAAGATTCCTGCCACCTGCTCAAAACACTTTTGTTGGTCTTTTTTGGAAATAATGAACCATTTCAGGGATTTCGGTGGTTCTTGACCATGTGAAATCCTGTTTTTTTTTTTTTTCATTCATTCATCTTTCTCTCTTTCTTCTCTTTGTTGGACCTTTGATGAAATGAAAAACCTTTAAACTAGTGTTAGACTTTCGGTAAGTTCGCGAACTTTCCAACATCAAGAACCTTGCAAATTGCTTTGTTTTCTTCCTTCAATCTTTTCATACTTGTTGCTGACCATATCAGACTTTTACACTTGCATTTTTTGCAAACTAAAGAACCACGTTGGCCTTTTAGGAAGTTCGCAAACTCACGAACTTGCCGAAAAGAGGAATTGAAGAGCCTTTTATTGGGCTTTCAGAAAAACCACAAACTTAAGAACCATTTCACCCTTTCGCCAGGTTTACGAATTGGTGAACTTGCTGACACATTGAACTCATTCCTTTTTCTTGTTGCACTTTCAGAAAGTTTGCGAACTCATGAACTTATTGACATTGAGAACTTAGCAAACTTTTCCTTACTCATTTGTTGGGGTTTCAGACTTTTAGAGAATCAGGGACTTGGGGGTGACAAGGAAGTCATGCAAGATTGGGGAAGGCCAAAAGGGGAACTTCGACTGAAATGTGCCCCTTAGTTTTTTCTTGAAATTTTCATCACAAAAACCAGCACAACACTAGAGATTAGCATTAACTCCCAAAAGATTTCCAACTTGAAAGTAACCTTCACCAAGAAAGTTCACCAAGATCCTAGTGAAGGTGAGGTGATAGCTTATGGTGATGGGATTGTTAGCAGTACTGGACTCAAATTACAAACTGGAAATGAAATAGCAGGCGGTGATCCGACCATGAAGGTCCCACGCTGCCACTTATTCAATGGGGGGAAAGATATTACAATGAAGAACAATTTATCCACTTTTCAGCAGCATCCACTCAAGCAGTGGGGATTCTCCACTTATTCAGTGGGTGAAATATGAAGATACAATTATTTATTTCTCTAGACTGGCGGTAAACCAACCAGGGGTTACAATTTTTGCATTAAATCACAAAGTAAATACAAAAATATAAATGATTGAAACAGTACTACTGTTTTCAGCCTTACAATGTAAATTATCTGCAAATTACAAAGATTTTCAATAGAAATCTGCTCCAAAACAGCTGCAATGATGACACTAGATTTCTGATTACAAATATGAATGAACACACCCAAGAAATATAGCATGAAATGGAAATACCGGGTCTGATAGACAAGACCAGCAACATGAATGTTCAAACCAGCAAGCTAGGAGATCACTAAAATGCTCATATCTCCTTTGATACTCAACCAAATGACACTAAATTAAATGCAAATAAAAGTTAGATGAAGGGCGACCAAGAAAAAGTCATTAAACAACATCAATACCCCTCAAATTATTAAGCACGCATCCCAAGGAGAAATCTGGAAATGATAAACCCTCCTTGACAAGGGTAACTTGTTCTAGAAAATTGTAGACATCATGATAAAATCTGAAAATCCAGGAGAAGGGGTGCCCAAGGCAAAGAAACACATAGGGCGAATACCCAAAATGATATAAAAATCATACAAGTAGCTATGAATGAAAATATGCTTCAGCTACGCTTGAACCAGCAACCTGTAAACAAAAAATGTCATCAAAACTTCAACAATGATGCTCAATATGCACTTCTGAATGAAGCACACTCCCAATTGACTATCTAGGGAACCATAGTTTCAGGCCCGAAGAATGGTGTAAATGCTAAGCTCCCCCTTAGCCGGGTTCTGAAATCAATTCAGCAGCATAACTTTTCTATTCATCCATCCATTCTCAACTCCAAATCGATGAGTCTTTATAGCCATTCAAGAGTAAATGAAGCATCGATAACTCCTCCAAGAAACTGTTCAATTTCCTCCAAGGGACACCACCTCTCAACATTAACTTTATTTGAATTAATAAATCATTAATTATCATCCTCTAGGCGTCCACCTTTTAGTTGCATCAATAAAATATTAAAAATAAACATTAAATGCTTAAGTAGACGACCCCAACTTCATGTCCCCATTTTAAAAACAACTTGAAGTTCAATGACTAGGCATGGGGTACAACTGCAAATCATGAAAATTGACTAAGTATGGAACTCAGTCCAAGGAGGTAGCCAAGAGCAATGCCCAAACTGCAACTGATAAATTGCTAAAAATAGCAACTGACATTAGCCGAGCTGAATCAAGCTGATAATGATGCCACTGCCACAAATGGATTTACTAAAAATAGCAAATGCCAAAAATAGCAAGTTCACTTCAAACTCAACAGAAAGCCAAATTGATCAACCACACTAAATTGCAAAAGATCAAGCTGTTGCTAGAATGATACTGCTAAAAATGGACTTACCAAAAATAGCAAACTGCTATAAATAGTAAGTTTACAAAACTCCATCTGAACACCAATTGAGCAGTAATCTTGACTTACTATAAATAGTAAGTGTTCATAAATACCCTCTGAGCACAAACTGTGCAACCAACATGACTTACTATAAATAGTAACTGCTCGGAAAGGTTGTCAGATTTAGATGCATGTCACACCACCTCGGAGGTCTCTGAAAACCCAGGAAAACCCATAAACCTTTCTTGCATGCAAGGTATCAATCAAAATTGCATGCCATTATCTTAACAAGAATGCTACCTCATCTTGAAGCTCTCCAAAAACCCAGAAAGCTCCACAAGACATGCGTTACAAACTCATACATGCAAACCTTCAAAATTGCATCTGAAAGTGGAAACCCTAATTTCCAAATTGCTTAGCCTACGAGTTTCCGAAAATAGGCTAAATCCAAATGAAGAGCGTAGGGCTAAATTGGGGACATTACATCGACAAAAAAAATACTTTTGGAATGTCAAGATTGGGTAGTCAGGATGGGGCCTAACTTGGTATTGAGTCAAGGAAATGGATGAAAGTTTGACTTAGATAAGTTTTATATATCAAAAAGTGGAGTTTCAAGCTTTTGGGGATTGGTGGAAATGGATACCAAGTTGAGGGAAGGTTTGAGAGTTAGATTCCACAAGGCTGAATAACCTTTTTGGAATGAGTGATTGGAGTTTAGGGAGTGGAGATGAAATGGATTGGACACCAAGGGATTAGAGTATGAGGAAGTTCGAAAGTCCGACTCCGATACAAAGGAATTAGGCTTTTAATAGACTTTTGGGCTTTGGGGATTGAGGATGACAAGGGAATGATACTAGGGGATGGGAAATGCCAAAATTTTGAAACTTTGAGATTTTGGAAAACACAAGACAAACATAAGCATGTTGAACTTCTCAAGATGCCGATACCATGGGATGATAGTGTACGCAACCCCGACACTCTAAAATAATAACACTTAGATGCAAATTTAACAAGGACTTAGGCGAGTTGTTGGGATTGGTAGGGAAGGCATGTAGGTATGGACACAAAAAGTCCCAAGGTCTGACTGACATATAGAATACCAAGAAAATCATTAGAAACAAACCATAATCAGACTTTTTGTGGATTTTTTAGCTTTTGACACTTAGGGGACCCATTTAGGGTGTCTTAGATCGGTTATAAACAATGGATCAAAAATGGCTAAGGCACACAAAATAGAAGGGACTCAAGCAAGAATGGCATTATAGATTTGAGGCCCAATAGTAGCTCTAGTTGTGGGCATGTGTTCTAGTGGGACATAACAAGGATTTAGGAATACTTGAGATGTAGATCAACACACCGACCACATTCACCATGGGTCACAGACAACCATGACTGCATGAGACACAAACAAAAAGGAAAGGAATGTGCATGGAAAGAGAAAGGCTGGAGCCTAGGAGAAGAAGTGTTTTAGAAATTGTTCACGCACATACAATTTCTAGAATTCCCTAGTTAGACTTTCAATAAAATATGAATCCTCCCCATGAGATTTCGCAACTGTGTATGGTCCTAACCACCAGGGATCAAATTTACCATGTTTTTTTTGTCCCGCGATATGGTATTCCACACTAGGACCAAGTCTCCTACTTCAAATTTTTCGATATAGACTCTTTTATCAAACAAGTATTTAACTTGTTGCTACTTCTTTGCATTGGTAATCTGAGCTCTTCTTCTAATTTCATGCAATTTAATCAACTGATTTATCTTGTGGACAATGGCATCCTCTTGCTCCTTAGATGATTCCTATATGAATTTGTATACTAGTAATAGATTATTGATAGGTGTTGGTTGAAAATTTGTATACTTGGGAAAGCATACAAAATTGTGGTTTCAACCACAGCACGTGAGATAAAATTCTCCTAATTAAGGGAAGGCTCCCCCTTTAACTAACTAAGACTAATATGGGTAGGACAGCAATCGTTCCTCTTATTTCAGGAAAGATTATGTTCTTTTCTCTTCGCAGAAAAGCAATAGCGAACATTAAGAAAACTTATTACAGCAGCTATGCAGTGAAACCAAGAAAGAGGAAATAAAGTTTCCTGAAAGCACAAAGACTTCCGTCGCTTCCTCCGGGACGGGAAAACAACTAACAAGCGCAAAGTCTTGAGGAGTGAAATCCTATCTACCCTTTTAGAATGATTACCTAATGATAATATACAGCATAAAAGAGCACAAAGTCTGCAACTATGATGTACCTATTAACTACTCTAAATGAGAACTACCATGAGCACAAAGTCTTGCAATTCTTCTCAATTTCTAAATACTAACTACGAATTCAATTTTTAACATTTACAGCACAAAGTCTGCAGACATTTCAATTGAATCTCTCTTCAACAATATTCCACAATCTCCAAGTAGTCACAAAGTAATGCTCCAAAATGACATAAGAACACAAAGGATGCAAAGTAGGGCTTCAACACAAAGTCTGAAATTCCAACTCTTTGATATTACTTGAAAAATCACATTTTATAACTATAAAGCTCAAAGTTTTTATGAGTACAAAATTCTGCAGAAATTTCTTGCTTGCTAAAAAGATAAGATTACAATAGACCCCCTCAAGTATTTATAGGAGAGAGGCCTTGAGAAAAAGGTGGGAGGATCTCAACAAACTTGAGAAAATCTCTCAACCGCTAACTAACTGCAATTGACTTATTCAAAATTACAATCCAAATTGTGATTTGTCTTGTAAGGATTTACATGTAATTACATTTTCCAAAACTGCAAGAAAAGAACACTTGCAATTGCAAAACTTGTTTTTACATATATTTTGTCGAAAGTAAAATACATAAAACAACATAATATTCTTCACTCCGTCCCGTTCCCAGCTTTGAAAGATAGAAACTTGCTGATAATTCCCTGCAACTCATCAGGATCGGGACCAAGTGTATTTCTAGCAACGGCAACGGTCTTTATGATAACATCATAGTATTTGACTGTCGCCTCTCTATGTTCTTCGAAAGCAACTTGCATCTTGTCGAAGATCATCCGGTGGTTGACAAACTTATGGATTGTATCCATAGAAAACTGATTTGAATCTAGATCCTGGTGAAGATTTACAGTAATTTGAGAAACAACATCACTGGCTGCAAGCAATTCTCCTTCATGACTTAAAACTTTGCAAGGGATTTTCTCAAAGTCTGAAAGCATGTCATGTTCAACTTCAGCACTCATCTCAAGGGTAGCCTGGACATCTTTGATAAGATCTTGAACAACTAATGACTTGTTTGTCATAAGTTCCTCAAACTCTATGTACTTTTCCCTTTTTGAAATCACTGAATTGCTGCACAGAATTTCCAGCTTCACTTGATCCATCTCATGCCAGATTCTTAAATCTTTCTCAATAGAATGTAGGCTTTGCTGAAAGGCTTCCAGAGTTTGATTCATTTTGAATCTTGCTGCTTTAACAGTGCTCAAATTCTTCAATGCCTTTTCGACCACTGGTACTCCTTGGTCAATTAATTGAGTTGTCCAAGAATCAACTGCTTTAGCCTTTTGCGCAATCCTTTCCAATTGCCTGACTGATTCTTCAGAGGTAAAAGAAGTTAATGGATTAACTCGCTCTGAAGTATTTGTTATTTTCTGTATTATTGCAATGAGTTGTGAATTCTTCTCTTTGAGCTCATTCTTCCTTGTCAGCAATTCATCATATCTTTGAACCAATGAGGCTATTGAATCCATGGCATCATGCATAAGACCAGAATGTGTCTGTTTACCAAGCTCAACTCTAGTGAGTCTGTAATCTGACAACTGCATCTCATCAAGTGGCTTTTCAACCAATGGCTCAACTATTTCTGCATACTTCATTTTATCTTCACCCATCATGACCCGTGAGACTTTCTTTGCCCTCTTTGCAACCCTAGATTTAGGTTTTGCAAGTTGCTGAAAATCGAACACGTCAGGAGAGATTTCCTGCTTCTTCCTTTTTGGCGTAATTGAACTTAGCCATGGAGGTAATTCCAATGTACTTACATTAGCAATTGTGATTTATGAAGAAACAGGCTCTACTTGTACCATTGCTGTTACTTTGGGAGAAGTATCAGTTTGAATTGCAATAGGTCTCGGTTCTACTGGAAACACATGATTGGCTTCTGACATAAATTTGTCAAAATTCAAAGTAGTAGTACCAATTTCAGAGAAATGAATGTTGGACATTGGTGCATAAGAAGGATCATTATCAAAGATTCCCTCCAAATCCTCATGAGAAGTTACAATAGGGATCCCCATAGTTGTAGTAGCAGTTGTACTAGGTTCTACAGGATCAACAAACACAGTGGAGAAAGAATCTACATCTGTATCAATATCCATGGGTATTTGAGGAATACCCGCATGAGGAGAGTCTGAGACTGCTGACGGGGGTGATTCTGCTGTGTTTTCTTCATAGGTATCATCTTCATCATTAAGGACATGTACCTGTACTTGTGAAGTCTCTTTTCCCTTTGCCGACACTTCCAATGGAGGAATTACCAAAGCATTGCTAACCCTCAACTTGATCCTTGTACCAGAAGAAGAAGCACCTTCTTTAGATTTGTCTCGGATTTCGGATCTTTGCCCAACTGGACCAGCCAAATCATCCTCAACCTCTCCCCTGATCTTAATAGTCTTGACATTATTATCCTTCAACCAAGCATTGCTATTAGCGAGGATAGGCTGAAAATGGTCAATAATAGAATCACATTCCTTTTTTGACCATTGTGGGGAGGGGAGAGGAGCTTCTGCAACTCTTTGTTCGGTATACTCTGGATCTAAGATTTCTCCATCATCTATCATTCCTTCAGGAATCCTGGTTAAATTAAGATCCACAATTTGTCCAAGGTGAGCCTGCTGTAATCCATTCTCCTCACATCCTCTTCAGTACGAAGATCTACCTAGATATCTTCAAGGCGGTGAACATGGGCAAAGGCTCTCTTAATTTTATCTTTCATTCCACGGTAGTCAAAATCTTCCCTGGCAATGAACTTCTTCAGCTTGATTTCTTGAAGCTCAGCATCCATAGCTTTGGCCCTTTGAGATGTGTTTATAGAATACCGACCAATCTGCAATGGACTATGTGAAGAGATAATAATACCCAATTTGTGACTAGCAAGTTGTACAGCATGAACTGCCATTAACTGTCTTGCCAACTCCATTAAAAGAATTCTGTCAGTAGGATATTGAGGTAGCATATATGGTTGTCCCTTAAAACTTCCAACTCTCATGTAAGTGAAAGTGGGAAACTGCAGAAACAAACAACCATATTCATTTACTTTTTCCCAAGCTGCTTCAGAGACTTCTATTTTCGAGTGACCTGTCAAAGAGACACATGAAGTGACCGAAGAAAACATCTTGTACCCTCCTGTAATGAATTTTGCTGGGTTTCAGAGTGAGCTGATCATAATATTCCCATACTAGCACCAATGATGTATTGCCTTTGGCCGAAAGGCCAGGAAACTGTCTAAGCGATGCAGCAATATACATCAAGAATGAATTCATATAAATGGTGTAAGTATTATGAACCTTTGCTAATTGTTTACACAAGTTATCACTGATCAATTCTCCCCAGAAAATATGAGACTGCCCTTTTCTCATAACCACGATGTACTTATACATCCAGGTCTCAAACACATTAGAAACTTTCAAACCTACTATCCTACCAAGAAGTGTGACTATATCACCTATCTCTTCAATGACGTCAGAACGATGCAACTTGGGCCACCTGGAAAAGCAAGTTCGGGGAGTCTTCAACCATTTAGCACTCATCTGTCTATTGCAATTTGCCTTTCTTTGTTTGTAATGATCTGTTGCGCTCTTCATAGTGATTTCAGCATACAAAGGAGCTGCAGGTACTCTAAAATTTTTATCAATTGTTTCAGCCTCCAAACTTATAATGACATTCCCGTCATCATCCCTGATTGTTCTTGTTCCTTCATCAAAATGAGCAGCACAAGCCAACACAAATTCTGGTTCTAATGCAGCCACTGGAAATGAAGAAACTAAATGAATATGACTTCTGAGAAGCAATTGCATATCATGGGTTGATGACTCTTTCGTTCTTTTTAAGAACTCAGATATATCAACGTGTCCAATCTCAGTGTCTTTAATCTCATCAATGAGAGAAACCACCTGAGAGGGGACAATCTCATTTAAAAACTTATGATATTTAGCCTTCATCTTCTTGTTTGGAGGTGAAACCGGCTCTTCTGTCATTGAACAAGAATCTGAAACACTGAGATGAAAATTCAAAAGGGTAAATACATCTTCATCAGCAATGGGTGATTCCATGATACCAAAATCTTGCAAACCAGCAAACTCATCAAGACTTGATTGGATTTTGAACTTATATCATTGATTAAGTCTTGAAGATGCTTCACGAATATGCTTTAGATAGTGACAAGAGAAAAATCGGATCTGGAGGGGGTATTTGCAAGCTCAACTTGTAATCGGGTCTTGAGAACCCAATTGCAAGTGAAATGTATATTTTTGATAATGTGTACTTGTAGTCGGGTCTTGGAGACCCGATTGCAAGTGAAGGATGTGTGACGTGATGAATGGAAATGGATTCAAATGACATGTGAAGCGTAAGGAGGCGAAATGCAAGCATTTCAAGATGTATTTGCAAATGAGATGGAGGTGAATGAAGGCGTACGCAAGTGTTTTTGAAGACTTTTGAATGTATGCTTATTTGCAGTCGGGTCTTGAGAACCCGATTGCAAATGAAGGAATAACAACAACTCATCCCACTTGTGTATTTCGAAAATGCACCAAGAACATAGAACGAAGAAGAAACTAAAGAGAAGATGGAAGAAAGTAAAACAAAAGACCAAGACCAAAAGAAACGTACCTTGAGGAGAAAAACGCAGAACTTAAAGTACAAATCAAAACCTATGATGGGAACCGGCTCTTTATAGAAAGAAAAGGATAAAGACTCCTTTCAAAGCACAACCGGCCGATCCTTAATTTCTCTCCTCAAAAACCGCAGAGGCAAATGGAGGAAATCGCGCAAGAAGAGGAAGGATGGAGACGAAGTCAAAAGACAAGCCACGAAGAGCAAACACAAATGCTCAATGCAAAACCCTGAATCACAAGGCAATGTCGGGTCTCAAAGACAAATTGCAAGTGATGGCCATTCCCAAATCGCGCGTGAGAAAGCGCTTAATGCGTGCACTTGCAGGCGGACTCCTTAGACGCGATTACAAGTTAGGAACTTGTATTTTGCCATTTAACTTGCAATTCGGGCTTCAAGACCCGAATTACAAGTAACAGGTATGCTTTTCTTTAAAACTCAACTTGTAGTTCAGGCTTTAAGACCCGAAATACAAGTGACATGCAAAAAAGAAACTTTAAAAAAAAAAAAAAAACTACAAACTTGCAATTCGGGCTTTAAGACCCGAATTACAAGTAACATGCAAAAAAAACGAAAACTTAATAAGGCAACTTGTAGGCCGGGTCCTAAGACCCCCTACTACAAGTGTTTGAACAAAAAGAACCAAAACAAGGCGTCCAACTTGCAAATCGGGTCCTAGAACCCCCTTTGCAAGTTAAAGAGAAAACTTAAAATGCCTTGTTAAAGACCAAAAAGCAGATCGGGCCTTGAGAAGAAAATTGCAAGTTAACGTGACACTTGTATTCAGACCTCCAAAACCCGACGAGAAGAAAGAAGGGATAAAAACAAGGCACGAACGAACAAGAAAACACAATAAAAATGATTCAGATGACCCAAAGTTTAACAGAAAATACAAAGTATGATTTTCTCATAAGAAATATGTGTTTAGAGAAACCAAGAATATGAATTTTTAATGAAAAATTCGTATAGGTTGTCCAATTTGGCTTTGCAAAATTAGAGGACAACAATAGGGAATGTTGCATCCATCCCACACATTAACTTATAAGGCAATTTCCTTTTAGATTTATTGGGCGTGACTCGGTCAGCCAACGAGCTACCTGAATGTTGAATCCCAAGCTTTCTTTTTTTTCTCATCATCCTTTTAATGATCTTCATCAAACTTTTATTGTTGAATTTATCCCGTTGTTTCCTTGTGGGTGATATGGGGAAGAATGGTACAAGTTAATCCCATAATCAACATAGGTCAGTAAATTTCAAGGATATGAAACACATGGCATTATTTTCTATGAGTTTATTCGGTACCCCAAACCTTGTAATAATATGATCCATAATGAAGTCAATCCCAACCTTTCTCGTAGCCTTTTTGGTCGGAATGGCTTCAATCCATTTTGTGAAGTAATCAGTAGCCACCAAAATCCATTTGAATCCACCACTTGAATTCTTAGCAATCTCACCAATGAAGTCAAGGGGGCTTCCACTGCTAATGGTCTTAAGGTCAAAGCTTTAGATCCCTTTATGTTTCGGTGCTAATTTGGTATATTGACTCATTAAGGTTTAATGATTGCATACAAAAAATGTGCTTCAAACCAGAACAAGGTAGATCATCCAAATGATTCCAATACGTAAGAGTACTTAAAGATAGTTCAACATTTATAGAACAATAATTTCCAGTGGATTACAATAAATGCAAGTTTATATAGTTCTTTTGTACTCATGAAAAGGGAACATGTGTTAGAAATACTTCCTTATTCCAGTTTTCTATATGCACATTGATTGAATAAAGAAAGCAACTGTTATGTCATATGAAACTCTCTTGAATTACTTTGCTCTTCTTGGATGAATCATTTATATGTATAAACTCAGTTTATTGTGCTTTAAATAATTGTTGATTCAGTTAGCGAGTAAACTGGGGTTTTTATAATGTCAAGAATCAAGATATTTGTGTGGATCACAATCAGGCCTGATCTGCTTAAATTGGGACTCATCCTTTCAGTTTTGATCTTTGGTTATTGTTATACTAGCAGCCCCACTTTATTGCTAGACAACAATCCAACTGATTAGTCATTATAAGATGATATTATGTTAACATAGTGGTGATGAATGGAATTTGTTTAGCTTGCTACTATCAGCTAATATCACTCTGATTCCGGAGGTATTGATTAAATTCTGTTCAAATTACAATCCATGATTAGCAGTGAACAAGCTCAACTTCACCAAACTTAATAAGTGATTAATCAAATAACCTCCACAAGATGAAACAAGAACACATAAAACTTAGTAAAAAATAAAACCACAAAATTTAAAATCTACTATAACAATCTACAGATAAAAGAGAATAAAGGAACGAAAAAAGAGATTCATCTTCTCTGTCTTCTCAAACTTCTTATCTCCAAAAATATTTGTGCTTCAATAGTCAAATTTACTTGAAATATCACATGGTGAAATATCTAACACAAACCTTACACTTTCTGTTTCTACTGTAATAGTTCAAGTCACTCTTCAAATGAATTTTGACAGATGTATTCTAAAATATATTTGCAGGGTATCTCTTACAAGGCGGGCTTTTCTTCTCAAGAGGTGTGCATTATTACATCTTACTTGTCCTTTTTTGACAGAAGAGTATCTTGTTTTACTTTGTGCTTTTTTTGCTTGCATGCTTCTTTTGGATTCTCTTTTTTGCCTTTGCAAGCATCTTATTACTATTACTTTCAAAAGCCTAGCTATTGCTTGCTGTTCAATTTTGCTAATTCATTGTAATGATCACACTTTAGTTTTGTCATTGAAAACACTTCTGCCTAACTATGTGTAGACGTTGGAAGCTGAAATCATATTTTATTGTAATGGACTCCCCATTTGTAATGCTGTACTTTTATAGCTTCTCATTCAATTTCCTTTTTCCAGTTAGAAAGAGTTGTCCTTATTGATGCCATTCTAGCAGTAAATAAATGAATAAAGCAGATCTCAGACAGTTGCTTTAGTTAGCTGACAAGATTTCAAAAGTTACTTACATTATAGCTGCAATTGATTGCTATAAATTCTATCAGCCTTTGTTAGTTAATTAGATAGTTTTATGCCGGATAGGGTTGCTTTAACAGAAGGTCCAAGTTTCTTAGAGTCCTGGCTGCAAGTATATACCTTCTATATTTGCTAATTGGAAGGCTAATGCAAGGTTTATAGCATTCAGTTACATCTGATTGTGGACAGTCCAACTTTATTTTTTCCTGGAATACATAACCATTGTTGCTAACTTCGTTAGCTAGATGAAACCCTTTCTTGTTGAAGCAATCTAACTTGTTATATATTTTTTTCCTAGAAAACAATTGCCATTGTCCGTAACTTCCTCAGGTAAAGGAAACTCATTGTTGTTGACAAAGACTAACTTATCGTATTTTTCTGGAAAACAAGTGCTCTTGTCCATAACTTCCTCAGCTAAAGGAAACTCATTGCTGTTGACAAAAACTAACTTATTGTATTTTTCTGGAAAATAATTGCCATTGTTGCTAATTTCTTCAGCTGGACGGAACACTCTTTTATTCAAAGAAAACTAACTTTTTTTGCATGCAAGAGCCTTAGCGTTGTGTTAAATTAGTTAGAGGATTGATCTGCCTAAAATATGGGACTTTCTTTCACTCATTATTTTTAAGATTTATAGTCTTCGTGCTTGGGACAAAATGTCATTAACTTAGGATCTGTGTGGTACAGGAGGCATCGATTCAGAGTGTGGCAGTACTATATACATTACAATTGATTCCTTTTGATGCTTCCTGTCCGGAACAAAGCTTTCAAGAAACTTCATCAGCTTGGGATATCTCTCCTGATACTTGTGTTTTTGTGACCACTGAACTAGATGAAGTTATTTTTCATACTATTTGTAGTCAAGGCTGGGCCATCGTTTTTCAAGGTATAAGCATGCTCTCAAATTGGAAATATTAGAGTGCATCATGGTTGATCAACTATTATTTTTACATAATAGATATTGAATTGAAATGTTATCCATTTCGGTTCTGTGAAGTAATTTAAGATTCATAGTTCCTATAAAAATTAACCAGTTTACATATAATGTGAATGTAGAATTACAGAAAAGAGAACATCTTTTTGATAATGGGGACATGAAAAGATATGAAACCTATTCGCATTGCATTAGCACAAAGATCACCTATTCATATTCTGATCTTACTTTGGAAGAAAATTTCATATTTTACACAGAAAATGAAGCAGAGAGACAGCTTCATTGGTGAAAATCTTCATCCCAAGGTTGGGCATTTTGAAGTGTAGCAGCTCCTTTTGTGGAAATCTAGAATAGAAATACGTGGAACCAAACACTGTGCCCACTGCAGATGCCCCTCTTTTTTTCCTTTTTTTTTTGAAATTAAAAAGTTCAGTATATATTATACAAACTTTTGCCTACAGTTTTTGAAAGAGCCAATTAAAAGTGCCAGGAATATTGAATAATGTAAATTACACCATGAATGCAGAGAGGATAACACAAATGGTATGATGCACAGAGAATAACACAAACGGTATATTACTTCACAAAATATAAAATTACATTTCAATATATGGCTTTAGAAAGTGTAAGATCCCCTTACTAACCAAGCACCAATTCTTTGGAATACCTCCACAATTATTATTCATGCATTTTGACAAACATTTTACGGATATTCAATAGGAACACACTGCCATGTCTGATTTCATTTAAAAATGATTTGAAACTGAACTACCTTTAACATTGATTCAAACTTTCTAATCTGATAGTAAGACGTAATTGCAAATATAGACTCTTAATTAATAAGGGCAACACTGACTCAGGAATATAAATTACATTCATACTTAGAATTGTCTCCTGACCTCTTATCCGCAGCAGATCGTACCATGCTCATAACTGTAGAGAAAATTAGTTGTGCTTGCTTATCCCTGTCCAAGGTGGCACTAAGTTTTTCTGACCAACCAGCTCTTTAATGGATAGTTCAAATAAGATAGAAGAATTCTGTTGCCGCTAAAGTATTCACAAAACTGGGCAGCTTCATCACTATTCCCATGCCCATATATAATCCCGTTCTTCCCTTAAAGTCAATGATTCTGATATGGATGATGTGGCAGTTCAGCAATGAGGGAGTGGTGCTTCCTAGGAGTGAACTGGAATTGATCTTTGAAACAATGTATAGAGGTAGTGATTTTGCCAGGTCCCCGCAACTTATCTTCTCTGAAGACTTACACAGCACCTCGCATATTAATAATAACTTTTTTCCTTTGCAATGCCCATCACAAGAAAGTTTGGCGGCGGCTCAACATGAAGAGAATTTAATCCACACAACTACATATACTCTTTGACATATCCATCTTTGTATTGCAGTCATCCATCTTTAAAGGAATTGACTGCTGATGTGTCCTGGCCGCGATACCTTTTAGGGGTGGCGGCTATCAAAGATAAGAAGGAATATCGGAAGTCTCTGGCAACTTGTAAGGCGGCAATCAAATTGGAGGACCTGCATTGGAATAAATTAATTCAAAGCAACCAAACTCCCTAATTACGAAGTGGCGGTGACTATTCAAGATGGTGGCGCTGCCTCTTAAGTATCTGCATTGGAATTAATATTCAAAGGAGCCTTTATACTTGTGATCTTCAACATTGATTAAATTAACCTTTAATGCCTGTGCATAATGACTAGCAGCCAACATTAAATCACACGACAACTGGCATAGCTATCGAACATGCATCATGTCGTCCTAGTTTCCCATGACTCTCCCTTAAATCTTTATTGATTCGACGCATTCCCTTGCCATCATAATTTGTAAGGCACTATGCTTCAAATTATAATACAAAGAGTGTGTTGACTGTATAAACTTCCTTCAGACAAGGTGCGACCCTCCATATATTGAGTAATAAATATATTTTAGACCATTCATCCTGAGCTGTACATCTAAAAATCTTCAAACTCTAATAATAAACTAGAACTTTGAAAATCTCCTAACTATCAATTTCTCATCGAAACCCTTATTTATGAAATTTGTCTTCATAGAAGACTTCTCAAATTTCCCATAATCGATCAACTGTTCATTGAATCCTAATTGCAAATCCTGAGTGAATCCGCCCTTCGATGGAATTGAGTTTTCATTCAATCCATCTTGAAACCCGAGGGTTTTCGTCCTCAAGCTCTTGAAAGCCAAGCTCTCCAAATTCCCGATAATAAATTTCCAAAATAGATGCCAATGAATTCATTTCCACCACCTTTATACTCCATCACCTTTTAATATTTTATTATTAAATATTTTGCACCACTAAAGTAACTTTATTTAATATTTTCTCAATTCTTTTAATACAGTCACTTTAATAAATAAATAATTAATTAAATATAAA
This sequence comes from Sequoiadendron giganteum, assembly GCA_007115665.2. Lineage (NCBI taxonomy): Eukaryota > Viridiplantae > Streptophyta > Pinopsida > Cupressales > Cupressaceae > Sequoiadendron > Sequoiadendron giganteum. The sequence goes on along the minus strand of CM021101.1, from coordinate 389,107,001 downwards.
TGCCCCAAATATTATTTTAGGACAAATTAATATTTAATTAATTAAATGAAACTTTGTGGTGGCTATTTGGAAATTAGGGACAATACAGAAAGCCATCTCTTCTTTTTTCCCGTACAACCAACTTATCTACCCAACCAACTAACCAACCAACTAACAATGTTAGAGATAACAAACATACATGAACACTTACTACAATAATAACATTCTAACATTTATTTATTACCAACTAACCAAGATGTAATATTTCCAACATCCCCCTCCTAATTACATCACTTTGAACAAAAGTAGAGTATTGGTACAGGACACAACAACGTAATCAAAAATTATTTAAGAGGGATACATACACTATCAACAACAAGAAGCCACCTAGAGGGGACACACACTATCTATCATCAAAAGCTGTTCATCATGGACACACATGTTGTAAGAAACAATTAACTCACAACAAATGTGAATAGGTACACATGCTATTGACAAGCACACGGCTTGGCCTATGTATATGGACCAACATGCAATCCACAAGCACACAACCTCTTGTGAATTGAGGCATACTCCATATCCACAACCCTACTCCACCTGTATAGTGACATACTTTGCTTCTGCTATTACAAATCTAGGGAACATACCACCAAAGCTCCCTTGCTACTAAGGGGAAAATGTGGTGCCTTTCAAGCAATGTACCCAATCTCTGAGTGAGAAGCTAACTCAAGACAATAATGTGCTTGCAATCCACAAGCACACAACCTCTTGTGAATTGAGGCATACTCCATATCCACAACCCTACTCCACCTGTATAGTGACATACTTTGCTTCTGCTATTACAAATCTAGGGAACATACCACCAAAGCTCCCTTGCTACTAAGGGGAAAATGTGGTGCCTTTCAAGCAATGTACCCAATCTCTGAGTGAGAAGCTAACTCAAGACAATAATGTGCTTCCATCCTCCTAGTGATTCCCACAATCTCCTCTTTCACCTCCTTTACTTTTTACCAGTCCAATACAACAATGAAAGTCTTTGAAAGCAACATTAGATGTAGCCTTGATGGCTTTGAGAGTACAAGCGTGATATGATGCATTTATGTAATCTATGTTATCGAGCTCCCCAAGAATCCCCTCCATACTAGTGTGGGTCCGGTTTGGGTATGGGTACTTGTTTGGTTTGTCCCCAGATTTGCCCAGGGGGTCTTGCAGCCCTTGGGCTCATAAAAATGAAAAAAACCAATTTTTTAAAACAAGAAAACACCACAAAAGCATAAATTCACCCTAAAGTGAGGGCATAACACATTCTTGAACTCATTTCACAAACACAAAAGACCAAAATTGCATTTTCTTCCTCCAAGTTGCCATTGTTGGGTCTTGAGGTTGCTTCATTCTTTTTTGAAGGTGAGCACTACAAGGGAGTTAATTAAACCTGCATCAATAGGGGAGAAATAGCTGCACAAAGAAGATTTAACTATCAAAGGAGAGTGAATCCATTTTTGTCAAGTTTTTTTGATAAGTTCTGATTTTTTTTTTGAACTTTTTATGCATAATAAGGGGTTATAATGCCAATTTTTTAAATTTTTTTTTTTTATATGCATAATAAGGGTCTATAATGCCAATTTTTTATGCATAATAAGGGGTTATAGTACCATTTTTTTTTAAGTTGTAGGGTTGTTAATTTGTAATGTTTTTTTTGTTTTAGATTCTTACAAAATGGTTGGTAGTTCTAGTTCAATTTCCCCCAACGTAGAGATTTTATTTAAATTTGATGTAGTGTCACCTCTTTGGTGACATATGACAATGATTGAACAACTTCTTGGTGGTGGGGGTTATTGTTGGTGTTGTAGACAATGTGGAATTGAGTATAAGAGCTTGTATTTTGAGTGAAAGCTCACTTCTGTGCTATTCCTTGCATGGGAATAAAAGTTTGAATTTATAATTTATGTTTTGTAATTATAAATACTAAAAGTTGTATGCAAATTCAACAGGTTGCAAGTTCTTCTTTAGCTCAGCAAATTTGGAGTACACACTCCATCCACTTGGTTAAGCACAATTGATTGGGTGCAAAAAAAGCTAAGGATTTAGTCTTTGTGCACTCCAACCTTTTTCTCTTGTCACATAAGACATCTGAATACAATGAGAGTGACAAAGAATTGGGATCAAACTCCCGAGTGTGTCGAGTTAGGCACTATAGTTGCACAACTTGTTGAAGTCTATAAATGTGGTAGCTTTTGCACATGATGCAACTGGTGGGAGTTGAACTCTAGTTGATTGTGGTTCAAATGAAATTGGAACCAAATGTTGACTTTGATGCTTTTGATGAAGAGCAATATGAAGACTATTAAATATTTGTGTGTATTGACATTTTGATTTGACAAACCATTGAATTTTGAATTTACGAGTATTTTCTTTTTTGCAAATTATGAATATGTGCTATTTAAATATTCTATTTTTTGGCAATTATGAGTATCACCATTTTTTATATTTTTATTTTATAATTTTGAATTTTTTAATGCATACATGTGTATAGCCAAACCCATACTTGTATCCAAGGAAAACAAATGTCCTATTGTCATACTTGGTACCCGTACCCATACTTACACTCATACCAAGACTGGTAACTAAGTATGTAATGTATGACCATGTTTAAATGCAAAAAAGTGGGTGTTGGATTTGTTGTACCCAAACCAAATTTTTTGCTTCATTAAGGCATTTTGCTTAAAATGGTCTAAACCTTGTAAAAATGATGTCAAAATTCAGTTTTTGGGCAAATCAAGTATGGGCTTTTGGTCAGTGTGATGTTAGGAAGATACTGGCAAAATTTGAAAATTTGAAAATTAGGGTTTCCGAACCCTATTTTTAGGTCAAAACCCTAAAAAATATGAATTTGTCAAAATTGGCTGAAATTAATTTTGACTGGCTTATTTCACATCACGATCACAGTGGTGAAGTCAATTTCAGTTAAAAGTCAGTTTAAGCCTGGTGGGTAGTTTTCACTTTTTCAGGAGAAAAGTTAGACCTCCGAGGTCGTCAATGGCAGTTGGCCAGTACCAGGTATCAAAATCCAAGCCTGAAACTCAAAGCAGAACACTCTACGATGAAAGATGTTGAAAAATGTTGAAAAAGATGCTTCTTGACGGAGGAGATTTTCAAACTGGCGAAAAGTGTGAAAATATTCTAAGTCAGGAAACTTTTCACTATGTAACGTGGGAGACGCTTGCGCAATCAATGTGCAAATCAACTTTACGCGTTCGTACATGTGAAAATAGTGAGATGCAGTCATGTACACATGTCAGCAGTGGTAACATTTGGACAGTGTCAACCTCAGTAGCTGATGTTGTGTTCGCAAAGCACAAAATGGTGGAAAACGTGAAATTCAGAGCAAATCTGTGCCTCTACAAGCCAGGGGCGCCCTTCTTTTTGGAGGTCAAGATTCAACTGCTTTGGGTTGCAAATACATTCATTCTCTTTGATTTTCAGTGAGCTTTTCGACTAGTTATGGAGCAAGTCCGTCTGAATTGCAGAACTCCAACAAACGAAGGTGGAAGCAGAAGTTACGAGGAGTATACACATCAAACGACAGTCAAAGAAAGTAGATCTACGCCCCTGTAGCCCAGAGGCGCCCTTCTTTTTGAAGGCTCAGATCTGAATGCATGTGCTTGCTGTTGGCTTCAGTCTTTTTAGGATTAGTCTAGCTTTTCGACGAGCTATCAAGCGAGGACGTACATAGTGCAAAGTGTCGACAATTGATGTCAGAAGCTGAGACTACAAGCAGGATGCATGTCACAAAAAATTGCCAGTTCATGGTTTGGCGCCCCTAGCTTAGGGGTGCCCTTGAATATGATCCTCTAGATGGCTGAAATTAGCAGTTGAGGTCTTCTTGAGATCTTTTCCATTTCAGTCCAGCTTTGCAACGCACCGGTTTGCGAGATGATCCGATTTTCTGGGTGACCGTGACAGAGGTTCTACCGAGCATGTAAATCAGAGGATGGAGAAACATAGCTATACACAGCTGCACATCTGTAGGCTAGGGGCGCCTAGACTTTAGGCCTGCCAGATGGGGTTATTTGCATTAGCAGTCTTCACGAGACTTGTGCACAATTACTCCAGCTATCCAACGAGTCCAGCTGTCAGCCTCCGGGATTTGGCAAACGCTTGTACGTGCGAGGTTAGGGTGGTGATGCTGAAAAGTGAAAGTGACTGGAGACAGCCGGAAAATGGCTAAGTATGGCAAGTACACATCTCTTTGAAAAAGGCACCCTTCTCTTTGAGGCCTTAGAAGTAGTTTTCTCACTTCGTCACCCTAGAGACATCTCTTGTAAGTTGATCCAACTATGCAGAGAGACAGACGGCGCGCGAATAGGAGCACTCTAGCTCCCAGTATCAGGGGTCAAAGTATGGTGTTCAGATGAAAGTCACACTTTTGTCAAAATGGTATTTGCGCCTTCACAGGCCAGGGGCGCCCATCTTTTTGGGGTTCCTGATTCAATTTTCAAATACCTTACATACAGTCATTGGATGCAGAGTACTTCCAGTCATAGTTGAAAAACTCGGACTCGGCAATAACTCGGCAGACCCAAAAAATTTAAAAACTCGGGACTCGGCAAAAACTCGGGGAAAAACTCAGCAATAACTCGGCAAATTTATCGAACATTTGAAAATACATAATTTTTTAAAATATTCTTTAAAAACACACATATAAACTGAATTTTTAGAACATATTACTGATTTCATCATATATAAATCAAAATTAGAGTTTAAAACCTTAATACATATCAATCATCAATGTATCATAGACCAAAAAACAAGTTCGACTTCTCAATACATATCAACTTCAAGTTTCAATATCAATAAAAATTATCTATCCTAAATTTCTTCTCCGACTGAAACTCAAAAGCTTTTGTCGCTGTTGTGTGGGTGGTGCTGATGTAGATGGTATAGTTGTAGTGTTCTCAATAGGAGCCTCAACAGGTGCGTCGACAGGTGCCTCATCCATAGGGATAGGATCAAGCTGTGTGTGTGAAGAAACCTCTGCTGACTGACCAAGCTCGCCTACTTCCTCCTCATATGCTGCCACCTCTGCTTCCCATTCAGCTGCCTCTACCTCCCTCTCCATCTCAGCGAACTCCTCATCACTTATCCATGGTTCCACATCGACCTCATCAGGCTCAGCAGTCCAATCTGAGAATGGATCAATGTCATCAAGGTCAAGTGCTTCATGTGAACTCAGCCCTTGTACCTTCTTCTCATGCAACCGAAGGTTGTACCGAACGTAGACAAGGTCATTCAAGCGCTTTTGAGTCAACCGATTGCGCTTCTTCGTGTGAATGGCCTCAAAGACACTCCAGTTGCGCTCACAACCAGATGCACTACAAGGCTGTGATAAAATACGAATGGCAACCTTTCGAAGAGTAGGCGTTGTGGCACCATAATCTTCCCACCACAAATCTGCAAGGATAACAATTGTCATTTATAACTTAGTGAGGATTTAATAAACTTAAACATTAACATAAATAGTAAAACAATATTAAACACATGAATTTGTTACCTGGTTGTAGAGTGTCTCTCCTACGAATGCAATCTTTGGAAGAAAACAATGGCCCTTCGACCTTCTTATAGCTCTGTATCTCATCAAGTATGAGATCTCGAAGCTCATCATTACTAACCAATCTCTCAATACATGTGTTGAGGCCAACAAGAACCTCTGTATCTTCTTTGAAAGTAGGAGAGAAATAAAACTTGGGGTTCAAAAAGTGGGCAGCAGCATGAATATGTTGGTGGAGTTGTCGGTTCCACCTCCGATCTATTATGCGCCATATGGGTTCATATTTGGTCTTGTTTGACCCATATAAATGTTGAATTGCCTCTTTGGCCTTATCCATGGCCTCATATAAATACCCCATGTGGCTTTTATCCCCATCCACCAATCGTAGAACTCTAACCAACGGTTCTGACACCTAAAATATAAAAAAAATAACAAAATCAGCAAGTTGTAATATTAGAAAGCAAAAAACTAAATCATCAATCAAAGTTTGAAAACTTACATTGATGATCTCTTCCATTTGTTTGGCAAATCTATCATCAAAAATGGTCTTCTTGACTTTATTTGCTTCAGGCTTCTTGGAATAAGAACTCTCCAACCATTTTTCACTCACAAACATGCGCTTGAGGTTGGGCAATGTAGCTAAAATACTCTGCAAGGTGAGGAAATTGGTGGCAAAGCGTGTGACTCCTGATCGCACGAGATCCTTACCATCAGTGTGCTCTCTCATAAGACTTAGGACCCATGTGTGATTGTAGATGAACTTTGTGATATTCCTTCCATCTTCAACCACATTCTTCACCCAACTTAGTTTCCCTATGTCCTCAAGGAGCAAGTCAAGACAGTGGGCAGCACAAGGGCTCCAAAATAATGTAGGATGCCTCGCCATTAGAAGTTTACCAGCTGCCACATATGCAGCTGCATTGTCGGTCACAATTTGAATTACATTTTGAACTCCTACTTCCATCACCACCTCATCCAACATGTTGCACAAGGTCTCTGCATTTTTTGTTTCATTGGAGGCATCAACTGATTTTAGAAATACCAATTGTCCCCTTGAAGCCACTAGAAAGTTGATGAGTGTGCCATCCGTCCACCCATCAGATATAATGGTGCAGCCATTCTTTTCCCAAGTTCTCCTTTGTTCCTCCACTAGTTTGTGTGTGTTTTGGACCTCATTCTGCAATAATGGCCCACTCAACTCATAAGGACTTGGGGCCTTGAACCCCTTACCTGCCACGGTCAATGCAGTGACCAACCCTTCCCAATAAGGACTAGAAGCAACATTGAACGAAATATTGTTGTAGAACCAAAATTTAGCACATGCGAACTTCGCCTCATTTTGCAACTCTTTATTCCAAGAAGTACCTTCCAATGAAGGTTGTGCACCAGGAGTATTACGTGGAACAAAAAAACTAGAACTGAGGCTGCCCACACTTCCAGTTCCTAATCCTCGTATCCGTGGCCCAAGAGAAGAAGAGCCTCCCATAGTCCTCTGTGACCCTGTAGAACTGAAATCTGCATATGGGGCTGCCATCGCCTCTGCTGCTCTCTTTTTACTTTCCTTCCTTTGGTCAAATGCTGCAAGGAGTGCTTTGGCCTCCATCTCAACCTCTTCGGGTGCCTTTGTACATGGTGTAACATCTCGACAAGGGATTCGTGCCAGGTGGTATTTCAGCCGGTTTATGCCACCAAAATAAGACACGGTGCAATGGTTGCAAATCACCTCTCCTCGCATTGCACCTGGTGTTCCATGTTTCCAGCAAGGATCTCTTGGTTTGCCACCACTCTTTTTACTTGCAGAAGCCATTAGTAAAATACCTAGCAAAAGAGAGACAAGATAAACGGTAAGAGATAAAAAGTGAAGTTAAAGTTAAACAAAATAAATGAAACATATTAAAATTTAAAAATGATTGAAATTTGAAAGATTTGAATTTTGAAACATATTAAAATTAAAAATGATTGAAATATTTTAATATATTAATTTATATTATGGTAAATTGATAATAATGAATAGTAGAATACTAGAAAAGACAATAATAATAATAAAATATGATATTGAAATAAAATTTGCAATTTAAATAACATTATTTTTGTTATTATTTTCTTTTCTACTATTCATCAATTTATCATAATAAAAATTAATATATTTCAATTATTTTTAATTTTAAGTTCTAAAAATAAATTAAATTAAATTAAAAGTTTTTAATTTTCTTTTACAAGTTAATATATTATATTATAAATTTATAAGTTTTAAAAACAAAAATCTAATTCAAAATTGTAAGTTAATATATTAAATTAAATTATTAAAAATTATATTATAACTTAAATCAATTATAAATTATAAGTTAAAAAAAAATGAAATTAAAAATTATAAGTTAATAACTTAATACATAGTTTACATACTCGGAATCGGAGAGTACTCGGCAAGCCCAATGGGGTCGAGGGGCAGCGCCCCTCGTGGGGGTCTGGGGGCAACGCCCCCAGCGGGGTCGAGGGGCAGCGCCCCCAGCGGGGTCCGGAAACCATACAAAACTCCATGGCTGGTACTCGAAGAAAAAAAACACGGAAAAAAACCACTGTAGCATTTGGCGAGTAATCTATGACTTAATATATTAAATTGTAAGTTTTAAAAAACAATTAAATTAAAAAAATTCAAAATTCAAAATTCTTATAATTATAGACTATAGTTATTGTCTTATTACTTATAATATATTATATAATATGTATAAATTATTTTTTACAAATATTTGATTACAAATCAATAAATAAATAAAAATTAATTAAAAAACTTACTATATGATAGATCTGGCGCTAGACAAAAATGTTCAAAATAATTAATTAAAAAATTTATGTGGGCAAAAACGTTATAGATTTTTAATTTTTTTTAGGTCTTTTGTTTGTGAATCTTGTGAGATTTTCAATGCAGAATAATCTATTGAATTCGCAGAGAAAATCAAAGAAAATACCTTCAATTTAATTCCTTATCCGTTGATTTCTTTGCCCGTGTTTTTCTCCTGCGCCGCCGTCGTGTTTTTTCCTGAGCTTGCGTTTTTCTCTTGAGCCGCGGTCACGTTTTTTCCTGAAATCGCGTTTTTTGTTGCCTCGTTTTTTCCTCACGTTTTTCCCTGAGCTGCCGTCGCGTTTTCTGCTATCTCCTGTTGAACGAAATATCAAATAACAATGAAACGCTGTTTGCAGAGTTTGTCGATAAAAACTTAGGGCAAAAAATATAAAAATGTTTTTTTTGTTATTTCGCCCGCGTTTTTCCTGGTTTACTCGCGTTTTTTCGCGTTTTTTTTCAAAAGATGCGCCGCAATTTTTTGGTATTACTCGGCTGCGAGTTATTAAGCGATTAACTCGCCTCTCAATTTGCCTCGCGATTACTCGCGAGTTAGGCGAGTTTTCCGCGAGTTTTTCATCTATGCTTCCAGTCACACAATGAATCTACCATCCAGTCGGCAGGGTTCATCATTCATCGTCAGCGGTAGTTTGAAGCATTAAATGGCAATACGGAGAACTGGCCAAGTCTGGAATCAGTGCATCAATTTAATCAAAGGTGTCTTATTTTCTAAGGTGTCAGATGTTGGTTTTAGCAGTTGCAACTCCCAACAGACATTTCATCCTTGTCATGTAGGCTTTGCAGTGGTTATCTCAGATTAGTCGCAGGTTCGTTCAGTCACCCGGAAATCAGAGCTGAACATGGCCAGATGTAACTTTGCAGTCAACTATAAAGTAGGAGATACTCAAAATTCTAATAACTCTTGCAAATGGACGCCTAGAAGGTCAAATTTGGATTTTCTGGAATTAGTGAAGTTTGCCGAGCACATCCAGATGCTATTTTTAGCTAAATGATTAAAATAATATTTTTGCATGCAAAGCATTAAATGGCAATTTTTTTCAAGAGTTAAATATTGGCGCCTCTTTTAATAATTTGCATGTTTCGAATTAAATACTATTTTTAATTTGAGACTCAGAGACAGTGGCAGTTCAGCTGGTGAAGGGCCAATCGAATTCTTTCTTCACAGTCAGTGTTTCAGATCTTGCAGTCTTGCTTTTGTGGTACGATTTTGCTCTAGTTATGCAAGCATGGCGTTCATCATTTGATTCATCCAGCTTCAGTAGAGGTGAATTCTTTCCAGAGTTGGGCAAATTTCTTCAGCAGTCAAGTTTCAAAGGCATCAAAAATATTCTTTTGTAGATACAGGTCAAAAGATTCATCAACAAACTTCATACAGACATACGCAAATTTCTACAGAAGCAGAGAAAACAAACAAACAAAAACTTCTATCTTCTGTCTAAATTTCTTCTATTTCTCATCTTAGGTATTCTTCGCATGTCAAGGAAACAACAAGATTTTCAGAAACAAAGCATCGGGGTTCGTGTATTTCAGCATCAACAACAATACCCATGTCTCAAATTATTTCGTGAAAATTGCACCGCAGCGTCTATTCTAGAGCTCTGTGCTTTTTTTTGAGATTTTCTTTTGCATGTGGGCCTAAAACACATTTTTTCCAAAATCTACCGATCTGGGTTGTGTTAGGATTCAATTCTGCACAAAACCCATGTTCCAGATTTTCTCGAGAAAAATTGCCCTCACAGCCCCTCAGATCTCAATTGAAAACCTTTTTCATGAGGGCCTAAATCACATTTTTCTGAATTTCTGACGTCGTGGGTCATCTTAGAATTTGATTTTGCAAAAAACCCACGTCTTAGAATTTTTTGTGAAAATTGCCCTTCGACAGGGTATTTTTAGCCTTATTTGGAGTGATTTTTGGCTTTCCGGAGAAAGTTGTCAGAACATAGCCGTGTTTATAGTCAAAAGGCGAGTTTTTCAGGATGCAATTCACGCAGACCGAATTCAAGACCAAGTCAGTCTTAATTCATGATTTCATCAGAAAAGCTGACATCGATTTGTATCAAGCGCATCCGAAAGGTTGACAGGCGTAGTCACTCAAGTCCACATGGTTTTGTGCCTCGTATAGCTGATTGTCTTCCAAAGCCAGTTTAGAGGGTTGATACTATTGGAATTCTGCATGTGCAGCAAGTTCATTTGCATTTCTCACAACCATAGAGTTCGTAGTCAAACGTCGCGGTTTCATCATGCAACACTCTTCCTTAGAGAAAAGCGTGAAAAACGTAAGAAGTGTCAAGTTGTAGAAGAAACAGTGGCCATCACTTCAGTTACAGAGCCGCCAGGGTTATTAGTTAGTGAAGTGCCAGTTTAAGTATGCAGAGATTTCCAGGTTTGCTTGAGTTACTGACAAGTAGTGAATTGACAATTGAGACATGTGACAACCATTAGATAGTGATGCAGTCAACAACCTCGTGGAGGGATTAATCGCTCGAGATCAAGGCCAGTGAACTTCAATTCAGGGCATCCCATATTTTCGAAGGTAGACATTAAACACAACAGTTAACTCGACGCTTCTTTCCGAGTTAACTCGCTGTCATGCATCTCATGCATGTCTATCTTGGAATTATCTACATTCACTTGGAGTTTCTTTTCTAGGATTTACGTTAACTGATGGTAGTATTCCAGTTAACTTGCTTTCAATAAGGACGTGCATGTTTGCACATTGTCCACTTAGATTAGATGTTTCGGTTAACTAATGGTAGCTTGCCAGTTAACTGTATAGTTTCCATTATTAGGGTTTAGCAATAAGATCTTGCATGCACAACAGGATTGTAGTTGATTCAATGTGATTTTAGGGTTGCCTACACCTTGATGTCTATAAATAAGAGCTTTCAGCTCATTTGTAATTAACTTTTGCTTGTGATAGAGAATTGCTGCGTTGTCGGCAACATGCCTATTCTCAAGATTGGTTCACCCTTGTAAATTAGAACTCTTGCACGCGATAGCAATATATGCTGAGCCTACCTTGCCTGTAATATTGCTGTTCTGTATCTGTTCATGAGTGATTGCTGTTATAATAAATAGATGAGCCCACCTTGCCTTCATGTTATTATCATGGTGTTTATTCAATTTTAGTTAAATGGGGTTGCTGGTTTGATCGTTATTGCATGCGTGTTTTGTCTATACAATACACTGTCCCAGTTGCTTACCTTATGTTTTGTTTATAAATAAGCCTATTTAGAAGAGCAGATAGTTGAGCCCACCTTGCCTTCATGCTGTGAATCTGTACTCAGAGCTTATCGTTTGATGGGTGTGATGGTAAACTCATTCAGCCAAGTAGATAGTTGAGCCTACCTTGCCTTCATGTTGTGAAGCTGTACCCGGTTTACCGTATATTCATTTGTTTTAATAAGCTTCTTCCCGGATAAGCAAATAAATGAGCCTACCTTGCCTTCATGTTGTGAACCCGTACCTGAGGTTTATCGTGTAACACAATCCTGCTCCATTTCCTCATGCTCTGTTTTCTTGAGGAAACTGGATAGATTTAAAGAAGTTAGCTTAGTTGTAGTTAAATGATTTGCGAAACCAGAAAATCCCTAGCTGCAACGTTCTAGGTTTTCTTAACCTTGTGCCTCTTCCAGCTGAGAACAAAAAGATAGGATTTAGTTTACTTTTCTTTTCCATGCATTCCAGCACAACGAGGGAGCTTCCCCTCCTAATTTGAAGAGCACTCATTATGCAGTGTGCATAGCTATCCGTACAAACTTACACTCCAGAGGTGTTAGTTTTTACGCCAACAAGATTCAACTGTTAATGCACGCTTCCAATATAATTTTACCAAATTTGTGATAGAAGTCTTCATAACTAAAAAACTACAAATGGATTCAAAAGTTACCAAAACCAATATGACGACTTGTCACACTACTACCTTAAGATTAGATTGTAATTGCCTCTCAAACAATCTCAACAAATGAGATTTAAAAAAATGTGATTTTCTTTCGGTTTTGGACTTGTGCCTTCTTCAATAAAAAAGAACTATCAAATAACTTGTCACCAACTCATTTAATAACCACAAAATTGTGTATATTGTCCTTTGCTTAACATCTAATTGTGGTTTGGATTTCAATAGCCTTGAACCTTTGACACACAATAGAAGATTTCCGCCAAGCATAAAGATGCCTTCAAGGTGGGCCCCAACGTGGTTAGCTTAGCTTTGCCTTTTTAACAATATGCTAGGCCTTGGATTAGTTTTAGTTTTTGAGATCAACACGAACTAGAACTTTGGCCTCTTGAATTTCAAGATTACAACACACAAGAAATGTTAGCCAAGTTGTACCTATACAAAACTTATTGAATCATCTTTCTTGTCAATTTCTTCATCATTTAAGTGGAAAAGTGTATGAGTTGTCCAATGTCAATGACAAATTAGGACAAAAAAATGAACTTTAAGTGACAATGTCAACATGAAATTTAACAAAAGTGAACTCTTTGGTCCAAAAGGTCCATAAGTGAGAAAGTGTATGCTTCATGTGGGGAATGATATGTTTAAAGTGAAAAATATGAAAATTTTCACCAAGACCCCAAAAAAGTGCATTTGGAGAGAGAGAAATTGCTGTTTGCTTGTTTAGTTTCATCATCATTATGTTGAATTGTATCTAACTGGGAATATACTCATGAGAATTTTTTTATGTAATTCAAACCAATTGAGAATGGTTTGTAATGTCCCTTTTCTGGTCCAATCCAACATTCTTGGAAAGTTTTAAGAATCTTGGAGAGTGCCAATTTTTTTGGAAAGGAATTTTGATAGTGTTAGTGAATTTAGGAGGCCAAGATGAGTCCAAGGGTACTTTTCAGATGTAGTTTCAAGATTTTGGGACCACTCCGCACTTCTTGGAAAGGTTAATGTCCCCTTTGTGGTCCATTCCAACATTCTTGGAGAATGCCAACTTTATTGGACAAGAACTCTGACAGTGGAAGTGGGTTTAGGAATTCAAGTTGAGTCCAATGGTACTTTCTAGATGTAGTTTCAACATTCTGGGAGATCTCCAAACTTCTTTGAGAAGTTTGCTATTTTCGGAAAGCACCAATTTTTAGTAAGCTCATCATCTTGAGAGATTGAGAGTATTTTGGTATAGTCGGAATTCATTTTTGATCCATTTTAATATTTTTTGTAACTTTGGCTGGATGTGTGGAAAATAATTAAATGATCAAATAGTTAAATGTTAAGTTGCTGAAAAATAAAATTAAAAGACAACTTATATTTAATTATTTAAAAAGGGAGACATTAAGTGACTTAATGATCAAAAAAGTAAAATAATATAAAGTCACTTATAAGGAGCTCAAAGGATTATTATTTAAAAAGTGATTTTTAAATATAACTTCGAAAAAGTTCCACATGGGGGTTGAAAAAGGAGATTGAAGAGACTTATTTCATTTATTCTTGGTTGTTCATTTTGGTAAAATCCTTTTTGAGAGTTTGAGTGATTGTTTAGCTATTCAACCTAGGATGAAAACCCTAAGGCAAATATTGGTTTTGTGGACGAAAACCCACCTAGCCAATCCTTGGCGAATTCATCTAGAGTTCACAAGTGTGCATATTGATGCAAATTTGAAAGAGTTTGTGTTGAAGCGTGTATATCTTTACTTGGCTTGGTATTTGCTTTCCAGGGGACTGAAGAGTACAAATTTATTGGGATTTGTTGAGAAAATAATAAATTTGTGAAAGATTTATGAAGTATTTGCATTTGGGATAGGATTGGAGTGAGGTGCTACCTAGCAAGGGTTTCATCCTTTATTTATTTTCCATCCACCTTCTTAAGAGTTTGTTGTTTTTGGAGTCTACATTTTGCAGCTACAATAAACATCATATCGTAACATTCAACTCCTTATGAACACATAATAACCGTTATAGATCAAACCAACATGTTAAATAATTACACAACAGAGGTAAATCTTTTTTTTTTCAAAAGTACTTCTAGGAAAAATCTGAGTGTTACAACATCATAAACTCAAGTACATTTACAAAGAAATATTAACATATCATCATCATGTAAAGGATCAAATAAGACATTAAATCCATCATGATACTATTCATATTAAATACAGAGCAGAGAGGGTAAAAGTCAAATAACCTCATCTGGTTCTCGCGCTATCCAAGACTCAGCATGCCACTATTGAGAGGGAAAACATCATCTAACTGCTTGTCCTCCAACCACAGACTCAAGCGGTCCCCCACACACTTCCTAACTAGAAGTGGCCCTGTCCTTCAACGAAAGGTTACACAGAGTTTGTCCCATTTACCATTTGAGGTCTGGTCTGTACTCTACCCAACTGACCTTGATGCATTACTAAGGATACCTTCCTACTAAGTATGTCAGCTCTGGTTTTATTAGGCGTCTGAGGTACTGTGAACAGACAAGTGCACGTGTGGCTATGACACCCAACTATGGCCATAGTTTAGTACTACTATACTCGCTACAAAGCGCAATCTTAGCTCACCACCTTGCTCAACTTGGATAAGCGACTGACCTAGGGATTTGTGGACTACCTGTCTTGCCCGACTATCAGGCTCTATCACCACTACTAGGGTTTGATGGACTAGCTATCCTATCCGAATTTCAAGTACAATGTACAAACTAAGATGTTAACTAACTGGCTCGCCAGTTGTCCAATTTCAACTGCAAACTAGGGCTCAAGAACTTTCTAGTCCTCCTGGAGCCTTTTTACAAGTTCATTCTCTACAAGAGTCTTCTTTGTTTTAATGCGAGCTAAAGGTCTAAGCTCGTCACCTTACCCATTTCTTGGTAGTTGGAGCACAAGCTTGTGGCCTCTTTTGTTTAAAAAAACACTAATGGAATTTAAGCAAGGGAATATGACTTTCCTTTAAAAATGCCTACATGTCGTCACATACATATAACTCTAATTTAATAAGCATATCAGGACAATTTAAAAGCCTTAGTAAGTTTGAGGCCTCTTACAGACCCCTTGAGTTGTTCTTCTGACATTAGGTCAGCATTTTATGTACATTCAGATTATAAAGATTTAGAAAGTGTATTGAATACCAAGAATCCTTACAGGAGAACAGTGAAGAAGGAGCAACTTGGAAAGATTCAAACAGAGTAAAATCTTAAGAGTATGAATCTGAATGGAAATAAATTCCTATGAGATAATCAGTTTACGGAAACTAAGTCCATCACGCACAAGGCACATAGGTCTCATGAGAGAAGAAGTATCTGAAAATAGTTTGCTACAAACAACACTTTTATTTCTACTTGATTCAAGTGGTGCTACAGGAAGGCTTCTTAAGCAATAAACTCCATTCTTTCGTCCCAGCCAAGGATGTCTTCTAAGCTTATCGGGTTTACTATGACACCTTCATGGAGAGGAAGGAAGCAGAGAGAGAGCAATGATGAGAACAAGATGATTCAAAGGAAAAGACAATATGGAAACAGTAGCTCGTTTTGAGCTTTCCACCACATAATAAGAATAGTAGATTCGCTTAAATACACCAAGAAATGTTTACTCCACAAGCTTCAGCATAGGGCACTATATTCTTTTTTTGATGAATAAATAATTGAATAAGACACCAAAAGTGATTACCTGAAGCACAAAGTTATCGTCGATAGCAGGTGATTCTGGATTCATGAAACGACTTTCCTTAGCTAATGGCAACCTTCGATGGTAGACTCTTAGTTCCTCAGTCAAATTATTCTCAGTTCCTGAACACTCAAAGTGCTGGCTTGCCTCAAGTATTTTTAACTATCTAAAAATGGCGTGTATATCTTTAGCTCCCTCCTATCGTCCAACTAACTTCGTCTTAGCCTTGAGTTTTCGATTCTATAGCCTCTCATCATTCTCGTATGAAGAACTGCTTCCAAGAATCGGTTATCATTCTTTGGTCCATAATGATGCATGTAGAAAGATTTAACCCCGTCAAATCTCCACCATCGATTTGAGTAAGATTCCACACGTTTTTTGCTTTCCAGAATCGGTTGTAAGCCTATATGAACGCCATCACCCAGAATAGTTATGCCCTAGATGGTATGGCCTTCGTGGAAAATTTATCACGATGAAGGAGGCAAAGATGTGCTCGGGATTAGATGCGGGCGATGGTAAAAATTAAGGAGAATTTGTAGAATTTTCAACATTAGAAATCTTTTGATTAAATATTGCTCAAATTCTCTCCTCCCTTTCCGTAAGCTTCCCGTGAGAGCGTTGAGTCTAAGCGTAATACATCGACACTCAGCATATGCAATGCATTTTTAATGTCATCACCTTTTTACATTAAAAGATACTAATACGATTATTTTTGCTCGACAAGGAATAAGGAGTCTAGTTGGTATTATATTTATTCAATACATTATAACTTCATATTCGTCTATGCATAATATTAATGAAGATGGTTATAATTTTCTTGAAGCTCGACTATGTGAATAGAATTGTATTGGAAAAATAATAATATATTTATATCTCAAGAAACGGGAATGGAATTTACTTGCCAAAACTTCCAAGGTGGTATAACGCAAAAATAGTGCTTATGTTTGTATATATATATATATATATATAATATAGTATACTTATGATCGCACGCTAAGGTGATTATAACTATATAGATGGAAGGATACGAAACGATAAGATATCCCAAGTCCTAACACCTCTAATTTTGGAATGAGACATCCTCGGCATGATTACTTAACACCCAAATGGATAGAAGGGTCCTAGACTTAAGTTGACCAATATTCACATTACAGATCCGAACTCAGATGGCACTTGAGACTTCCCGAGTGCACCCTTTCTGCCGGATGATGTTTTCCCTCTTTGTCCTGTCGAGGCTTGATTTGTCCTGCATCATGCTCACCAAGATCAGGTAGTTAGTCCGATATTATCCAAATCATCATCTGATCAAATCCACATTATCAATTGCGTGTAATATAACAAAGAAAAATAGCAACTTATACAAATTTCTTGTAATAAGGCATCATAAACTCTGATCACATTCAGAATTCAAAGCAAACATTGAGTTTTCATAATTCATTCAATTTACCATTCAAACATTGTTTTACTAACTTCAAAGCATTTCAGAGCTTAATTATCATAAAGTAGAAACAGTCAGAAGAGAAATTAGGGTGGGGTGTGACATCTCTCCCCCCTTAAGAATCATCGTCCTCGATGATTAACGGTCCATAACATAAGCATAAATTAAAGTTTTTAAAGTTCATTTTCATAGTTTCTCAACAAATGAGGAAATCTTAATTTAACATCCTGGTAGTCTTCCCAGGTGGAGTTATCTTCAAAGTATTGGTCCCACTGGACCCTACATTGGTGCACATCTCGATTACGTAGGCGAAGCCTACGCGTTTTGAGCACCCTGAGTGGCTCGATCGTGACCACTCCTGGATCCTGAACCTGCAGAGCATTCCAATCAATCATATGGTTATTACTAGGTATATATTTCTTTAAATATTGAAATACATTATGCATTTTTGAAAGTGCTGGTGGTAGAGCAATCCGGTAGGCGACTGGGTTGACTTCCTCAAGAACCTCAAACGGTCCCACATATCGAGAAGCTAGCTGTCATGTCCCTTTCTTAGTAGCCACCTCGAAGGACATCTAGCCTCTCTCATTCCTGGGGGCTAGGAGTCAAAAGGGAATTATAATTAATTTAATTAATATAAAGTTATCCCACACTTTAATATTAAAAGGTAACTTTATGTTTAATTAAATTATTTAAAAATAAAATTAAAATAAAGTGAATAAAATAAAATAAAATTATAAACTTACTTTATTTTACGTTAGCCCAACTTCTAGAAACATCTTGGGCGGCTAGCTCACCTTTATAAGGAGGTTCAATTGTATCATTTCACATCAGGAGTTTATGTTATTTCTTCATAGCCATTGTTGGTGAGCTTGCGAGCATTGTTGCATCCGAAGGTTTGAAGACTCTAGGAGCCCGGTTTTAGTTGTGAAACATCAACCCTAGCTGGTTTGGAGTGGAGGATATTTCAGTCCTTCATATTGTGCAAATTTTGTGGCCATTGGCCAAATTTGGAGATTGAATAAGTTGCAGATCAGCTTGTTGAAGAAAATCGATTTGGTTTTACAAATTCATGTGATCATTGTGAGCAAATCGAATTACTTGTTTGCTGTTCCAGAATTTCAAGGCATTTATTTGAAGGCATTTTCATGACTAGGGCTGCGATTTTGAGCAAGAGGATTACACATTGCATTTCCAGATTTTTACAGTGATCAAAGGGCAGCAATTTCATCTTGTATTTCCAGATTATGCTTGCACATGAAGGGTGCAAATTTGTGAAGAAGGCGTCCAAGGTTCAAGGGCGATTTTGGTGGAGAAGGCAAGGAAAATTCATAAAAAAATCAGACTTCATCTCCAGCCCTAGGCGCTGCTCCAGCAGGGGCGATTTCACTTGAAGAGGTCATAAAAATTTCCAAAAAAAATTATATTCAGATCTGCAAAGGGGCGGCTACCTCCAGGGGTCAAGGCGCTTCAATTGAAGTTGTTTCAGTCACTTTTCAACTGCGTAATCAGGTTCTTTTTCATTGGATTATTGGTCTGTATTGCATGCCTTGCTGTCCTAGGGTTTATGTCTTGATTTGCTGCGATCATTGACTTTACCAACATTACTATATTGCCTTGTAAGCCACTATTTGAGACATTTGTAAGGAGAATAAATTCTGAGAATATTTGCAGCCATTATCATTGTTTATGTTTGCATTGGATATCATATGTACACTCAGAAATTTAAAATCAGAACTCTACATTGGTGATTACAATTGTATTGCAACTTTGTTTCATTGTTCTATTTCTTCTATATTGCAACAAGAACAGAATAGAACACTTCCAGCAGGTCTACACAGTCAGAAATAAACATTTTCAGTTTGCATACCAACTGTTAGACGAAATTCCTAAGGTCCAAAAAAGGCAAAATTTGGTTGAAAATTGCAAGGGATCTTACAGTGGTATTAGAGCTTGTTTCCTGCCAGCCTGTGAGGTTTGATTGGTATGCCCAATCAATTTTATAGAAGACAAAGACGAGGTGCTGGTCCCTTTGAATTAGACTCTTCTTCTGACGAAGAGATCATGGAGGAGAGCAACACACAACAAATTCTTAATGACCTAGCTAGAGGTCAACAGCAGATAGTTCAGCTCTTAAATCAGCTTGTAAATGGGCGAGAGAATGTGGCCAATAACGTCCGTAGAGGCAATGGGGATGATGATCGTCACACAGAGGCAAGTAATACACACATTCCAACACAGAGCCATACTAGATCAGCTAGTAGGGTGACTCCGAGGCCTCTCATGCCTCAATTCATTGATGGACAGAATGTTGGTAATCAGGAGCAGCAGGCACAAGGTGAAGGGTGGTTAGATTACTTGAGAGAATATCAGTCTTTGGGAGAAGAGTTCCATGCAGCCATGTCACTAAATGATTTCTGTACTATCAAGTATAGAAATAGACCCTGCAACAACAATAGAGGCCAACAAAACTAGGATTTGCAAAGAAAGGTTGGTAAACTATCCATACCATCCTTCGATGGGTCCAATAAATGCACCGTTAGAGCTTGGGTGCAAAAGTTGGATACATATTTCTAGCTTAATCCTATGCTAGAGGCTGAAGCTATCAAGTATGCCACTTTAGATTTGGATGGTGAGGCACATGAGTGGTGGTATCATGGGCTTGTCACATTGGGACATGCCAACATCACTACATAGCTTGAGTTCACTTAGCGGTTGATGGATAGATTTGATCAGCAGGATCTTGAGCTTCACTTCCGAGAGCTAGCACAACTTTGATAGAACAATTCATTGGATGCTTACATTTCAGAGTTTCAGCGATTGGCAGTCATGGTGACAGATATTTCCGAGCATAGGCTGATCATGCTTTTCATTGAGGGTCTATTCGAGCCATTTTGTGGTTGGATCAAGGCTTTCAAGTTAGATACCTTACAAGATGCTATCTTTCGTGCTAGAGACATGGAGCACTCCACTCCTAAAAACAAACCACCTGCCAAGCCCATCAGTGTTGCAAAGAACAAGGATATGGGTAAGAAGTCATTCTAGGCAAAAAAGTCCAAGTTGAGCAAACAGGAGGAAGAGCATCATCGGGAATGCAGGGAGAAGGGGATTTGCTATCATTGCAGAGAGCCTTGGGAGCCTGGCCATCATTGCTTAGGGAAGGGCAAGGTTCACTTCATTGAAGTGGTGTCGAAGAGTGATGACAGTGATGAGGAGCAGGCACAGCACGATGAGGATAGTAGTTCAAATGAGGAGCAGCCTCGTGAGGAAGGAAAGAGTAGTATCATTGCTACTTTATCAGGGAGTCCTAGGTTTAATTCCTTCAGAGTTAGAGGAGTTTCATAGGGTTAGCGCATCACGGTGTTGATTGATAGTGGGGCTACCCACAACTTCATTGATGCAACTTTAGTGGCATGACAAAAGCTACCAGCGGAGGACTTTGAGGGGTTTAGTGTGATGGTAGCAGATGGCTACAACATGACTTGTACTCAGCGAGTTCCACAGTTGCCTATCACATTGGGCAATTACATAGTAACTGATGACTTCTATGTGGTGGACTTGGGTGACACCAATGCCATTCTTGGGATTCAGTGGCTCCACTCATTGGGGAAGTATTCACAGAACTTCCAAACCATGGAACTTAAGTTCCAAGCTCCAGATGGCAGACGAGTGGTTCTCAGAGGGATGGCGACAGGAGCTCCAAAGGTAGTATCAACCAAGCGTATGGAGAGTATTTTTCGACATGGTGACATAGATTGGGTAGCTGAGTGCTTGGTTACTACCAGGTGGACAGATTCAAGACAGCCTCATCACATTGACATTCAGGAGCTCATGAGTAAGCATGATAAGGTATTCAGAGAGATTCCTCCAGGATGTCCACTAGACAGAGGGTTTGAGCATACCATTGAGTTGGAGGAAGGGGCCAAGCCCATTATCACTACTCCTTATCGTCATCCGAAGAAATTCATGGATGAAATTGAGAAGGCGATAAAGGAGCTACTTGAGATGGGTCACATACGGCCTAGTTCTAGTCCCTTTGCTTCTTTAGTGGTTTTGGTGAAGAAGAAGGATGGAACAATGAGGATGTGTATAGATTATAGAGCTCTCAACAAGAAGACCATCAAAAACAGGTACCCAATACCCAGGATCGATGAGTTATTGGATGAGCTTCATGGTGCAATATACTTCTCCAAACTAGACTTGTGTTCGGGGTACCATTAGATTAGAGTTCGAGAGCAGGATATACACAAGACAACATTTCGTTGCCACTACGGCCATTATGAGTTCCTGGTCATGCCATTCGGGTTGACCAATGCACCTACCACATTCCAGTCTTGCATGAATCACATCTTTAGGAAGGAGTTGTGTAAGTTCCTATTGGTATTCTTTGATGACTTACTCATTTATAGCAAGACTTGGGAGGAGCACTTGCAGCATGTGGATGAGATCTTGACTATCATGGAGGAGCAGTCATTGTACACCAAGGCATCAAAGTGTGAGTTTGGCCTTAGAGAGATTTTGTATCTGGGCCATGTGATTAGTGCAGAGGGGGTGAAGGTACACCAGGAGAAGGTTCAGGCCATTCTTGATTGGCCACCACCCAGGACACTTACAAAGTTGCGAGGTTTCTTTGGGCTATGTAGCTACTAGAGGCGCTTTGTGAATGGGTTTTCACGATTGGGAGCACCATTGACTAATCTCACCAAGAAGGGTGCATTTAGATGGACAAATGAGGCACAACAAGCTTTTGATAAGCTCAAGGAGGTGATGAGTACTTGTCCAGTTTTGGCATTACCAGATTTCTCCTAGCCATTTGTATTAGAGTGTGATGCATCGGGTGAGGGCATAGGAGCAATTTTGATGTAGAATCGACACCCCATTGCATTTGAGAGCCGCAAGTTGAGAGGACCTGAGAGGCTTTACTCCATTTACGACAAGGAGATGCTCGCCATTATGCATGCATTGGCGAAGTTTAGACAGTACCTAGTTGGAGGGAGGTTTATGGTGAAGACAGATCACAACAGCCTCAGGTATTTCTTGGAGCAAAAGGATTTGAATGAGAGGCAGCAAAAATGCGTTAGCAAGATACAGGCATATGATTTTGATATTGAGTACATGAAAGGGGAAAATAATGTTATTGTTGATGCCCTTTCCAGGAGGCCCACAACTTGCTCACTCTCAGAGATTTCTGCTGATTGGAAGTCTCTCTTGTTGGTTGAGTACTCCAAGAACAAGTTTGCTTGTGAGGTGATGGATGGTTTGGTGCAGGATGACAGGTACAAGGTTGTAGATGATGCGATTCTCTACAAGGACAGTATTTATTTGGTGCCAGAGTCTCAGCTGAAGGAGAAGGTCTTACAAGCGTTACATGATACCCCTTTGGCAGGACATCAGGGGTAATACAAGACCTACCGACAGGTTAGCGAGAGGTTCTCTTGAAAGGGCCTCAAGGATGATGTGTTAAGACATGTGCGTGAGTGTTCATCTTGTCAATAGAACAAGACTGAGCATTCTCATCCGACAGGTCTTTTGCAACCTCTACCCATTCCAGAGCAGAAATGGGAGAGCATATCGATGGACTTCATCACGGGTCTACCCAAGGTGCATGGAAGAGATTGTATTTATGTTGTGGTGGATCAATTGACGAAGTATGCTCACTTCTTTGCTATTTCGACAGAGTATCGAGCACCGCAGGTGGCAAAATTTTTCTTTAGAGAGATATTCAGGCTACATGGGCTACCAAGGTATATTGTCAGTGACAGGGATAGTAGGTTCATGAGTGCCTTTTAGCAGGAGTTGTTTCGATTATCAGGGACAAAGTTGACTCCTAGCACGAGTTATCACCCTCAGATAGATGGGCAGACTGAGATCATCAATAAGTGGATTAAGGGATATTTGAGGCACTACATTTCAGGTCAGCAGTAGGCATGGATCAAGTGGTTGCACTTAGGAGAGTATTGTTACAATACCACTCATCACATGTCTATTGGGATGTCTCCATTCAGGACATTGTATGGCTATGATGCTCCATCTTTCTTGGACTTAGTCTTTCGTGAGAGTAAGGCTCATAAGGCTAAGGATTGGATTCAGGAGAGTCAAGATATATTGAGAGTCCTTAGGGACAATCTTCAGATGGCTCAGAATCAGCAGAAGATGTATGCTGATCGATAGCGGGTGGAGCGTAGCTTTGAGGTTGGAGACTTGGTTTATCTTCGATTGCAGCCTTATAGACTGTCTACCTTGAAGAAGAGTGGGGCAGAGAAGCTCAAGCCCAGGTTTTATGGTCCCTTCAGGATTTGTAGGCGTGTTGGCGAGGTAGCATATGAGTTGGAGCTGCCTGAGACCAACAAGATACATAACATTTTTCAGGTGTTGTGCCTCAAAAAGGCACCAGGGCAACATGTTGCTTCTTCTACAGACTTATCGCTATTGGATGAGGAGGGACACTTGGTGTTGATCCCTGAGAGGATTGTTGATACCAGGGAGAGGAGGTTACGGAACAGGGTTATCGGAGAATATTTGGTGAGATGGAAAGACTTGCCAGCAGACGATGCCACATGGGAAGGAGAGCAGATTCTTTAGCACCATAGTCTCCAATTGTTTGAGGACAAGCAATTTCGGGAAGGGAGGACTGTCATGTCCCCTTCTCAGTAGCCACCTCGAGGGACATCTAGCCTCTCTCATTCTCGAGGGCTAGGAGGAGTCAAAAGGGAATTATAATTAATTTAATTAATATAAAGTTATCCCACACTTTAATATTAAAGGTAACTTTATGTTTAATTAAATTTAATTAAAAATAAAATTAAAATAACTAGAACAAAATAAAATAAAATTATAAACTCACTTTATTTTATGTCGGCCCAACTTCTAGAAACATCTTGGGTGGCTAGCTCACCTTTATAAGGAGGTTCAATTGGATCATTTCACATCAGGAGTTTGTGTAATTTGTTCATAGCCATTGTTGGTGAGCTTGCGAGCATTGTTGCATCCGAAGGTTTGAAGACTCTAGGAGCCCGGTTTCGGTTGTGAAACATCAACCCTAGCTGGTTTGGAGTGGAGGATATTTCAGTCCTTCATATTGTGCAAATTTTGTGGCCATTGGCCAAATTTGGAGATTGAATAAGTTGCAGATCAGCTTGTTGAAGAAAATCGATTTGGTTTTACAAATTCATGTGATCATTGTGAGCAAATCGAATTACTTGTTTGCTGTTCCAGAATTTCAAGGCATTTATTTGAAGGCATTTTCATGACTAGGGCTGCGATTTTGAGCAAGAGGATTACACATTGCATTTCCAGATTTTTACAGTGATCAAAGGGCAGCAATTTCATCTTGTATTTCCAGATTATGCTTGCACATGAAGGGTGCAAATTTGTGAAGAAGGCGTCCAAGGTTCAAGGGCGATTTTGGTGGAGAAGGCAAGGAAAATTCATAAAAAAATCAGACTTCATCTCCAGCCCTAGGCACTGCTCCAGCAGGGGCGATTTCACTTGAAGAGGTCATAAAAATTTCCAAAAAAAATTATATTCAGATCTGCAAAGGGGCGGCTGCCTCCAGGGGTCAAGGCGCTTCAATTGAAGTTGTTTCAGTCACTTTTCAATTGCGTAATCAGGTTCTTTTTCATTGGATTATTGGTCTGTATTGCATGCCTTGCTGTCCTAGGGTTTATGTCTTGATTTGCTGCGATCATTGACTTTACCAACATTACTATATTGCCTTGTAAGCCACTATTTGAGACATTTGTAAGGAGAATAAATTCTGAGAATATTTGCAGCCATTATCATTGTTTATGTTTGCATTGGATATCATATGTACACTCAGAAATTTAAAATCAGAACTCTACATTGGTGATTACAATTTCATTGCAACTTTGTTTCATTGTTCTATTTCTTCTATATTGCAACAAGAACACAATAGAACACTTCCAGCAGGTCTACACACTCAGAAATAAACATTTTCAGTTTGCATACCAACTGTTTGAAGAAATTCTTAAGGTCCAAAAAAGGCAAAATTTGGTTGAAAATTGCAAGGGATCTTACACTAGCTTAGAAGATTTCCCAAACCTAATGGCGCTTTTCTGAGGCTTCACCCTCAAAAGAACTTTCTCCCCCACAGTGAAATGTTTGGGTGTCCTTTTGGCATTAACGTAGCTTTTTTGCCTATCGTTGGCTTCTGCCAACCTTTTTCTGATCAACTTGACCTGTTCCTCCATTTCTGAAAGCATTTTTGGACCAACGCTAATCCTATCTTCTAGCTTATCCTAGCTTATAGGAGTTCCACATTTTCTTCCATACAATGCTTCAAATGGGGCCATCTTGATCGCTGAGTAGTACAAATTATTATAGGCAAATTCCACAAGCGGAAGGTAGTCCTCCCACTTGTACTGCTGATCCATACAATATACTATCAAAAGGTCCTCTAAAACCTGGTTCACCCTTTCTGTCTGACCATCTGTCTTAGGGTGGTATGTGGAACTTATGTTCAACTGAGTTCCAAGGGAGGTAAAAAGAGTTTGCCAAAATCTAGAGGTCATCCTTGCGTCCCTATTTGAGATGATCTTCTCAAGAACACCGTGCAATCTGAAAACCTCCTACACAAACTTACGGGTTATGATGGGTGCCCCATCCGTCAAATTCCCTGGAATAAAGTGTGCCACTTTTGTGAGTTTTTCCACTACTACTAAGATTGTATTATGCCTATTTTTAGACATTGGAAGCCCTTGTATGAAGTCCATACTAATTATCTGCCACTTCCACTCCGCAATTTCATGTGGGTAGAGTAGTCTTGTTGGGTGCTAATGTTCAGCCTTCACCCTCTGGCATTCTAAACATTCTGGCATTTATCTAGCGGCATCCTTCTTCATCCCTTTACAAAAATATAAGGGTTTGATGTCGGCGAAAAGCTTGGTCACTCTTGGGTGTCTCGAATAGGGTGCATCATGAACCTCTTTTAAGACTAATCTTCTTAACTCACCTGAGTTAGGTACATACATTCTTCCCATGTACCGAAGTAGCCCGTCAGATTCAAATAGAAACCCATCATATCTAGAGTCTTGGGGGTTAGCCTTTAAAGCTTGCCTAACTTGTTGGTAATATTCATCCCCATTAGATTGCTGTAATAGTTGACCACGAAAACTAGTTCGTACTGAGATCATGGAGGAGACATGCCTCCTGCGAAGGGCATTTGCCACTCGGTTTTCTTTTCCTTTTATATAGCTGATCTCAAAGTCATAGTCAGATATTAGTTCAAGCCATCTTCTCTGGCGCGCATTCAAATTAGGTTGCATGAACAAATATCGTAAACCCTAGTGGTCTGATCTTAGTTCAAAGGGCTTACCCAACAAATAATGCTGCCACATTTGCAGTGCATGCACTATTGATGCTAACTCAAGGTCATGAGCGGCATAATTTTGTTCATAGGTCTTGAGCTTCCTTGATTCATATGCTATTACTTGCCTGTCCTGCATAAGTACACCCCTAGTTCTTTCCCTGAAGCATCAGTGGTGACCACAAATTGACCCTCTGGATAACGATAGGTGCCGTAGTTAACTTTTCTTTCAATATATCAAAAACTTCCTGACATTTCTCTGTCCATTCAAATCTCTTCCCCTTTCTCTAAAGTGAGGTGATGGGGCATGCAATTCTAGAGAAGTTGGCTACGAATCTCCTATAATACCCTGCAAGGCCCATGAAACTACGCACTTTATGCACGTTTTTCAGTTCTGACCATTCCAAGATTGCCTTTATTTTTTCTAGATCTACTGTGATCCCTTCTACAGATAATGTGCCCAAGATATTGCACTTCCTTTTGGAAAAAATGAGCACTTGGATAACTTCCCATAAAGTTTGTTTTCTCTCAGTCATTGCAATACAAGTTGTAAATGCATGAGGTGCTCCTTCTCATTTTTCAAATATATAAGGATGTCATCCAGGAAAACAACTACAAATTTATCGAGGCAATCCTGGGACACACTATTCATTAAGTTCATAAACACAGCTGGTGCATTTGTCAAACCAAAGGGCAACACTGTGAACTCATAGTGCCCATACCTTGTTCTGAAGGCTGTCTTATGGATGTCTTCATCTCGAATTCTGAGCTGATGGTATCCCGACCGCAGATCGATCTTGGAGAATACCGCGGCCCCTCGCATTTGATTGAAGAGATCATCTATGCGTGGCAAGGGGTATTTGTTTTTCACAGAGGCCTTGTTAATCATACGGTAGTCTATACATAGCCTTAGGGTGCCATCCATCTTTTTGACAAAAATCACCGGTGCACCCCAAGGTGAGACACTAGGTCTAATCAGACCCTTATCCAAAAGTTCCTACAGTTGTGCTTTTAGCTCCATTAACTCGGTAGTAGTCATTCGGTATGGAGCTTTAGAGATTTTCTCCGACCTAGGAATGAGGTCGATGGTGAAGTCGAAAGCCCTTTTTGGAGGTAATTCGGGCAACTCTTCAGGGAAGACATCTGTATAATCCCTAAGGTAGGGATACTTATCCCATTCAGAATCTTTCCTCTCCGAATCTCCTCCACAATCCCCTAGTGAAGTTTTTTGGACTTCATAAAACTTCAAATCATCAAAGAAATTAATTTCTCGGGTTTCACTTGGATCTACTAATTCCTCCATCTTGAGTGCGAATAACTGACAACCCCTGCATTTAGCCCTCTTAAGCTACATTGCTGAGATCTGCCTTAGCCTCATTGATCTTTCAGTACCTTGAATGACAAATTTTTTCCCTAGTTCATCTAGACATTCAACTGTTTTTGTGAAACAGTCCACCTTTGCCCTATGTCTCCATAACCAATTGATTTCAAGAATAGCATCATAGGATCCCAATGGGACCATGTAGAGGTTAACTTCAATTGAAAAACTGGGTAAGTCTACCCGAGCCTCAAACAGACATTGCTCTACTTGAGCTTTCGACTGGTTTGCATATTCCACTAACCAAGAATTTTGCATATATCCTGCTCTTCTAGAAATTCTACCTAAGATTTTAGGTGACAAAACTTTTTGTTGCTCTGATATCAATTAAATTTGAAACGGGTGTGCCGAACAACATACCTGCTGTCTCAGTAGGTGTTATTTGATACTCCGCTTGTCCGTTATCCAGAGCTGCATGGATCCGCTGCTGGAAGGCAACTTGTTGTGATGACAAAGGATTTCCTCGAGGTGGAGGACCTGATGTTTTTGTGGGGCATTGGTTAGCATAGTGGTCCCCTCTGCAAGTGAAACAACCCCCAGACGGTCCTCGTTTCTCAACTTGTTTCTCAGAGGTTTCTTGGTTCCTTCTACCATTCTTGTTCTGCTTATTCACACTCCTCCTATCTCTACGATCTTCACCTTTATCTTCACGGGGTCCTTTGCCCCCTTTCTTTTGGTGGTGAGGTTTTTCTCCCTTTTTCTTGAAAGTTTGGGATGATTGGTTCCAGTTATACTTCTTTCGATTTTTCTCCCTATAAGAGGCCTGAGATTTCAGTCTCTGTTCTTGGTTAACCGCTTTTTTGTAAACTTGGTGCATTGTGGTGGGACCATGAATGTCTACCTCTCCACCAATCTGGGCATTCAACCCCATGATAAATTTCCTAATGCGGAACCTCTCATCTTTTTGGTATTGGGGCACATACTTCAGGAGGCAGGTGAATTTTTCCCAGTACTGATTAACTGTCATGTCCCCTTGCTTTAGATTTTGGAAATCCATCATCTTCTGGTCATAATATTTTGCGGCAGCCACCTTTGCCTGAAAATAGTAACAAATTCATCCCAAGCGAGCCGTCTTACATTAAGGCCCAACTCCATCTTTTTGTTGGTCCACCAAGTGGACGCTTCTCCCGCCAATTGGTACGCTCCC
This sequence comes from Sequoiadendron giganteum, assembly GCA_007115665.2. Classification (NCBI taxonomy): domain Eukaryota; kingdom Viridiplantae; phylum Streptophyta; class Pinopsida; order Cupressales; family Cupressaceae; genus Sequoiadendron; species Sequoiadendron giganteum. The sequence goes on along the minus strand of CM021101.1, from coordinate 389,077,736 downwards.
CACATTGCTTTGGCTGATTCAAAATAATTTCGTATTTCAAAATATTTCTCCATCTCTATTAGCCAGGATTCGGTAGCATCGCCAGAATCCAATCCGACAAACTTGGGTGGGATCACTTTCTTCATGTCACGGGCTAATTCACGCGCTAGTTGCTCCCTTTCCTTGTCAGATGATCTAGACCCCAAATGGGAGTCGTCATGATTGCTTTGATCAACATCCATATGGCGACTTTCATATTCATCCTCAAAAGTGGGCTCCCTTCGTGCCCGTCGTCTCTCCAAATGATCAACCTTGGCCCGAGTTTCCTGAAGGAGGGCTAGCATACGATCCATCTTTGCCTCCAAATTCTCGGAGGCCTGCCCCATTTCCCGATTATGCTCTTGGTTACTTTGAGCGTGCTCCATTATATTATTATCAGCCTTTGCCTGAAGTTTCCATTAAACTTTTCTATTGGTTGAGAGAAATTATCTTCTTTAATTCACAAAATTTCCATAACATTCAACATGCACTTAATGAAAGAAACATTCATTGTTTATTTCATAATTCCATGGTTTAGCCCATAAATTGTACTTTTATTCATTGCAAAGTTTAATAACAAAGATTCATTTCCATATAAGAGCGGAGGGTATCTACCCTTCCGACTCATCATAACTTATTACAATGATTTCAACAAAATGAAGCACGTGAGGGCGATAAACTACTCTTTTAGGGTTCACAGGTGGGTTATTAGTGCTGCATTCACTGGGCACATTTTCAGGAGTTGGTTTGATCGGCTCGGGTTTAGAGGTTGATGCCTGTGTAGCTATGGTTGCCACTGCACCTGCATGCATTCGAGTTGCTAGATTTATTTCCGCTCTTTCGTCTTTAATTCTTTCCATTGTATGGGAGAAGGTTTCTTCTTCCCCCAGCCAGGGTTCTCCTTCTACATTTGTTCCCTCAATGGTTCGGGTCAAAGTTGCTCTCGCCTTCTTTGCTTGCAAATAACATATGTTACCTGCAATTGACTTCTTGGCGGTCTGCTTAGTCCGAACGATTTTCTGACACAAGGTTTACAAAGATTAGTCACAAAGTCATGCGCAAACCCTACGCAATGAGCTCCTAGGCCCGAGTGTTTAACCATGCTCTGATACCACGTGTAACATTCAACTCCTTATGAACACATAATAACCGTTATAGATCAAACCAACATGTTGAATAATTACACAAGAGAGGTAAATCTTTTTTTTTCCAAAAGTACTTCTAGGAAAAATCTGAGTGTTACAACATCATAAACTCAAGTACATTTACAAAGAAAGATTAACATATCATCATCATGTAAAGGAGCAAATAAGACATTAAATCCATCATGATACTATTCATATTAAATACAGAGCAGATAGGGTAAAAGTCAGATAACCTCATTTGGTTCTCGCACTGTCCAAGACTCGACATGCCACCATCGAGAGGGAAAACATCATCTGACTGCTTTTCCTCCAACCACGGACTCAAGTAGTCGCCCGCACACTTCCTAACTAGAAGTGGCCCTGTCCTTCAACAAAAGGTTACACATGGTTTGTCCCATTTGCCATTTGAGTTATGGTGTGTACTCTACCCAACTAACCCTAACGCACTACTAAGGATACCTTCCTACTAAGTACAACAACTCTAGTTTTATTAGGCGTCTGAGGTACTGTGAATAGACAAGTGTACGTGTGGCTACGACATCCAACTATGGCCATAGTTTAGTACTACCGTACTCGCTACAAAGTGCAGTCTTAGTTCACCATCCTGCTCGACTTGGATAAGCGACTGACCTAGGGCTTTCTGGACTACCTGTCCTACCCTGCTATCAAGCTCTATCACCACTACGAGGGTTTGATGGACTAGCTATCCTGTTCGAATTTCAAGTACAATGTACAAACTAAGATGTTAACTAACTGTCTGGCCAGTTGTCCAATTTCAATTACAAACTAGGGCTCAAGAACTTTCTGTTCCTCCTGGAACCTTTTTATAAGTTCATTCTCTACAATAGTCTTCTTTGTTTTAATGTGAGCTAAAGGTCTAAGCTCGTCACTTTACCCATTTCTTGGTAGTTGGAGCACAAGCTTGTGGCCTCTTTTGTTTAAAAAACACTAATGGAATTTAAGCAAGGGAATATGACTTTCCTTTAAAAATGCCAACATGTCGTCACATACATATAACTCCAATTTAATAAGCATATCAGGACAATTTAAAATTCTTAGCAGGTTTGAGGCCTCTTGTAGACCCCTTGAGTTGTTCTTCTGACATTAGGTCAGCATTTTATGCAATTTAGATTAGAAAGATTCATAAAGTGTATTGAATACCAAGAATCCCTGCGGGAGAACAGTGAAGAAGGAGCAACTTGGAAAGATTCAAACAGAGTAAACTTTTAAGAGTATGAGTCTGAATGGAAATAAATTCCTATGAGATAATCAGTTTACGGAAACTAAGTCCATCACGCACAAGGCTGCACATAGGTCTCATGAGAGAAGAAGTATTTGAAAATAGTTTGCTACAAACAACACTTTTATTTCTACTTGATTCAAGTGGTACTATAGGTAGGCTTCTTAAGCAATAAACTCCATTCTTTCATCCCAGCCATGGACATCTTCTAAGCTTATTGGGTTCACTATGACACCTTCATGGAGAGGAAGGAAGCAGAGAGAAAGCAAAGATGAGAGTAGGATTATTCGAATGAAAAGACAATATGGAAACGGTAGCTCGTTTTGAGCTTTCCACCACATAATCAGAACAGCAGATTTGCTTAAATACACCAAGAAATGTTTACTCCACAAGCTTCAGCACAGGGCACTATATTCTTTTCTTGATGAATAAATAATTGAATAAGATACCAAAAGTGATTACCTGAAGCACAAAGTTATCGTCGATAGCAGGTGATTTTGGATTCATGAAACGACTTTCCTTAGCTAATGGCAACCTTCGATGGTAGACTCTCAGTTCCTCAGTCATAAATTATTCTCAGTTCCTGAACACTCAAAGCGCTGGCTTGCCTCAAGTATTTTTAACTATCTAAAAATGGCGTGTATATCTTTGGCTCCCTCCTACCGTCCAACTAACTTCGTCTTAGCCTTGAGTTTTCGATTCTATAGCCTCTCATCATTCTTGTATGAAGAACTGTTTCCAAGAATCGGTTATCATTGTTTGGCCCATAACGATGCACGTAGAAAGATTTAACCTCGTCAAATCTTTCCACCATCGATTTGAGTAAGATTCCACACTTTTTTTTACTTTCCAAAATCGGTTGTAAGCCTATATGAGCGCCATAACCCGGAATAGTTATGGCCCAGATGGTATGGCCTTCGTGGAAAATTTATCACGATGAAGGAGGCAAAGATTTGCTCGGGGTTAGATGCGGGCGATGGTAAAAAGTAAGGAGAATTTGTCAAATTTTCAACATTAGAAATCTGTTGATTAAATATTGCTCAAATTCCCTCCTCCCTTTCCGTAAGCTTCCCGTGAGAGCGTTGAGTCTAAGCGTAATACATCGACACTCAGCATATGCAATGCATTTATAATGTCATCACCTTTTTACATTAAAAGATACTAATACTATGTTTTAGCTCGACAAGGAAAAGGAGTCTAGTTGGCATTATATTTATTCAATACATTATAACTTCATATTTGTCTATGCATAATATTAATGAAGATGGTTATATTATTCTTGAAGCGCGACTATGTGAATAGAATTGTATTGGCAAAATAATAATATATTTATATCTCAAGAAATGGGAATGGAATTTACCTGCCAAAACATCCAGGGAGGTATAACACAAAAATAGTGCTTATGTTTGTATACATATGTATATATATATATTTATTAAAAATATAGTATACTTATGATCGCACACTAAGGTGATTATAACTATATTGATGGAAGGATACGAAATGGTAAGATATCCCAAGTCCTAACACCTCTAAGTTTGGAATGAGACATCCTCGGGATGATTACTTAACACCCAAATGGATAGAAGGGTCCTAGACTTAAGTTGACCGGTATTCACATTACAGATCCGAAATCAGATGGCACTTGAGACTTCTTGAACGCACCCTTTCTGTTGGATGATGTTTTCCCTCTTTGTCCCATCGAGGCTTGATTTGTCCTGCATCATCCTCACCAAGATCAGGTAGTTAGTCCAATATTATCCAAATCATCATTTGATCAAATCCACATTATCAATTACGTGTAATATAACAAAGAAAAATAGTAACTTATAACAAATTTCTTGTAATAAGGCATCATAAACTCTGATCACATTCATAATTCAAGGCATACATTGAGTTTTCATAATTCATTCAATTTTACCATTCAAACATTGTTTTACTAACTTCAAAGTATTTCAGAGCTTAATTATCAGAAAGTAGAAACAGTCAGAAGACAAATTAGGGTGGGATGTGACACATATTTCCAGGTTCCCTTATGTTTGGTAGTGAATGTTATGAAGTTTGAGATTTTATATACTAGTTGTACCATCAAGGAGAAGGATGCCCTATTTAGAATAGAGTTCGCTGTTTGTTTGGAAGTTTAATGCTATTAGTGGAGGGAACTCAGCATTATAATGAAGTTTTAGACAAAATAAAAGAGTCGCACTACCATTTTTGGAGACTTTTAGTCCAAGCTCAATTAACAACAATTTCTGGAGTAAGACTTTGGGTATTCCCAGCCAATAAGAATCTTCACAGGTATTTTATAAGGCTCTGCAGCAACTGTTGTAATATGCACCCTTAAATTTTTCTTTTTTGAAACTTGTTCACTCAAAACAAAATGAAATGCCAAGCAACTTCCTTTCCACTTTCTGATCACCAAGTTCGCAGTGTGGGTGAGGTGAAAGCATATGGTATACGAGATTACAATTATACTTGAAATGAGCAGTTGAAAGTAACATCCATTTATCGAATGGGGTTAGTTGGGCACATCCGCTTTGCAGTGGGAAAGCATATACAATAATGAAACGCATAGTAAGCTCTTCCACTTCTCAGTGGTGAGTGAGTACAACCAATAAACAACTCTTCCACTTTTCAGTGGTGAGTGAGTACCAAAAAACCACTTATTCAGTGGGGTGAATATCAAGAACCACTTATGTAGTGGAGTGAGTAATAAAAGCTACTTATGCAGTGGGGTAAGTAACAACAAGTAACAAGAGCAAGATCACTGGTAGTACTACCACCCAATGTTACAATGTTAGATTTTAGAATTCATTCCAAACCAAATACGTATCTGCTGTTACAAATATGAATGTGATATGAAGTTGATTAAAGCACCCCAAATGAGCTCCCAACTTAGGAAACTAACCACCCAACATTGTAATAGCAAATATACCTTAGAATATGGCAAATGGAAGTTTGATATAAGTCTGAAACTTTACTGCAGCAGTCTGGACAGTGAGATAGATGACTCAGGAAACTTCACCCAGCTATCTCCAACGTGCCAAAATGATCACCAACAACCTTAGCACCCAAACAATAGTGCCAACTCACACCAAAACTCATGAAAAGAGTGTATCACTATTTTGGAAAGGTATATCAGACATATGCAAGTCTGAAACTACAGTTGCAACAAGTAGCAACAATGATACGCCCCCCTAAAAAGCACTCCAAACTCGACATTGAACACTCCTGCAATTTGAGAAAGAATCACACCAAAATGTAATGCTAAAACACATCAAAATAATCCAGTAATAGAAAGTGAGAGTTTGGATCAACAAGAGGATTGGTTTGAGTTTTGCGATGAGGATAATCTTCATTTTGCTAATAACCCATTGTTTGAGATGAGTGCTGATATATCATTTGATAATCCACTCTTCGAGTTGGATGATGGAGCTCTTTCTAATTTCAGCGATGAGGTTGGTGATAATCATAGGATTTGGATCCAGGTGTAGTCTTTGGTGGTCAGATCTTGACTCAAAATTGGAGTTGTGGATAAAACTTCAAAGTTGGTACCATTGTCCACTTTCCAATACACCTATGTAGGACTTTGGATGCTCACATACAAATGGATTAGCTAGTACCTCCAACCTAGTAGTGGAATAATTCTTAGTTGGTGTTGATTGGTAGTGGTAATCTGGTCATTGGAGAAGTTCTTCTAGTCATTTGCACACTCACATCTCCTATATTTTCAGGATTAATTCATTATATCAGATGCTGTCCTTGCATTTCCACGTTGATTATGGCAATATCATGTTATGGGTAGAGAGTCTTTGAGTACTTGCAAGTTTATTGGCTGAAGGTTGTGGGAAAATTTATAGATTTAGTGCAATTATTTCTAGCTTCCACTAGGGTGAGTGGTGGTTAGTGCAATCATTCCAACATGGTATATATCTTTGGATGTTGCTTTGATGATTGCAGTTGGTTGGGTGAGTTAATGTGCTCGAAGTCAGCCTTTTGACACTTGGAGATCGAGTGTCAATGAGTTATTATTCGTTTATAACCGGGGAGGCATTTCCAAAATAGCTAATTTCAGGGTCGACATTGCTGTCATCTTTTATGTCAGCCTTTGGTCAAGGACTAATTGGCATCACTATTGGGACATTGTGAGAAGATATGGTGAGGGTTATTCTTGGGGGTTGAGCAGATTATTTTTCTTGTTGCCTAGGATCATGTTAGGCAATGGGATTGTAGATGTGGACCTCACTGAGGTGCTTTGGCAGGAGATATTTCATGGTATAGATTTCAACCCTCGCAGGTATTTCAGTTTGGGTTTTGATGATGGTTACATTATTGGGTTATGGGAGAGGAGAGTGCAGTTTTGGCATGATGGATTTACAGTTATAATCAAAGTGGCATAGCGTCAACATGGTGGGTCTATTTTGAGATTGACATGGGACCTTGAAATTATATTTGGTTTCAGTTTGGATCAGTCTGGTGATTTTGGGGTTGAATTGGCATTGCTTGAGGACAAATAATCTTTGGGAAGGGAGGACAGTAATGTCCCCATTTTGCGTTCTCTTGCATTGCAGTTGGCACTGACCTTCTAGGTGCGTGTTAGCCTTATTAGAGGAGTTATTTGATATTACCAATGAGCTTAGATGGTCTAGAGGACCCATATGAGACTTTCCAAAGTTATTTTTCGACTTTTGATGTGTTCTCCAAGATTCTTGGGGAGTGTGTCTATTTATAGTAAGTCACTCGGTTGGGCTTGATTCTCAATATTCATCATCAATATCATTCATGTGCAATCAGTTTTCAATCCCGATGCTTTTCAACAGTTTCTGCAACTTGGGTGCATTAATGGCTTTATTTTAATTATATTACTAAGGTTGCTTAATATTATTTAAATTATTTAAAAGCACCTTAGTGTTATAGCTTGTTGGAATTGGGATGGAAAGATTTAAATGTTGGGGCGCTGATAAAGTGGTTTTACGAGTTGAGAATAATAAAATAATGAAATAAATCACTTTTTAGGATATAAGGCTTATTTAATTAATAAAGTGATTTTATATTGAGTTTTCCGAAAAGTTCTCGGGGAAAGTTATAAAAGGAGATATGGAGAGCTCTTTGGATTATGTAATCGGTTCTAAAGTGTGCTTCCAGATTCTCAAATCGGTACTAGGAGTGGAATTTTCGGCCAAGAAATGTGGATGAGAGTTTCGATTAAAACTCCAGAATTCCGCTCCACTGTCGGCAGGAAACTAATAGACGACATTAAAGAAATTTAAAGGTCTCCAAAAATTTGGTTTCACAGAGTCCTTGATAATACCATCAGTGCCATCTACCATCCCATTTTGTGCATATCCCGACACCATGACCGTCCATGAGACCTCATTCCGCATAGGCATTAACTCAAACAGTTGGTGTGCCTCCTCCATCCGTTCGCATTGGCAATATCCATTACTCATCGAAGTCCAAGAAAACATATCTTGGGAAGGCAATCTGTCAAAAAAAATGCCGTGCGACATCAATCCTCATGACCTGTAGGTACCCCGTCATCATGGCAATCCAAGAGATCACATTCCGTTCAGGCATTCTGTTTGTCGCATGCATCATCTATTCTGTGATCCTGAACATAAGCTTTGATCATCGACGTCCAAGAAATCGCATTTCATTCAGGCACTAGATCAAAACAATTTGCGCCCATCCTTAGTTCTCTCATTCCTCACATATCCGGAGATCAAAATTTAATCGAATCTTTCCTAACGTGGCTCTGATACCATGTTAATGCAATGATTGAATTCTAATTCATTGAAGGTCGATCCTCACGGGTAAAACATCTGTAGATTTCCATGTCTCCCAAATGAGGAAAGAGTGGGTATAAGTATCAATGTGGGAGACACATCCCATGAGCGGATGTGTCTCCACAAAGTGTTGACACGTCGGCTCAAGGGACGTGTCTCTTTATTTAACTTTTTTTTATCACTTGTTAAACAACGATCAATTATTTATTTGACCGATGCTATCAATTTTAACACAATATTATACTAAGAGCCAAGTTAAGGTGCATAACATTTTTCTGAATGCTTCAAGACACACTCAGTTACATTCAGCTCTAAAGGTTACAATCTACACAAAAGTAAATTGCTAAGGCTAATATTTTTACTATCAAAATTGCCAAAAGATAAAACTACAGAGCTTGAGGCTCTATTTATATAGTTTACAAGTGGAGGTGGTGCACCAAAGCCATTCTATGTATCAGACTGCTGCATTACAAGATGATCCACTTAAGCCCTAGACTGTTTGAATACGATTGATTCGTTTTCAGAGTGATCTTGAAAGATAAGTTATAGCTTTCTATGCAAGCAATTTCTTTTGTTAGCTTCTGGGACCTTTCCTTGTTATGATTGCTTGACAAGGCCTGCAGGAAGATGTTCATTGTCTTTCATCTACCTACCCTCCAAATGATTCACGCATGTTTCAAATGCCAAAATAGTAGCTTTGTTGTTTTCTTTTGCATATAGACAACTCGTTCATCATATTTCTTTAAGCATACATGTGATGATATTGTGAGAAGCTCCTATTTGAAATTTATGGTGCAGAATCATATTTTGCTATACTTCTGATGTTAGTTTGGATTTCAACAGCCTCTAGTCTGACACATCACATAAGTTCCACCTGCTCACCAAGTGTAAAGATGCCTTAAAGGTGGGAACGGACTTTGTTAGCATAGTTTTCTTTTTCTATGAATTGCCAGCCCTTGATCATTTTTAGCTTTTGAGATCAATGGTAAGTGGAAACTTTGATGTTGTCAAAACCAAAAGGCCTATAAGAGTTTTGAGATTATGCCACACAAGTATTGTTTGTCAACCAATCATGGTTGAAACTTTTTGGAGGGCCTAGATTTATTCTCTTCCTAGAAGCTTGCCAATTATTAGATCTAGCATTAATTGATGGTGTAAGGCCCAACTAATGCTTAGTCAACTTGGTGTTAGACACACAATTCAGAGGTGATTCCTAGCTAAACAGCCCACTAAACCCTCGCAAGGCTCCATTTCATTATCAACCTGGGCTACGTAAACTTTTGATGATGTTGGCACTATTTGTGCATCCAGAGATTCTATACTGCCTATATCATCAAGTATAGGTGGTTTACACATCTGCTTGAAAACGGAAATAAAGCTTAAATTGCAAAACAGAGTAAATAGCTTAATTTGACACCTATGCTATGGGTACTCTTAGCTTAGTCCTATAACTAGTTAACTACTAAACTGAGCTCTGCAATAAACTATACCACTAACTATTGACTCTTCACAACTCAACTAATTAACTACCCTCGGGGCTTGACTCAAAGTAATGTTACAACATGCATACAATCATGAATCTATTTTGAAATTAATGCAACATGAAATATCTATTATAACAACAAAAATTGAAGTGGGTAGACAGTACCTTGAGTGGCCCTTGCTCAAGCTGCTATGCCCACGATATAAACCAAATCTACTGAATCAACTAATCATAGCAGTAGATTGAAAACATCTTTATTGCATTGAAAACTGAACACTCACGATATAATAGGAATCTCCAATAGATTTCTCATTCAGAAATTCATATTCATTGCAACAGTAAACTTAACAATTGTCTTGCTAAAGCATAAAAACTGAGAATACACTTCAATTGGATTTACTCCTCGACCATCGAGCCCCAGATATAGGCGTGGTAGGAGATTTATTTGCATAAGGATTCAAAACAAAAACTGAAATAGAAAACTAAATGCTAGTGTCCACTCTCCTCGTGCATAGGATGTGAACGAGTCTTTGCAACATAAACTTTAATTAAAAAGAACAACAAAGGAGAGACAAAAACATGACTCTTGCTCAAACGGTTTTGACAAAGACATAGTCAAACTGTCATGTGAGCTTGTTGTACCCAAAATAATTTTTTTGCTTCAATAAGACATTTTTCTTAAAATGATCTAAATCATGTAAAATTGTTGCCAAAAGTTTGTTTTAGGTCAAACAAAACATAGGCTTTTTGTGGGTTTATGTCAAGGAAGATGCTTGCAAGTTTCTGAAAATTTGAAAATTAGGGTTTCAAACCCCTGTTTTTAGGAAAACCCTAAAAAAGAGGACCTTTCCTGAAATAGTTGAAAATGATTTTGATAGCATGAATCGACTTCACGATCACACTGGTCAAGCCAAAATCACCAAAAAAATTGTTTTACTCTGGTGGGTCTATTTTCATTTTTCAGGAAGAAAGTTGGGACCTCCGCAGCCATTAATGGCAGAATGGCCAGTACCAGGTGGTGAAATCTAAGCCTCAAAAGCTTCAACGAAGAATCCATGCCAAAAATGCTCTGCGACGGAGGGGATTTTCAAATGTGAAAAATGCTAAAAATTGACCAAGTCTGGAGAATGCACCTCTTGCTACCAGGAGGAGGCTATGTAGTCAAATGCCTTAGTCATTTTTCCAACACCTGTACATGCAGCATGGTGAAGGTGATTGCTAAGATGCACGTGTCTGCATCGTCGACAACGGTGATCAAGTTAGTCGAGCTACAACAGTAAAACGCGAAGTGTGAAGGGATGAAGATCTTAAAGGAAATGATGAAGCTGCAGTCAAAAGAGCCTTTGTTGACCAGAGGCGCCCATGAGTTCAAGAGGTCAAAGGCAGTCATCAAGTCTTGCCAAGATAGTCATGTCCTTCGTAATTCTATTGGCTTTCTAACGCATTATCGAGCAAGTTCAACTGATTCATCGATCACCGAGAACGGAGGTGAAGACAAAAGATGCTGAAGGCAAATAGCATCAAAGATAGCAGTCAAAACATGAAAAAAGAGCCCCTGCTGACCAGGGGCGCCCAAGAATGAGACTATCCAGATGTTAGTTTCTGAGTAAGCTTATCTCCAAGTGATCTCCTCGGCATCAGCTCAGCTTCGCAATGAACCTATTCGCCAGTCTATGAGACACATCAAACGACGACAACCGTTGATCATCCGAGCACGTAAAATGAAGGGTAAACTAATGGATATCAAAGTGAAAGAGCCCCTGCAGGCTAGGGGCGGCCATCAGTTTAAGCCACCTATTGAGGTTTTCAACAACTACTTTCTACAAGACATTTGTTCAGCTATCTCTCAGCTTCGCGATATATGTTGCATGTTCACAAGACCTGTCAGGTGTTCGTAGAAGTAGATCAAACAAAAAACACTAAAGGTGAAGGCTGAATGAAGAACATGGAGAAATTGAACAAGCGTTAAGGAAATTACATCTTCTTAGAAATAGGTGCCCAAATTTTTGGGCAATCAGATGTAGTCTGCAAGCTCAGTGACCTCCAAGATGATCTTCTCCGTTATGATCAATCTCAACAATGACACTGTCAACAAAGACAACAAACAAATTCAACATCTGACGACAGAGATCAAACTGGGACGAATCGTGAAATTTTGCAAGTTGAATATCACAAGTCAAAGAGTCAAAAGCGCCCCTGCAGACCAAGGGTGCCCAAGCTTTTGAGGCACCTAAATCAACTTTCAGGATTTGCGAAGCCAGTCATCCTTTCCGAGACTGGACTGGTTATCCATCCCATGTTTCAACAAGATCGTCAGACTCATCAGTCAACGGTGATCTTAGATCAGAGCACAGAGGGTCAAACTGGAGGAATTGAAGGACACTCAAAAAATTGACTAAGTCTAGTGAAAAATGCACCTTCTTGGGAAAAGGCGCCCAAGAATCAGAAGCATCAGACTCAGGTTTTGAGCTTTGCAGCTCCTAGGCACACCTCATCAGAGTTGTTTCATCTCAACAATGGATATGTTAGCAACACTGCGGGATCAACTGAGCAACTAGAACTAGGGATCAAATGGAGGCATTTCAACATAGAAAAATAATGAAAAAGTGTTCAAATCTCCAAAAGGATGCCTAAAGTCAAAATGAGGCTTAGTTGACTGAAGTTGATTGTTTTGAAAGCCTTTCTATGGCTAAAACGTCCCCAAATTGGAGGAAGTTAGTGTTGTGAACTCCAAATCAGGCAGAAAGACTCCTCCATCATGAGTTAGCGGCCAATCTTGATTGCTTCAACATCAATCACTATATATCAAGCCTAGGCGTCATAATTCAACATCTTTCATTGGAGGTTGAAGCCAAGAACATCATTTTCTTCTCCAAAATGTCTTTTCCAGATCTGATAGAGGGGTTTCCATCGTTCTTCATACTTTTGAAGATCTGTTGCACAGAGGGACAATTTATCACAAGATGCATCAAAAGGCATAATTTTTCCAGAAAGACAGTTGATAACTTCCAATCTTCTTCTTGTGTTTTTCCTTTATTCTTGTCTTAGATCTTCTTGCATGTCCGAGAAAACAGCGGATAATCACAGATTTGACCTTTTGAGTATGATCAACGTAACTTTTTCAACAAAACCCACATGTTAGATTTTTCCAAAAAAAGTAGCCTTGCTGCCCCTATTTTTTAGGGTTTTTGGAAAAAGTCATAATTTTGAAAAACAGACAAATTGGGTTTGTTTAGCTTTGAAGCACGAACAAAACCCAGGTGTTGGATTTTTTTGGGAAAAAATAAGTTTCTGGTGCCTCGCTGCCTCTGCCATCGAAGGGCTCTTGGATGTCATAGAAAAATTCATTTTTTCAAATTTCTAGCGATTTGGGTTATTTTAGAAAATTATTCTCAACAAAACCCACGTCTTAGAATTTTTTGTAAAAATTACCCCTGGTAAGGCTATGTTTAGCATTTCCAAAAAAAGTTGTCCAAACAGTATCGTGTGCACAGTCAATCTTCAAGGTTTTCAGAATGCAGTTCTCCCAAGCCCAAGAACAAGGCCAAGATGGTCTTATTCCATAACTTCCTGAAAACGACTGACACCGATTTGCATCGGGCACACCCAGAGGTCAATTTGGACAAATTGACAAGCATAGACACACAAGTCCATAGGTTCCATAATGGTTTCACCTCGTATATCTGATAGTCTTCCAAGACCAGTTTAGAGGATTGTTACCATTGGAATTTTGCGTGTGCAGCGAGTTCGTGTGCATTTCTCATGGCTGGGGTGTTTGCAGTCAAACTTCGCAATTTCATCATCAAACTTTGCGGTTTCATCATACAACACTCTTACATTGAGAAAGATCAAGGAAAACGTAAAATACGTAAAGCTGCAAAAAAACGCGGAAGGTAGTCATTCCCAATACAGAGCCGCCATCGGTTCATACTACACTACCTTCCATGTCAAAATGGAAACACAGACATAAAGACAAGGAGTAATCCTCCTAAGGGAAGCAGAATGAAGGAGATACATACATCAAGTTGCTGACAAGCAGTAAGCTGACAGTTGAGGCATGTGACGATCTCCGTATGAAGAAGTCAACGACTGGTTAGAAGGATTGTTGACTAGAATTGATGAGGTGTAGACTCTCAGTTAAGGACGTCCTACACCTCCAAAATAGCATTATGACAAACAGGACGCGCCTTTCCAAGTTAACTCACTGTCCCACTGAACATGCATGTCTAATCCCACTAATTGTGGATCTCTATTTTGGAGGCACTTTGTATATTGGAATTTTCAGTTAATTGAAGTAGATTTCCAGTTAACTACTAGGTCACCTACTTTTAGACATAGGAATAAATCTTGCAGATTGGCAAGAACTAATTGTTAACTCAAGGAGATTTTAGGGTTGCCTACTCCTTTAAGCTTCTATAAATAAGAGCCTTTGCTCAATATTTTATAACTTTACTTCACGGCAGCAAAATGCTGAGCTAAAAAGCCTTCATATTGTTCACCTAGTATTTGTTCTTGGATCGTATTTGTGATAGGGAAACGCTAAGTACAACTTGCGTTCTTCTTATTCAGATAGGTGTATTCAATCATTGTTCATGTATTCTTGGTTTGATCACATCATGTGTGAGTGTCTCTTTGACACACGTTGCTGTCCCAAAGTGTAATCTTTGATGGAAGATTGAGATAATAAATCAGGAGAGCTACCTTGCCTTCGATCTAAAAGTCTTGAAATTTATTGTTTTCAATAATCTGTTTTTCGATCTACACCTCGGAAAGGGCATTGTTTCTCCTTGGGAACTTAGGAAGAAAGATTATCATCCTTTGTTGTTTCTAGTAGACTATCTTTCAGCCTACACCTCAGAAAGGTCTTGGTACCTCCTTGGGAATCCTGAGATCTAGCCTACCATCTGAAGATTACTTGTGTGGATTCTATTTCGGTGTAAATTTGGGAGTTCAGAGCCTTCGGATGCATTTTGGGAGAAACATTCCTCCAAGTGATCGAACCATTACATTCCCGTTCCTATATTCTCTTGCTCTGTTTATCTAGAGGAGATAGGATAGATTAAAAGTTAGCTTAGTTGTAGTTAAGATCTGCAGAAACCAGAGAAAACCCTTAGCTGCAACGCATTGTGTTTATGCACCCTTGTGTCCTGCTGCTGAGTAAAAAGATAGGAACATTAGTTTACTGTACTTTTTATGCAAACATCAACAACAAGACGGATCTTCCCCTCCTAACTTGAAGAGCAGTGACTACACACTTGCAATAGCTGCCGTTTTCCAATAAGCACTCCAGAGGTGTTAATTGAAACGCCAACAGAGCTCAACGGTATTGACCCCTTCTTTCTTTGTCGTGTTTGTTTATTGTTGTGGTGACTCACAATTCGACCTCTTCAACGATCACCTTCATTTATTATGGAACCGTCGCACGTTCATCAATTTGGACTTTCCCCTGCAACTCGCGATCCTTTGGCCACGGGCTGAACTTCCTAATTGCTGCGGGTTACAATATGCTTGCTCTAAATTTTGGGCTGCAAGGAGTTAGTTCATGTAACATATACACACTACTAATAAGCATAAATTAAACATAGGTTCATACTCCATTCCATACACATTCACATAATTAACCATGCAATTACTAACATATCATAATCATATTTCCATCCATCAAAATCTGGTTTAAGTTGCATGAGGGATATAAAAGGGTATATAAGTTTAGGAATGTATATGAAATAAGCAGCTTAAAATGTCTAAACGATATGAACTAAGCAAAAGAAAACTAGCTATTAATTGGGCTCATTAGATGGTAGACAAACAATTACAAGAAGCTTTGAATTCTTCTAAGGTATGAAGTCTATTCAATCGGGAGATTTGGTTGTACCTAGCTTAAATTAATGACATAGGTCCTAGTATACACAAACAGAATGTGTGTTTAAGCTAGTATTTATGCTACACAACTACTTTACAGAAATGACAGAGAGGTGTCCATAAAGCACGTATTGTCTTGTTTTTATGTTTTTATAACATGCAAGCAATCAATTGCAAGATTAAATGTTGCAAGTTGGCTGAAAATTCTTCCAAATCAAATATATACATCTCTTTGTACGATGGTAGTGATTCTAAGAATAACACTAAAGGCTATGTAATTGAGATGAAGAGTTTTTAGAGCTAAAGGGAGCTTCAAACCAGAAAAAAGGTTGTGTATGCAAACTAATATCATGATTCAAACGATAATAAGATGCTAGACTAATGAATTATGAAACTATTAGCATTTTAAGTTTTATCTTATGGTACAACACAAAATGGAATGTGTAAGGTAATGATAACTTATTTGAATGTGTAGGGGAATCTCCCTTTTTGAAGAGTGAAGGAAATGATAAATTTTCTGACACAAAAAATTATAAAAATACCTAGAACTAGTGGGGATTTCTTTGAATGTGTAGAAATATGAACTAAAAGGACTTAGGAAACCCATCTTTTTGCTCTCAAGCTAGGGCACAAGGTGATTCAATGCTTCTGCGCTAGACAAGAGGCTTTTTTGATATCTTTTCTGATGCAGATAATCTTATCTAGATGAAGCAAATGTACAGTCACTTCTTATAGTTTAAATCAGTTACAACATGAAGATGAGTACACACTGGAATTGGTTCAAGACATCATACAAATAAAACAGTAAATTGAATATGAAAATTGCATACAAAGCTACAGTTATCCATCTTAGCACATACAACAATACAAAGCTTGAAGTATTACACTAAATATTCAACTCACAAAATGCAAAAGTGTAAGAAAACACTTGAACAACAATCTTAGCTAGCAAGTAGGCATAACATTGCTATTGAAAATCTAAATGCAGATGGTACTTATAATAGTTTACAAGATTTTGCATGAGAAAATTAAAAAAGTTAACCGAAGTTCCTCTTCTATCAATAGTTTGCTTGCCCACAAAGCAAACCCAAAATACAAATTGGTCCTAAAATGCATCAACTAAAATCATGCGTAACCCCTCTATCATGCCTAGAGTGATGGACTAATTACATAAATTTGTGTAATTCCATTTGGTAAAGAACTTCATTGTATTTGGTAAAGAACATTCTATTTGGGAAGAAATGACCTTTGTTATTTAGGTTAGTACACATTTTTTCTGACGGGAGAAAACTTTTTGTAATGGGTTTGTACACTTTTTAAAATAAATTTGACCAGTAGGACTTAAAGATATAAAGTTATAAAGCTAAATTAAGGTTTGATACAAAGGTGGCAAAACCATATACCATCCTTTATCATTTTTGGTTCCTTATAAGATCCACTGTATTTTAATTTAATGATCTGATCTTTTGAGGGAAATAGTTACGAGCAATATCCTGATGGGTCCTTTCATCCACTAATTAACTGCAAAAGACACTGTATTGAAGAAAAAAAATACTAAAGTTAGTTTTCAACCTTAAAAGAATCCTCAAATATATATGGATTGCCCTCGAATCCTAAACTTTTGAACTTTTGCTGTCCTTGCATCTGTTTCCACCTGCACCTAAACCCCTGACCAACCCATGCTTTTGATAATTTAGTGCTGTGGGTTGTTTCCCACCTGTAACACATTCTGGAAGATAGATTTTGTTATATTTTGGAAGTGACTTGTATGCATCCATCTAGCTCTATACCATTTATGGTAGCTGAACACTATGGTGGGTTTATAGCTGGATTTGTTCACTTCCATTTAAGCTTATTTTGACTCTTATTGATATAACCGTTGGCCTTCAAATTTTTCTAAAATGAGCATTCTTCACTTTCTTTCATTCCTATTATTTTGTAACCCTAAGATGCTTCTCAAATTGATTTTACACAGGTTTTGGACTTCTATAAAATGTTCTGCAGGTTGAGGAAACTTTCTCCTTACTCAGGACACTGAAAAGACTCAAATTTACTTGAAAGATTTTCTGTTCTTCTTGTGGCAGATTCGAGAAATGCAGTTTCAGCTATGCCTGGTGTAACGAAAATCAAGAAGTTGCAAGATCTACTTTTCACACTTTGTCACCTAAACAAAATGGTAGATACAGTATTTTTCTTCCTCGTACCGAAACAGTAGATTTTTCCACTAGATCTTGTTTTAGATATTTTTTTTTGAAGGCAAGAAAGCACCATTTTCTTTGAAATACAAAGTGACCTATTCCTTGCTTTTCAGTTTTCTAAAAAATGTTATTTACCAGCATCGTGAACTCTTTATGGTTTTAAAGTTACCAAATTTTTTGATTGTTTGGTTGATTTTCAGGCTTTGGGAGATTCAATTGTTGCTATTGGATATGTTATGAAGTGGACACGAGAAAAGGATTTTCTCAAGGTTAAATGCTATATTTAGGATCCCGATACACCATTGAACAGATTTAGTTTAGTTTTAGTTTACTTCTTATTATTATGCTGAAGTCTTACTGGTTTTATGGCAGAGAGGTGCATTTCCCATACTCCCAACCAGCAATGGATTGACATTCGTTTCCATTAATCTTGATCTTCAACTGATTCCTCAGTTACAAGTGGTTGACCTAATTCTTCATAAGGTCACAGATGAAATTCTCAGCATTGACAAAGATCAATCGCAAAGCATCTCTGAAGGAATTAGGTTCTCTGATGGGATACAACAGCTGCAGAGGTTCTGATAAAGTCAAACTTGAATTTCTTTATTTATAAATATGAAAAATGTGTTACTAGAGAAACATTTTATGTAAAAGTTCAATGAAAAGAATGGTGATTAGTTGATTGACTGTAATATACAGCAAGAAAAAACTAAAGCAACATGGTACTCATTAGTTAAATTAGATCCTAGATCTGAACTTGGTATTAAGTTATCATCTATATGCTTTTTCTTTGAATTGACATTAATGATTACAATAACTAGCTGGTGGTTATAGAAGAGTGTTGTCATTGACTTCTGGGACAATCCAAGCTCCTTAAGCAAATTATTGGCCAACATGTTTCCTTGGTTTCTTGAAGTAGTCCACAACACTTCGCTTCTGTGGTAGACAAGGTAACACACAGTGACTTATTTATGACCCAAGAGATAGAACCTGAACCATGATTGAAGATGTAGGCGTAGGTAAACTGCATAGTGCTGGGAGATCCACCATAATCCAATCACTGTACCCAATCAATTGGACCGCTGCTCCAAGTGCATAATTGATGCCAAAATGTGAAGTTTTGTTCAAGTCCCGCATAATCCACTCATAGCAATCTATTGATGCTCATGATGTTCCTGCATAAATCTGGAACAAATACTAACTGCATGTGTGATGTTTGGATGAGTTTGAGTCAAGTAGATGTTTTTACCCACAAGCATATGGAACAAAGAAGTATGTACGAAAAGTGTTGTGTGTTTCATCTCCAACTTGATTCCTTATTCACATGGAGTAGCACAAGGCTTGCAATCTTTCTCTCAAAATCCTTCAGCAAGTTCATGACAAAATTCTATATGGGAAAGCAAAATCCCATTCTCCATTGGCTTAACCTGTAAACAATGCCAAAAATGAAGGCCAAGATGATTCAATGTTCTGAGTATTCTCTTTTGCAAATGATACTAAGTGATATGACATACATGAAGAGACAACTCCACTAGAATGTACCAGCTCAGCAATATGTGGGACATCATCACAGAAATGTTGGTCCTTCCAATAGAAGTGAGAGGTTCAGATTACCTCTTCCACTGGAAAGGCAGCTCTTGAAGATAACTTGAATAATTTTGCTCATTTCACTAGACAAGAGATCATGGTGCTAGGAGTTGTCATGAGATGCATCACATGTTGCAATTCATGGCCTCTTCTAAGTCAAAGCATCAAAGGGCTTTGAACCTTCAAAACCTTTGAGATAAGCTCGATGGCAACTCTATGATAGGATATTTTTAGTATGGGCCTATTTGTGCTAAAAAATTAAAAACATTCAATGAATATGCATGTTTGTGGAGTCAAACAGCTATGAAAGAGTATGTGGTCGAAAAGAGGAGAAATCTTGACGAAAATACATGGAAGGATCCACCAATAACGTCTTGTTTTCAAGAGTCCATCTTGACCTCTATGATAGTAAATGATGATGGTGAGTTATAATTTTTTGTCTACTTTGCAAGCATTGCTCAATTTACATGGTGAAGAGGAACAACGTTCCTTGCCAAGAGTACTAGTAGATTGAATTGACTACATCCACTTCGGGCACCACACTAGGAGACATTCCCTCAGTTGAAGCTATTTCTATAGTTGCCGGAGCCATAGTAGAGGCTCATTCTCTAGTTGCACGAGATATCCCATTGTGAAGACTATTTCCGTAGTTAGTGATATTCCTTTTGCATCACTTCTAGCTAACTTGCTAGTCGACTTGTCAGTCAAGGCCTTTGAGCAGATTGACGGATGGTAGAATCTACTAGGGGCTCCTATTGATATCAAAGAGTATCCTCCATTAAGCCCTCCATGGGAAATTGAACAGCCTGTAGTGGTCCAGCCCACTATTGAGAGTATTCAGCCTTGCACCACCAAGAGACTGCACATTGCATTGAGCCTTTGTAGGAAGGTCATCCTTCCCTGATATAGGAGCAGCGCATAGAGTTACCTGTAGATTCACCTATTCAAGATGAAGATTTTGGTAGTATTGAGGAAATCATTATTTAGATCATGAAGCTAGATCCACAGGAACCCTTGGGTACCATTCAGAGATATGTTCAGGATTTGGAACCGATGGTTGTGGTTATGTAGGAGGTGGCTAACATTGCCAAACAATTAGATAGCACTCACTTCCATCTGGTCTTGCAAGAGGCTCGTCGTTGTAATGACCCGAAGTTTACATTAAAAGAGTACATAAACGTGCTAACAAGTCTTTGCAATATAATTTTCTTTCCTTTATTGATCATATATGAACAAGATATCATATTAAAATTACAATAAAGATTCCATTTCATTACAATAACTTCACAAGTACAAGTAACGAGAAAACGTACCTTAACTAACATAACTCCAATGAGCTTTAGAACAAATAGTAGTAAAAAGGTCTAGGAATCCGTCCTTTCAAATCGTGGTGCTCCAGTAGCCTGATGAGGAGGAGAAGCATCACTCAGGCGCTTTTCCGCCAACCACAAACTTATAATGCGGTCCCCTGCACATCTATCATTCGATAGATGGCCCTCCCTTCGACGAAGAATTGGTAGAGTAACCGATACTGTTAACCAACTGAGCATAGCGCAGTGTCCTACATAACTAGAACCTGTACAATTCGGCAAAGTCTCGAACTAGCATGTAATACGGGATCACAGTGAAGTGACAGTGTAATCATGGCCCAGTCTAAGAGGATGTCTTGTACATTACACTACTTTGATGAAAGTGTTTCATATAGTATTTCTACTGAGGGTCATCTATCACATACACTATTTAGGGTCGATTTGACTTCGGGCTATCTTACACTACGCGTAGGTATTGTCCTTCAATGGGTAAATCCATCACCCCAGACTAACCTACAACCAACTAATCTACTAGTAATGAATTTTTTTAGCAAGCAAGTACACAAGTCCGCTCCCATGCTTATCCTAGGAGTAATACAAACTTTCAGAGTTAACCTAATAACTCAGCTGGTGTACCTCAAGTGACTCTTGCATTCAAATCAAGCCTAGTATATACTTAACTAAGAAACACAATCACCTCCTACTATGGAGTAAAAATACAAACACATTGCATCCCATGTTTTTAACATATCCAATATATTTAAATACCTATGTTGTACCTCTTATGGTATAGTTGAATTCCTTAGGCAAGTGATCTCTTTGACATACCTGGTATAGTTAAATACTTGTGTCGAACTGATTTTCTAATACAATTAAGTATATGTGTCAAGCAAACTCTCCTATTATGGAGTACTTAAAACATCTTATGAAAAGTAGTCTAAAAGCTTCAAATCTCTTTTTCTAGAAGACAACAAAAACACTTCTATTGCACAGGCAGAAAATACATTTCATGCAATAAAGAAAACACAATAATTCTTTTGCAAACATTAAGAAGTAGAAAAACCCCATGCCTGTTATCGCTTCCCAGATGATGTTTGACAGGGCAGCCTTCTCCTTTGGTTGCTCAATCTAGTTTTATGTATCAAGTTTTCAGTTCCTCAGAAGATGACAATTTCCTCACAAAATTCCCTTTTTCTTACTCTCAAAAACATACTCACTGAAAATGGTGTATTCCTTGGGTAGAATATGTTTTCCTCTAAATGTAAACAATCTCTCAGAAATATGAATATTGTTGGTTATGAATATCATTCAAAATTATGAAGATGACTGTATCAATTATCACACAAAAAACGATGAATGACTGCAGCTAATGACTCTCAGAGATATACACATATGGCAACAGCACAGTCTAGTAATTTCAAATTGGTATTTAGCTTTTCTCCAGATGATGAAGATCCAACTTATCTTCACATCACTTCTAGCACTTCCAAACAATCGACAATTCCCTCCTAAAACTCTATTTTCCTCTCTCAGAATTTATCTCTTAGAAAATGATGAATCAGACTAGTAATGGTTACAGCTTGATTAAAATATGAAACTCTCTGGTAGTTCAATACTAAAATAGGGATATGATGAACTGACTCAATTCTTAGAATAATATGCTTCTCAGAAAATGATGAATTCTGACTTAAAACAAAATGTATGCTCTCTCACAAAATGAATTCCTTTAGATGAAAATAAAATTTAGTGTTCAGATGATGAAAATGAAGAATTGGGTGGCTATTTATAGAGCCTCACAGCACCGGCGAAATCCTTCAAAAGAGGCATGCAATTTTGACACCATAGAATGTGAATCGTTCAACTCAGTATGTGGCGCACTTCCACTCACATACTTAGCTTAATCAAGGTGAATCGACCTTCCGAAACTGACAGCAAAATGAAGACCAGTTTAATCGCACATGATGAATTTGTGTCAATCGACACCTACAGATTATATTTCCTGAAATGGCGCCAACTTCATAAAATGGCGGGTGATTCAGTTAGCAGGAAAAATTCGTTATTTCCAGAACACATAGCTTCTTTACTGGCTGAGTCGACACCATCCATAACCGCGTTTGAATTATTCCCGTTTCTTGATTGCACGCATTTACTAGGTGCGTATTTTTCTAGCGCCATGATTCCTTTTTACGCTTTCAGCGCTTCAAAAGATGAATGATAATAATTTCGATCTCTAAAGTTTGAGAGAAAAATATTTCATTGAATAGAAATAATTCGATTTCCTCTGTTAAATGATTCAAATCAAATTGAATATGAAATAGCCTGATTCCATAGTTAAATAGTAAATATTTCGATAAATAGGAAATAATTCGATTTCCTATGTTGAGATCAATTTGGAAAATAATTCGATTTTCAAATCGAGAGTTGATATTAAATGAATGTGGAAAATGATTTGATTTCCATTATGAGATTAATATTTTAATTATATATTTTATTATATATATATAATTATAGTTTTAAATGAATAAAACATATTTATATATATATATATATATATTTAAATACCTAAGTATATAAATATATATATTTATATGTTTTAATATAACTATAGTTTTTATATATAATCTTTAATATATAATTATGTTTACATATATATATATATATATAAAAAAATAAAATATATATATATATCGCGAGCTAGTTAGCATACATTGATATATATATATGTAAATTCGTAAGGCAATAATAACAATAATAATAATATTATAATATTCACATAATATAGGTTGTGTGCATATAACATGTATATATGTTTGTATATATTCCTCTATGTGGACATATATGTAAGTATACCATATCGATGCATCTATATGGGCATATCCTTCTACCATCATACACTTGTATTGATATGTATATACATATGGATACGTGCATATAACATATATATGTATATATGTCCACTCCCTATTTACTTACATCCATTTACGTTACAATCATTATGATCATAATATCACAAGACAGATACATAGATAAACATCACTCACAAAGCATGCAGCAGTAAGCAAGACTCCTAATGCAATCATACAAGGTATGGATGACTTATCTAAAACCTACACAAATTGACTCAGTTTACTCAATCTAAGGTGACGTGTGTGTATGCTCAGATAGTTTACTTTATCGCTTAACCAACCAAACTCCTCTCCTAAGTGATACTTCCCCTCCCCCTAGAGAATGAACATTTACTTGCAACCACTAGCACATACCTTAGCAGTCCTTTGTTCACAACAATAAGCAGCATATATATATATATAAATCTTTAAAGTTAGAATAACAATACTTCAATAACCATCTATTCACATATATGCAGTATTTCACCAGGAATAACATCAATTGAGATAACATTAAATGAAACAACATCAAATGAGATAACATTCATATTGATAACAAGGTACAAGCATCTCCAGATTTCACATTACATTCATATTTACCCTATAAAGTACTAGTAAATAGTAACCTCACAATTTGGGATGTAACATACTTCCCCCCTTGTGAATCATCGTCCCCGATGATCTATAGCCTTTTAACATATAGTTAAAGTCAAATAAAGTTTTACTTATAATTCTCAAAATACGTAAGATTTACAAAACATTCATCCTATGTAGTAACCTTGCCCCTCCTAGACCTTGCTTCAGGTGTCCTCACTTATTGCATAGGGAAAACTTGTATGCCTCACACATACTTACTCTCCCAAAGAGTTTTATTGCACATACACATCCAATATATAATAATAACTTATACATAGTGATCGAAAATCATTTGCCCATGAATTCATCCTTAGTATTATCTCAATAGAAAAGGAAATGTTGATGTATTGTACACTACATCGTGGGTCCCATCCTTTCCCTTTGGTATTTACACTTTTAGACAACTCATAAATTGAGTCCGTTTGTCACTTACACATCCGTTTTGCTTACCATAAAATACTTTCTCTTGATTACTTGTCCATCTTGAGCATAACATTGCTTCTGGACACCTGTCAAATCTTGATACCGCTTCATACTTAAGCTTTGTATCAACAAAGTTTCATTGATCACTTTGATCTATTACTCCTTTTTGACATTCTATCAAGTTTATGTTTTACCCTATTTCTAAGCCTATTTTGGCTTAATAGAGTTTCCAACCTTTCCTTTTCATATAATGGTCTAAACTTTAGTGTTGAAGTTGATAAATCATTCAAGATTTAGTCTACCATTTTCTCTTACTTGACTATAATGATATTTTGCACATTCGCTCAACTAAATGTTTTCATAGTATGATCATGGTTTACACAACCCTATCTTTGTTTGCTAAATTGAAATAACCTTTTAGGATTACTAAGCAACTATTTGCCCACGATATATTATTTAGGACCAAAATCCTATAAGTCAAGTTTCCAAAAAGTGTTGGTTTCTTTGATGAGTTTGTCCACTTAGAACATTATGTCAGTTCTACTAACATAGACAGATTGATCTGTCTTTTGTTCTACCATTTTCCTTCTGGAATCGTAAGAGAGTTTACATGTCCTACCTTTGATGACATCCGGTGTTCATTTCCTGATATATTAGACATTATATTGCCACATTCCGTGTAGGTTCTTACTCTATCTTTTCCAGATTATAGTGGATCCTCATTCGACAATTCCCTTTGTCGTTTTGATGTCCTAACTCCGACATTCCTTTCCTTATTTTATTCCATTCCTGAATCTTCCAAGATTTTGGGTACATAGATTATTTTATATCCAACAATAGTCTTATGCTTTGACTAAGTGAAAACCTATTTTGATCTCACGCCATCATTAATTCCCATGTAATAATGGTTATCTCCCATTTACCTTAGGACATCCATACCGAGGATTTCTTTTGTCCTTGGATTATTTTAAAAGATGTAATTCATCTTTTAACTCAATTAAATTTTCCCGATATAATTTGGTACTAATTTTGAGTATTAATCCCTATTCAATCATGTTGATCCCTAGATGATAACAAATTTAATTGCATACCTAATCATCAAGCATGAACGTTTAGCTCCATCATTTCTTAATCATATAGGAGAGTCTCAACTTCGATATATCCTTTTTGAGCACAAGTAACAGTTCCGATGTTATAGGTTACTCTTCCCTTATATGTACCAATCAAGACCAAATGTACAACTTAACCAAATAAGTTATTTCCAACTTATATGTGTTAAAGAGTAGTCTAGTACATAACCCAACTCAATAGGTTAAGTCTCATCCTAAGGTCTCTCGCTTTAATTGAATGAACTTCCTGTCCTAATTAGGTTATTCTAAGGTAGTGTTCAATAACCATTCTCATTAAGATATTTTGATGTGGTTCACATAACCTCACATCCTACCTTATCTTTTATTCCATTTCAATGGCTTATGGATAAACCTTTTCGTCCACAGGTTTCTTAGCATAGTAAGCTTCAGTGTCAAGTCACTTTACGACATGGATATATTTCATATAGAAATAACATCATTAAGTATATAGGAGTATAGAGACACTTTCTTCCAATCACGAGTAACCTAGATGTTCCTTTGCCAATTCCATAGACAATGATCTTCCTTATCATGATCAAATTATCTGCCTATCCTTTCTAAGGCATCAATAATAATATCATTTGATCATTCAATCAAATAATCGTAAGGCATGGAATGATAATAGGTCATAGTCCTTAACCTTTCTATTTTCCTAAAATCTCAATACCCTTTTTTTCCTTGAGGTCATAAAATGTATGACTTAATTTGTCCTTATGAAGAAGTCATTAGTTCAACAAAGCTGAGAACATACCCACGTTTTTTGTTGGGCAGGTACTTATCTCGAGTCAATCCACTCTTTTCTTCCCCCCTTAGTGTTTTCACAACTTTTGTTCTACTCACGTTGAACTCCTAGCAATTACTTGCTTCTTTGGAAAGGACTTGTCTTTCCTCCTTCTTGACTTTCCATTGCCTTCTCTTGCCTCATGGCATGCCTCAAATATACTTTTTCCCAAAGTTTGATTCATCGTTGTTTGATGCACCTTTCTACTCAGAGTGCTGTTTCCCTTGCAACTTCTATTGAATTGATGCATAGTGCCATATTGCATTCCTTTTCCTTTTGGAATGACTAATCATATGTTGATTTTCGTAAACATGTTGGTAAGTTCTACTTATAACTCCAACCTATCCATGTACTATCCCAACCTGTGTTTAAACCAACCTGATTTACCTTTGGAATCTTATTCTCTCATAGCCTTTTAGAGATACCAAAGTTGTTTGGTCTCTTTTTGTCATTTTAATCAAAACTCCGATAATCTCACTGATTTTGGTTGGTGGAACCTTGCTCATGTCGTTGATTGTTTCTTTCTGACCATTCTAGTCTTTTCTTATTTCCTAGGTACTAACTCTTTTCTTGCAAGATCCTATCTTTACACAAGAGTTTACATCATGAGTTCTCCAACCCTTTTGGATACCTCCTTCGTTGACATCCTACTTCGATCTAATTTATGCCGACTTTGCATACACATAGATTCGTAGGTGTTTCACTAAATCCAAGTGTTCTTGACTCTTTACAATTGTAGGTTGCTACAATTTAGGTTATCTCATTCCTTCTCATTCCCTTAGAGTCTTATAACTATATTGTAGGATAAGGTATATATTGGTTATTCTTCCTAACTTTCCTACATGACCTGATTGCATAATCTTCCACAACCCAAGGTTATATCATAAGTTGTTGGTTTACGAGTTCCTAACTCCAAGGACAACTCTTAACTAGTCCCAATTTACACAAGTTACTAAGGTTCTCATCTTCCTTTCCACTTCACTAAGTTCTTTTCTCTTGCCGTTGTGGCACAAGAAATTTTCAACCATTATCTTCTGATAAGGTTTACGCGTTGTTGCGTAATGAGCTCATAGGTTTTAGTGCAGAACCTAGTAGCTCTGATACCACATGTAACGACCTGACCCTTCAGTAAAATATTTTTTTTCAAGTTTACATTAAAAGAGTACAAAAACTTGCTAACAAGTCATTGCAATATAATTTTTCTTTCCTTTATTGATCATATATGAACAAGATATCATATTAAAATTACAATAAAGATTCCATTCCATTACAATAACTTCACAAGTACAAGTAACGAGAAAATGTACCTTAACTAACACAACTCCAATGAGCTTTAGAACAAATAGTAGTAAGAAGGTCTAGGAATCCGTCCTTTCAAATCTTGGTGCTCTAGTATCCTGATTAGGAGGAGAAGCATCACTTGGGCACTTTTCCACCAACCACAGACTTATAATGCGGTCCCCCGCACATCTATCATTCGATAGATGGCCCTCCCTTCGACAAAGAGATTGGTAGAATATTCGATACTGTTAACCAATTGAGCATATCGCTGTGTCCTACATAACTAGAACCTGTGCGATCTGACAAACTCTCGAACTAGCATGTAATACGGGATCACGGTGAACTGACAGTGTAATCATGGCCCAGTCTAAGAGGATGTCTTGTACATTACACTACTTTGATGAAAGTGTTTCATACAGTATTTCTACTGAGGGTCATCTATCACATACACTATTCAGGGTCGATTTGACTTAGGGCTATCTTACACTACGTGAAGGTATTGTCCTTCAATGCGTAAATCCGTCACCCCAGACTAACCTACAACCAACTAATCTACTAGTAATGAATTTTTTTAGCAAGTAAGTACACAAGCCTGCTCCCATGCTTATCCTAGGAGTAACACAAGCTTTCAGAGTTAACCTAATAACTCAGCTGGTGTACCTCAAGTGACTCTTGCATTCAAATCAAGTCTAGTATATACTTAACTAAGAAACACAATCACCTCCTACTATGGAGTAAAAATACAAACACATTGCATCCCATGTTCAAACATATCCAGTATATTTAAATACCTATGTTGTACCTCTTATGGTATAGTTGAATTCCTTAGGCAAGTGATCTCTTTGACATACCTAGTATAGTTAAATACTTGTGTTGTACTAACATTTCTAATACAATTAAGTATATGTGTCAAGAAAACTCTCCTATTATGGAGTACTTAAAACATCTTATGAAAAGCAGTCTAAAGGCTTCAATTCTCTTTTTTCAGAAGACATCAAAAACACTTCTATTGCACAGGCAGGAAATACATTTCATGCAGTAAAGAAAACACAATAATTCTTTTGCAAACATTAAGAAGTAGAAAAACCCCATGCCTGTTATCGCTTCCCAGATGATGTTTGACAGGGCAGCCTTCTCCTTTGGTTGCTCAATCTAGTTTTATGTATCAAGTTTTCAGTTCCTCAGAAGATGACAATTTCCTCACAAAATTCCCTTTTTCTTACTCTCAAAAACATACTCACTGAAAATGGTGTATTCCTTGGGTAGAATATGTTTTCCTCTAAATGTAAACAATCTCTCAGAAATATGAATATTGTTGGTTATGAATATCATTCAAAATTATGAAGATGACTGTATCAATTATCACACAAAAAACGATGAATGACTGCAGCTAATGACTCTCAGAGATATACACATATGGCAACAGCACAGTCTAGTAATTTCAAATTGGTATTTAGCTTTTCTCCAGATGATGAAGATCCAACTTATCTTCACATCACTTCTAGCACTTCCAAACAATCGACAATTCCGTCCCAAAACTCTATTTTCCTCTCTCAGAATTTATCTCTTAGAAAATGATGAATCGGACCGGTAATGGTTACAGCTTGATTAAAATATGAAACTCTCTGGTAGTTCAATACTAAAATAGGGATATGATGAACTGACTCAATTCTCAGAATAATACGCTTCTCAGAAAATGATGAATTCTGACTTAAAACAAAATATATGCTCTCTCACAAAATGAATTCCTCTAGATGAAAATAAAATTTAGTTTTCAGATGATGAAAATGAAGAATTGGGCAGCTATTTATAGAACCTCATAGCCCCGGTGAAATCCTTCAAAAGAGGCATGTAATTTTGACACCACATAATGTGAATCGTTCAACTCAGTATGTGGTGCACTTCCACTTAGATACTCAGCTTAACCAAGGTGAATCGACCTTCAAAAACTGACAGCAAAATGAAGACCAGTTCAATCGGACATGATGAATTTGTGTCAATTTACACCTACAAATTCTTTTTCTTGAAATGGTGCCAAGTTCATAAAATGGCGGGTGATTCATTTAGCAGGAAAAAGTCATTCGTTATTTCTAGAACACATAGCTTCTTTACTGGCTGAGTCGACACCATTCTTAACTGCGTTTGAATTATTCCTGTTTCCAGATTGCACGCATTTTCCAGGCATGTATTTTTCTAGCGCCATGATTCAGTTTTACACTTTCAGCGCTTCAGAAGGTGAATGATAATAATTTCGATCTGTAAAGTTTGAGAGAAAAATATTTCATTGAATAGAAATAATTCGATTTCCTCTGTTAAATGATTCAAATCAAATTGAATATGAAATAACCCGATTCCATAGTTAAATAGTAAATATTTCGATAAATAGGAAATAAGTCGATTTCCTATGTTGAGATCAATTTGGAAAATAATTCGATTTTCAAACACAGAGTTGATATTAAATCAATGTGGAAAATGATTTGATTTCCATTTTGAGATTAATATTTTAATTATATATTTTATTATAGATATAATTATAGTTGTAAATATATGAAGCATATTTTTATATATATATATTTAAATACTTTAGTATATAAATATATATTTATATGTTTGAATATAACTATAGTTTTTATATATAATCTTTAATATATAATTACATTTACACACACACACACACACACACACACACATATATATATATATATATATATATATCGCGAGCCAGTCAGCATACACTGATATATATATATATATATATATATATGTAAATTCGTAAGGCAATAATAACAATAATAATAATATTATAATATTCGCATAATATAGGTTGTGTGCATATATACATGTATATATGTTTGTATATATTTTTCTATGTGCACGTATATGTAAGTATACCATATCAATGGATCCGTATGGGCATATCCTTTTGCCATTATACGCCTGTATCGATATGTATATACATATGGATACGTGCATATACTATATATATGCATATATTTCCACTCCCTATTTACCTACACCCATTTACGTTACATTCATTATTATCATAATATCACAAGACAGATACATAGATAAACATCACTCACAAAGCATGCAATAGTAAGCAAGACTCGTAATGCAATCATATAAGCTATGAATGACTTATCTAAAACCCACACAAACTGATTCAGTTCACTCAATCTAAGGTGATGTGTGTGTATGCTCAGATAGTCTACTTTACCGGTTAACCAACCAAGCTCCTCTCTCGAGTGATACTTCCCCTCCCCCTAGAGAATGAACATTAACTTGCAACCACTAGCACATACCTTAGTAGTCCTTTGTTCACAACAATAAGAAGCATATATATATATAAACACTTTAAAGTTAGAATAACAATAGTTCAATAACCATCTATTCACATATATGCAGTATTTCACCATGAATAACATCAATTGAGATAACATTAAATGAAACAACATCAAATGAGATACCATTCATATTGATAACAAGGTACAAGCACCTCTAGATTTCACATTACATTCATATTTACCCTATATAGTACTAGTAAATAGTAACCTCACAATTTGGGATGTAACAGTCGTATCTTGAAGTTCATGTTGGAAAGATGTCATGAGGAGTTCAAAAGAATCTTCCTCTCCAAAGGTTGGTCTGCTAACCAAACTCCCCAGATGAAGACAACATGGCAACGTGATAGGATAGCACCTTCATTCTGGTATGAAGGGCAAGGTGCTTACAAATTTTTATGGCATGGAGTCCATATTTCGGGAAGTCTTCTATCCACTACAACACA
Organism: Sequoiadendron giganteum; assembly: GCA_007115665.2. NCBI lineage: Eukaryota > Viridiplantae > Streptophyta > Pinopsida > Cupressales > Cupressaceae > Sequoiadendron > Sequoiadendron giganteum. Next base: position 389,046,184 of record CM021101.1, on the reverse strand, counting down.
TTTGGTCTCCGACAGTGAACTTATGGAGTGTGTGGATGAATCAGTATGGATTTCATAGTAGTTATTGTAGTTGGCAAGATAGGAATAAGTACTTGGTAATTTTCGATGGTTGGTGTCTTCAACCGACGTCCATTGGCCATAAATTGTATGTTTGCATTTTTAGTTAGGGACCACACGCATTTTGTATGATGTACTTATTGCCTATTCGATGAATGAGAATACAATAGATATATTTTGTGCATTGTCTAAGTAATTAATATGTTTTATTACTGCTGTTCTATATTTCTGTATACTCTGTATTATTCAGTCAAGTAGCTTTAAGGAGTAAACATTTGGTGCCGTTGTTGGTACGAACCTTGGTGATACACAAGACATAGAAATGAATCATGGCATTGTAATGGGTTAGGCAATTGACCTGTACAAGCAAACGAAGAAAGAGAAGACGCATTGACAGAAGAATTGATAAACTTGTGGGACATTTCACTAAAGGAACATATGGAGGGAAGCTCTGAGGAGAGAGGTCCCTCAGACAACCATTTGAGACAATCTAACTATCAACCTAGAGGTTGATCATCTTCTCGATAGACTGTTGAGATTGACTGCACGCCACTACATCATACTTCAAGATCTTCGAGCTGACAAAGATAGGGAACTAAGAAGACAACAGACATTGGAACGATATGAAGAACAAAACAAAAGGGAGGAAGAAGAGTGTGACATTGATTGATGACATACATCAAGGAATTAATGCCCTTAACCTTAAATAAAACCAAAAAATTAATAAAAAGCGATCAAGAATCAATCGACTAGAAAATAAGACGATCTTTAAGAATAAAAGAACAAAGAGAACGACAACGAAGATTGAGGTGTGAAGTTGAAGAAGGCGAAGAGTTCTTGAAGTAAAGCCCGAGCCCACCTAGGAGTAGAAGCTAAAGTGTGAGTAGAAGTCATAGTCGGGAGAGAGAAAGAATTGTTAGGACAAGAGAACATACGAAGGGAGAGTGGGTAGAGATAGCCCAACATCCACCACTTCCTGATGAAACATACACTGATCTTGCCGACCAAAATAGAGAACTATTCGTACCATCAGTGTCATCCAAAGAGGAAAGTGAAGAGAGACCATCACCGGTAGATGAAGAAGCATCGCTGAGTGACAAAGAAGGTTCATCATCAGGAGAAGGAGAAGGCAAGGAGGGAACCGTGAACCCGATCGACCAGGAACAATCAGTACCAATAAAACTGGTCGAAGGGGATGGCCAGAGAGAACTTACCAACAGTCTATCAGAGACCATATGCCATATTGAAAACTAGACATTAACGAGAGAAGTGAACATTGGAAGATTGGAGCCGAAAACGCTAGGACAAAGGGAGCATCGAAGGGACCTCGAAGGCAATATGAGGGTGACAAAAATTGAAGATGGATGAGTAGAGGATTGCGGCGTGTCCAAGAGTGCAAGGAATGCATCGGAATTTACGAATCAAAACTCTCCAAACAGGTTATTGTCACAAAAGTTGCAACAGAGAGGTAAGACGGTGATTGTCCCAGTAAGTCTGAATGTGGAGCAGCAAAAACTCTTGAAGTTCATCGGGAATGGGTTTGAGGACCCTATAAGACATTGCAAAATTTGTAAAACAATCTGGGTAGCGAATGGCCAGGACGACAGGGCGTATTGGTTGATAGCGTTTCTAGCAACTCTTAGGGGTATAGCCATTGATTGGTATACCAAATTGGCAGTGGCTCACTAAAACACATGGGAGGCACTGAGAAGAGCGTTCCATGAAGAATTCAAACTTCTGAGAGACGATAACGAAATCGTAACGGAGATATTCAACACAAAACAAGGAAAGCATGAAAAAGTACGAGCCTACAATCGTAGACTCAAAGAACTATTCGTCAAACTGGAAATCTAGCTAGTCGATGGATTGAAAAAGAGATGGTTCATTGAAGGGTTGATATCATCACTGAGGAAGAAGATGGTCTTACCTTCGTCATCATATGTCGATGCCTATAATTGGGCGATGGACATAGAAAGCGAGGATAAAAACATCTTCTCGAGGAAAGAGGAGGACAAATGACGACGATGATAGCATAGATGATAGTAGGGATGGGGAATCAAAGATCATCCAAGCCTTGACAAAAGATATGATACACATGGTAAAGGTAAAAAGGGAACAAGAGATAATGGCTAAACAACAGCCAAGAATGTGCACGGAGGAGGTACATAAGCTGCGAGAGTTATGCTCGCCAACAACCACCCCTACGTCATCCATCCATTCAGGGACTTCCTCTCACCCTCCTTACTAATTGTAAATTGGGTTTTTCGATTTTCAGCTTCCAAATTTGTCGTCGTCGTCTGGAAGACGACTTTCTTTTAGGGGGGGGTGTGATGTAGTCAGCAAGATAGAAACAAATAAAGAAATAAACAATTATGTTCATATGCAATTAAGTTCCTCACTGTTGGGTGGTTGTACTTGGTAGTTGTCGACGGTTGGTGTCCTCAACCAATGTCGGCTGGTTATATATTTTATGTTTGCATTTGTAGTTGGGGACTGCACACATTCTGTATGATGTACTTATTGCCTATCTCATGAATGAGAATACAATAGATATAGTTTGTGTGTTGTCTAAGTAATTAATATGTTTTATTACTGCTGTTCTATATTTTTGTTTACTCTATATAAATCGGTCAAGTAGTATTAAGGTGTAAACAATTATGTGTCGCAGTAGATGAGCTACCCCAAATATTTCAAGACCAGCTATGTAACAACCCCATCTTGGGTAATTAAAATTTTTCTACTTTCACAAATAATAAACAAGGAAAACATACATAATGATAAAGTAAACTAACTTTCTTTCTTTTCATTGCAACATTTCATATTAAAGTAACAATTGACACAATACATCATTTCTTTTCCTTTCCAAGTAAATAATAGAGTAAGAATACATACAAGTATAAAACATAGCTCGGAAGCTTTTGAGCAAATAGGAATAAGACGGTCCAGGATCTTCCCTTTCAAACCTTGGTACTTTAGAAGTCTATTGTGGAGGAGAAACATCACTCAGGTGCTTTTCCGCCAACCATGGACTTATAATGCGGTCCCCCGCACATTTACTGTTAAATAAACGACCCTCCCTTCTACGAAGAGATTGGTTGGGTAACCGGTTCTGTTTTAACCAACTGAGCATAGTGTTGTGTCCTACATAACCAAATCCTAGTAATCCCACAATCTCAATCTAGTATGCATTCTGGACAACAGTGAACTGACAGTGTAGTCGTCTCACAGTCTAAGTGGACGTAGGTGTACCACACTACTTTGGCCAAAGTGTTTCAACAGTATTATACTGACGGTCAATTATCACATGTACTATGTCAGGTTCAGTTTGACTTGAGGCTGTCTTATCCTACGCGTAGGCTAAGTCTTTACCATGGGTAGTCAATCACCCCAGACCCCCTACAACATCCTACCTAATTAGGAAATGAAATACAGTCGACAAGTGTCCCTCAGGTAACTCCTATTCCGGAAGTCTTTATCCATGGAGTACGTAGCTTATCACAATTAACCTACTAACCTTAAGCTTTAGACTAACCTTGGTACTGGTTTCATCCTGGTCCTAGTATTAAATAGCTAGCTCCCTCGTTTTCTCCATAGAAGGAGATCAAACAGTATAGGTTACATACACACAATGCAAACCATTCAAAACACATTCCCTGATATTTAAAAATCCCTTTCTTAAATGAAATGAAATAACAGTTTCCCCTTTTTTCCCTTATAATAAAATTGCAGACAAGCCATTTCCTTTAGTCAATGCAGTTATAAACAGGAAACAAAATTTCTCTTTCACTAGACTGATCCACCTATGCTATATTACAATTTAATGCATAAAACAATCATATGGTTTCTTCCATAGATTACATACTCTCCGATTACTCTCTGAGTAGCCGAGTAATCTCCAAAACATTTGCATGCCGAGTAATTTATGCTTTTACTCTCGAGCAGTATGCAGATGGATTTTCTCCCATCAAATTATTGAGTAATCGCTAGTAGCTCGCAAAAAACCCACAAACTTGGCAAGTTTGTGTGTGTATAAATATGTCTGTGTGTGTATATGCATGCAAACTTGGCATCCTATGTATGTTTATAGATATGTATATGTTTATAGATATGTATGTGTGCACAGTGCAGTCCGGAGTATACACATACATAAATATCCACAAACATTTGCCGAGTATTTGCCGAGTTTTCCCCAAGTCAATTTTTGGGCTTGCCGAGTACTCTCCGATTCCAAGTATGTAAACTATGGTTTCTTCTATTTAAAAAAAAACAGAGATATTTAAAAGAATGCGTTTCTCATGCCTGTTTCCTTAAGCTGGCCTCCTTGCTGCTTGTGAATGCTTCTGATTCAATTGGTAACAGCTCCTCTGTTCCTTTCTTTAAAATAATCCCTCTCTCTTAACTGTTCTTTCCAGATACTAATTTCTTAGCTGAAGCTCAGAAAGACTGGAGTATATTTTCTGGTAATGTTGGTTACCGCTTTTCTCAAAAATGATTTCTACAGCAGGTGCGTGCATACATATATGCAGCAAATGAAAATCTCAAGACTTGCACAGAATGGCAATGGTGATTTGTGAATGGCAGAGAGCAAATTCGGAATTTAGTAAAGGCAAATTGTGAATTGGTGAAATTGATGAGAAAGTGAGCTCAATTTATAGAGTTTGGATTCTCATGCCATCCTACAGATTTGGCATGAGAATCGACACATCTATCCATTAGAAAATGTCAAACTCATGGTGGCAGTGGTTTAGAACATTACTCAGCATTTACAAGGTGAGTCAACCCTTCTCAGTGAAGAACGATTCAAACAACACATGATAAAAATGGTTTGATTGACACCTACAGGCGTCCTCCTGCAATGGCGTCTAAACTGGCGGATGTTATTCACAGCGGGAAAATGTCCCAGCACAAATGCGTCCCACCTGGCCTTAGTTTCAAGCTTCTCCACACATTTCTGGAGTTGCGTTTCTAGCATTTCCGCGACCTGGTCTTTCCCGTGCGCGCGTTTGCAGCAGTGCCTAATTTATTTCCTTTCAAAAGTTTCGACTATTGCCACATGAATTATTTGAAGCCTTTGGTGTATTATTCCCAGCTTTTCATGGTGAAAAGAATACTAAATATTTCAAACAGATTTCATAGCTTTATTTCCCATGGTGAATATATTCGATTTTACCAAATGATTTAATAATGCTAAGTCCTTTATTTTCCAATTACTTTCTTTTATTTAATATATATATATTCTTATATATATATAATATATTATCTTATTATATATTTTACTATAGTTTTATTTCTCTTCAAAATAAATATATGTATATACATTATTTAAATATTTAATATTTAAATATACCTATATATTTATTTTGGTAAGACTATAATAAAATATATAATTTGCATAATATCATATATGTATATATTTATATATATATTAACATTTATACATATATATACACATTTACATAATAATTGATTAAATACGTGTATTGCGAGCCAATCAGCATACTTCCAATATACCTATTCATGTAAATATGTGTATATATGTATATATGCAAATTCGGGATAACACCATAATGTTATAATCACATAATAGGTAGTGTGTATATGTTTATAGATGTATAAGCCAATTATCTCATCATGTGTTTGTAGGTGTATGTATGGCATGTCGATACATACGTATGGTATAATGGATTGCCCATCGTACGTCTGTATCGCCATGTCAAACATATAGATACATATATATGAGAGACACATGTATACACACATACACCCTGCCTAGGTACATATTTCCAAACATGATTCACATCCAAGGTCACATAACAAGAAGTCAGGTTTACAAGTAACACCACTCACAAAGCACAAAGAAGTAATCCAAAACTCCTAAAGCCTATGGATGACTTAACAAGACCAACCTATTTGACTTAGTTCCTCTAAACTTTTGGTGAAGTGTGTGTATGATCAATTGATTTACTTTACCAGTTATCCGACCAAGCCCCTCTCCCGAGTGATGTCTCCCCTCCGCTTGGAGGAATGGTTCTTGTTTCTGCATTCATTGGCACAAAACCACGGTAGTTACTCGCTCATAACATTTTACAGTATATAAATCAATATAAAAAGCAAGACTAATTATTCTCCTTCATGCATTGTTTATCCAAGAATAACATCAATCAGAGGAACATAGAATGAGTCAATCATAAAATGCAAAAGATTCTTAAATTGATAACAAGGTTCAACACATTTTATTCATCTTTATTCTTCCATACAAACATAATGCTCTAAGCATTGCTAGAATAGTAGCTATACAATTTCGGGGTGTAACAAGCTAGCTCAACAATCACACATCATCAAAATTGAGAAGACCAAAGTAACTGAGAAAGAAAAAGAATTGACCGAGAAGAACTAATAGCTAATGGTGAAGGATAGACAATTCACGGAGAAAGATAAGCAACTTGTTGAATTGTAGCTGGAAAATGAGAGGACCAAGCACAGTTGGTTGAGGCAGTCCTGTTGACGTGTTTTTTATGACAACACCAACACAGAATAAAATGTCCAACGGTCACTCTATTCTCTCTTGATCAAAGTATTCCGCATGCTAAGATTGCGTGAAAGTTCATGCGTTTAACTCCAAGGTTCCTTTTATCGCGAATAGACTCAGTTGGTTGATGTGAATATGCTGGGTATTCCAAGGGGACTTACGTAGTTGTTCAACTCTGTGAAGCAGTTAGGACAATGAATGATTTGACAATGAGGCTCTGATTCCTAAGCTAACCGAGAAAATACTGAATTGAAAAGGAATAGGGGTAGGAATTCACAATCTACTTCTAAAGGGTGAAATGTGAGGATCAACTTAAACAATCTTCAAACCAAACTTTGTTTCGCCTCCCCTTCGGACAACTCTGACAAAGCTGGTGCAATCTTCAAAGGATGAGTAAGATATTCAAATTATGACTCAATATGCGCACCCCATCACAACGATGCAAGTGAACACGCACGAACCACAATGGAAGTTAGGTACTAAAATTCCAGTTGACCACGCAGGGCAAACTTACCATCAGCAAGCCCGCTAGTGGTATGGATAAAGGAAGACTTGTCCAAACTAAACACCACACTCCACAATTAACGACTACTTGCATGAAATAAAAGTCTATTTCACTCTATCTACTTTGAATTGGAAAGATGAAATGGCCTTGCTAGCTACTCATAACAAAAGAAGAAATCACCATGCAATGAAACTCTTTGTATTATGAAAAGTGTTCACAACAACCGTTTACAAAACTTTTAAAGGAAAGTTTTCTTCCCTCCTCAATCTAAGCTAACTTCTAAGCTAAATGCTATATGCTTTCTATTCTCTAATTCAATTCTCTAGCTCTGACCTGCCATTTATAGCCCTCTGCTATTTATAGTAAGTTCCAAAGTTGTCTGACTTCTGTAGTTCCGTTAGACTTGAAACTTGCTATGCCTGATCCTGATAACTCAAGTGTCTTGTTCATACCTACCTCTGACACAGACCTGCTATTTATAGCCCTGAGATGACTTACTAAAAATAGCAAGTTCTTCGATTTCGCTCAAATTTTGCCAGTAGGTTGCTCGGATGATACTGATCCTGATGGGATACTTCACTTTGGCAATTTCTGGATTTTACCCCCTATAAAAGTGGAAACCCTAATTTTGACTTGCATGTATCCTGAACAGTCTCCATTTGACTTTGTTTCTACTGCATGTCGTTCTGCTTGCTGAATTGGGGTGTCGGGCGGCTGTCTGAGTGTACCTACTAAAAATAGAAACTACTTGGAAAGTGACCAATCCACTGTCGGATGATTTTGCATGTCACATTGCCCGTGGGATCTCAAAAAACCCAAAAAACTGGTCTGCATGCACGCACTGGCTAAAAATAGTAAGTCCCTAAAAATTGATCCCCTCTGCTTGCATGTCATATCGTTGCGAAGCTCTCGAAAAACCCATGAGGAATATCCGGACATGTGTTGAAAAACTCTGCAAGTAAACCCTAAAAATAGCCTCTGAAGGCTGAACTCTGAAAGTCAACTTCTCGGTTTGCATGTTATATCATTGCGAAGGTTTCGAAAAACCCAGAAACATTCCCCATACATGCATTTGAAAAGCACATGTGAAGATCCTGAAAATGGCTCCTGAAGCCTGAACTGCTAAAAATAGCAAGTTGTCTGATTCTGCCCAAATTTGGTGTGCAAATAGCTGAAAGTTACCTGAAAGTGATGGAATAATCAGAATTCCAAAATCCTGAAGAAACAGTCCTAGATTGAGTACTTACTATAAATAGTAAGTTGTTAGAATTCAATAAAAATTCAGTGGGACTTTGCTGGAAGCCTCGTGATTGCTGTACTAAGCTCAGATTCCAATTTGATAACTCAGTTTGGCCTTTAAAAAGCCTGGATGATAGGAAACCCTAATTTCACAGACTTAACCAATATTTCAACCCGGGTCAAATGATGGGACATCCCCGAAAGGACGGAAAGACCAGAGAGCGAGAGACGCAAAGCCAAAAGACCAGAATGGAGCAAAAATTAGGGGGTCCCCATTTGAATGGGGTGATGCGTGAAAAAGGTCACAACAAGTCCAACTGGTGAAAACCACACACAAAAGAGAACTCTTAGCAGCCCATCATCTTGTAAAGACCCTGACCTGTGGGTTATGATTTTTGCAGTTGTCTTTGTTTTGATTGGCTAGTTTTGAATGTACATTTCAGTCAAACCAAGTACAATACGTTGCATACATTGAAGATAACTAATGCTGAAAGCAAATAAGCTAGGAATACTATTGCATTGAGCAGATCATTAAGACAACATTCTCCATTAACTATCAATAATGACAGTGCCACAAAAAGCTCCTATGACAAGATTTACAACACAGCAAAAATGTCTCAGAAGTATTATCTAAGCTGTAATAGCAGTCGCAATACTATTTTTCTGAGTTTACAACCTTTGAATGACAATGTACAACAGACCCAAATTACATTGACAATACAAGACACTTCAATGAGGTGTAGGAATGCCTGTACAGTTTTAGACTACAGAAAGTTAAGCAAGAAACGCCCAGACTTGGCTTGAATGTTTGGCAACATACTGCACTGTGAAGAAGCCGACTTGGAAAATGCCCATATTTAATTGCAGCGACTGTAATCCTCCCCTTTGGCATTCGATTCTCCTCCACAAAGGTGCGCTCAGCCTTGACTGCACCTCACATCACTTCCTATGGCTGCTAATTGTAGATTTGTCTTAGATTTCCAACAAGAAATGAATCGTCCCTCTTCCAAGAAAACAGATCCTTCTTAATATGCTGCAACCTCGTAGAAATGACGCCCTAAACTGATGTATTCAGCTAGGAAGAAACTCGCCTAGGGTTTCTTCATGACAAAACGCCTCCATTTAGACCGAATCGAGCTTCCCAATAGCCGCTGTGAAGAAAAAATGCTTCAGTGAATGTCAAGCACGAAAATCAGAGATAGAGTTCGATTCTTCATTGCCTAGTTTATTCCCAAACTCAAACTTGTTCCCTCTTCAAAATATCTCTAATTTCGACTATGCTCTGGAATGGGTTCTTCACAATAAAGTCCTTAAAATCTGTTTGAAGCCCAAGCAGAAAGTTTGATTGACTCTCTCAGCAAATCTCAGCTAGGGTTGATGGTTTCACAACCGAAACTGAAATAGTAGTGTTTCCAAACCCTCTACACGAAAACCTTCAAAGGCTCTCCAAAGTTGATGTGAGAAAAATAAAAATCCAGAATGAATGAAATGAGCTCTTTTTCCCTTTTTATATTTCCCCGCTTATTTTCCCACTCATTAAAATAAAGTGACTGAATAAAGTACCTTTTTAAAATATTTCACTAGAGTCACTTTATAATGTTACTTTATTAATTACTTAATATTACCTTTTAATTTTTAACTTGAGTCTCCAGGGAATATTAAATAATTAAACAAAGGATTCCCTGCTTTCCACTTTAGCCCTCGGGAATTAAAAAGGCTAAGTGATCATCTCGAGTGGCTACTGAGAAGGGGACATTACACATCTAAAGCTTCACAAAGAGGAAGTCTATTGGTTGCACCAAAGCATCTCCCAGTGGTTCGTTCTCCTCAATTTATACACCTCCATGGATGTCTTCTCAACCAGCCCCTTAGTAAATTTTTAGTTCGTTTTGTTTAGTCTTCCAATTTTTTTCCAGTTGTTTGGAAGACGACTTTGTTTATAGGTTTTAATTCTAGTCGGCACAATTAGTTCTTTGTTGTAAGCGGTTGGTAGCTACCGATGACTGGTAGTTCTTAGCAATCGTTGGCCACTTTATATACTTTTATTGTAAACGAGAAGGGGGGACAACATGTATGGACTTTCCTTGAAGTAATTCTATGTATACTCATGAATGAAATATATCGGGAAATCCTTATGTAATTGCTGTTATGAATTCTTATAGTTTTTGGCATTCATTATACTGTTTACTCTGTGATATTCAAGCAAGTAGAATTAGGTAGTAAACAGAGACAATGTTTTACAAATGTTTGCAAAGCATGGTGATGATCCATTTGTTTCTATGAGTAAGAAGATATGGATTGTACCATAGTTGTAAAACTTAGACTTGACAAGCCTAATGTTTTTAAAAACATAGGGAAAAGCTTGGCAATTTTATCGAACATTTTAAAATACATAAATTTTTAAAATATTATTAAAAAACACATTACTAAATTTGTAGAACATATTATTGATTTCCATTATATATAAATCAAAATTAGAGTTCAATATATATCATAGACCGTAATGGGGTCGAGGGAAAACATTCCCCATGGGGGTTTGGATGCAACGCCCCTGACGGGGTTGAGGGTTAGCGCCCCTCGTGGGGGTCTAGGGGAAATGCCCCTCGTGGGGGTTTGGGGGCAATGCTCCCAGCGGGGTTGAGGGGTAGCACCCCTTGCAGGGTCTAGGGGCACCTTCAACTTACCTAGTTGTGGGTATTAGAGCAATACATGGGAACTGGAGAAGGTTGTGGAATCTCATTTAATGCCGTCGCTGCTTCCTTTAGCGACTGCCTCCAATCCTTGTTTCAGTCTACAAACTGAAAGGTGCATGTGGTTTTCAAGTGCTAGATGCCTTGAAGGAGGTGCGTGGACCCTTGACTGGGTGTGTGGGAATTTGCTGGCCGTGATTCCACCTTAGGAGCCGTGGTGGTTCAAGCTTCAACTAATTCCTTTAGCTGCAACTCAATAGGTCAGGGTATGAATATATAGTGTATGACTTTGAATCTTTATGAATGTGGATTTCTGAACTGAGAATGACATTCCATGAATCCAGCATAGTCAATGAGACATTCTTGAGCACTTACATTGTAATAAAATTGGAATTCGCATCATGTATGAGAGGTTATTGAATTCAATATTCACCTGCTATCAATCATTGCGAACAGTTTATTGGTTATTTGATAGTAATTGCAATATTATTTGAATCCCATTGCATGTTTGTTGGAATGCTGGTGCTTTATATGGCAATAGTTTGACAAAATGTCACATGTGTCAAACTAAAAATATCGTAAAATATCATCAATTACAAGTGGGGACATTATAGTGGTATCAAAGCTGTGCATCCAACCAGCTTGAGAGGTTAATAGTGTGGTTAATTTCAGTTCTCTTTGTCGAGTCCAACGCTCTTCTAAAATCAGTTTCAGCAGGTTGTTGGTTTGCATTTGGTGGTTTGGGAAAGATGAAGACAAATCAAGAACTCATGACGGAGTTTATGTAGGTCTTTCAAGAATATTAGAGGACTTTAACAACATTGTTAGAGCATCCCGAGATGCTAAAACCTTATCAACCGGGAAGAAAGAAGAAAGATACGAGTATGTGAGTTGCCATGACTATGATGTACCAAAGATTGATGAGCCCACAAACTTTTCTGGTAATGAGGGTGAAGCTAATTTCACATGTGCTTCTGCAAGCGAACTTGATAGTGCGAAGATTGAAGGGTATGGTGATTTGGAGATTGCTAAATCAGCAAGTATTGAAACATCATATGAAGGAAACAAATTAATCACTTTACAGACAAGCACAAAAGATGTAGCGAGGAACCAAAAATGTGTGATGATTGGCTAAGGAGATCCAAGGAAGCTAAGATGATAGCTCCTCAAGCAAAACAACACTTTCAGAAAATCAAGGAAAAGGTTGCTCACATGGACCATGAAAAGTAAGTTTTTGGGCAGCAAGGTTCAGAACTTCAAGAGGAAGCAATTGTAGTGAGAGAGTATGAAGAAAAATCAGAATTGCATGAAGTTGAAGAGGAGTCACAAGTACAAGGAAATGCCTTATTTCAAGAGGGTATGCATGACCAAGCTCCAAAATGATTTTATTAAAGGATTTGTAGCTACAAATGATGAGAATTTCATAGCAGCAACCTTGGCTACAAATTCAGATCTATCTAGTGAAGTTTATGAAACTAAGGGTTCATTATCTTTGCATGAGTCTTGCATTCATGAAGAAGACTGAAAAAATCAATTAATAATGACAACTGAGAATGAAGTGCAAATTGTTGAAATATGGTAGCTTCGGTCAGATATAACTGATCGAAATCTACTATATTCCAAGTATATTATCAATCTGCATTTAGAGGTTATTACTTGCAGATTATTGGCTTTCCATGTTTCATATAGGATCCCGATCGAGCATCATTATCGGTGATCATTTCCAGATTGGATATTATTTATTTGTGCAAGATAAATACAGATCGAACTTGGTAAGCATTTATGTTTATTAAGTAACAAACCCCGATTAGAGATCGGGTGTTTAGTTAAGACGAAAAGGCACAATTCATGAGACATCTCATGAACGGACATGCCTCCACTTTGTGGAGGCATGTCCGCTCATGGGATGTGTCTCTCCCTTATATATATTTAATACAGATCCGATCCATAAGGAGTGACATCGAAATTAATAAATTTTCTGCTCTTGTAGATCAGAATTGAATAGATAAATCAAATCTGAAGAAATTTAATCATCATCAACACAAATCCTATCAAGGCTGGAAAATCACAGGATATGGGATCCCAGTGAAGTCTACTTGATGGATGTTATGATACATGAAAATTTCTTCATTTTGAAGACACCTCCCTTGGTTGTCTCATGGAATAAAATCAAGGCATGCAATGTCTTGAATCTAACTAATTCATCATTGAGTATTTATGCAAAGATTCACCAGCCAAGCATACTAGAGAGTAGTGGTGTACCTTGGAGGATTATGAATCATAATTTCAGTCTTAGCGCTGAAGTCATCAGGCAAATCAGCCATCACTTGAGTTAAATTGCATACATACAAGTGGATTGGCAAGATAGGTGTGATTTGATATGTGAAGGAGTTAGACTCTACAGGGATCACAGGATGGTTCTTAATCTTGAATCTACTGTCTCCCATAATTCCAGCTCCTTCTGCATTTTCCTTGTAGCCTGTTGTACCCATAATTAATTTTTGCTTCAGTAAGGCATTTTGCTAAAAATGAGCTAAATCATGCAAAATTGTTGTTGAAAATCTGTTTTAGGTCAAACAAAACATAGGCTTTTTGTGGGTTTATGTTAAGGAAGATACTTGCAAAATTCTGAAATTTTGAAAATTAGGGTTTCAAACCCCTGTTTTTAGGAAAATCCCTAAAAACAGGACATTTCTAGAATTAGTAGAAAATGATTTTGATAGGATAAATTGGCTTCACGATCACACTGGTCAAGTCAAAATCACCAAAATGTTTGTTTTACTCTGGTGGGTCTATTTTCATTTTTCAGGAGAAAAGCTAGGACCTTCGCAGCCATTAATGGCAGATGGCTAGTACTAGGTTTCAAAATCTAAGCCTCAAAAGCTTGAACAAAGAATCCATGGCGAAAAATGTTCGAAAAGTTGCTTCATGACGGAGGGGATTTTCAAAGGTCGAAAAATGCTAAAAATATTCTAAGTCGGAAGATGCATGCCTTGCTACAAGAAAGGTGCTACACGGTCAATGCCTTGGTGAAATTTTCAAGCACCCGTACATGTAGTATGGTGAAAGCAATTGCAACAATGAGCGTGTTCACATCAACGACAACGATGATCAACGCAGTTGGCGAGACGATGAATGCAAAGCACGAGAGGTGAAGTTCTTTACAAAAATTGATGACACTAAAGCCAAAAAGAGCCCCTGCTAGCCAAGGGTGCCCATGAGTTCAAAAGGTCAAAGGCAGTCATCAAGTTTTGCCAAGACAGTCATCTCCTTCATGTTTTTGCTGGCTTTCTGACGCATCGTCAAGCAAGGTAACCTGATTCATCAATCACTGACAAACGAAAGCGGAGATGAAAGATGTTGAGAGCAAATATCATCAAAGAACTACAATCAAGTAAGACAAAAGCGCCCCTGCTTGGCCAAAATGGTCTTCGTCTGCACAGTCAATCTTCAAGGTTTTCAGAATGCAGTTCTCTCAAGTCGAATACAAGATCAAAATGGTCTTACTTCATGACTTCCTGAAAATGGATGACATCGATTTGCATCGGGCATACCTAGAGGTCGATTTAGACAAATTGACAAGAATAGACACTCAAGTCCACAGGTTCCATATGGTTTCACCTCGTATATCTGATAGCCTTCCAAGGCCAGTCTAGAGGATTGATACTGTTGGAATTCTGCGTGTGCAACAAGTTCACGAGTATTTTTCACAGCTAGAGTGTTTGTAGTCAAACTTTGTGATTTCATCATACAACACTCTTCCATTGAGAAAAATCAAGAAAAGCGTCGGAAGTGTAAAGTTGTAGGAGAAACAGAGGTCATCACTCTAGTTATGAAGCCGCCAAAGTTACCAATCAATTCCTTGCCAGTATCAAACGTAAAGATGGTGACTACGTGAGTCTCAGTGACGTGTAGGCGAAGTTTTAGGACCTCATCCGTAGCAATTTCTGCGGCCCTGCTAGATGCAAGTTGAGTAAGATTGTAGTCAGGTCAACAAGGCTGGATGACGCAGTTGCAAAGAATATTGAATACTAGCAGTAGATTGCGAGTGGTGAAGAGATGCTGTGGCGACACGTCATCATCTTGCGAAGCATTAATTGTCCAGAGGTAGAGGAAGTCAATGACTGGTTGGAGGAATTGTTGACTCAAGGTGATGTGGTGTGAACACTCAGTTAGGACTTCTGTAGGAACCCTTATTTCCCCCTGATACTGATTCTGACTGAAGTTTTATGTTTTTCTGACGTTTTTGGTTTTTTTGCAATTTTTGAGTTTTTGAACAATAAATGAAGGGTGCGACTTTTGCAAATAATTGAAATAAATTCAATAAGATTATCTAACTCCTAGAATCTACTGAATGTAATGCAAATACTTATGCCAGATCATTTATTACTCTTCCAAGCTGATTACAAAAATGTCTGATAACGTGCAATAAGAAAACAATAATTTTTATTGAGAAAACCTGGAAAAAATCAGCGAGCTGTAGATGAAGAAATTTGGTACGGCTGCAATGATCACTCCTTTTCCCCTCCGTCTGGTGATCCTCAATGATGCCAGGAAGATATGCGCCCAAACTGGTAATGGCAGACTGAAGCTGAAGTAGGCGATTTGCCTCTGGAAGGTGGTACGCCCCTTTGTGGAGAGGTACGGCCTGGTACAGAATGGTACGGCCAGGTACAACAGCAAATAGAATAGGTACGGCTTCCTTTAAAGCCTCCAGAATATCAATAAGAAAGGGCGCCTTGATTGCAGTAAGTTTTCCAGATGGAACCTAAGCTGAAACTCTGTAAATAAATAATCTCTGAAGTTTGTGATCTCTCCTGGATGAAGAAACCTCTGTGCTGGCAATAAATCAGATGTTATTTCACACCCTCTAAACTGCTTCGATGGAGATGGCTCGTTCCCCAAAGA
This sequence comes from Sequoiadendron giganteum, assembly GCA_007115665.2. NCBI lineage: Eukaryota > Viridiplantae > Streptophyta > Pinopsida > Cupressales > Cupressaceae > Sequoiadendron > Sequoiadendron giganteum. The sequence continues at coordinate 389,030,256 of CM021101.1, read as the reverse complement.
ATTTCGAACTAGAAACCCTAAAGTTTCTTGCTCAGACAAAACTTGATCAATTTCAATTCATAAAAATGGCATAATACTCAAAACCCAAGGCAAAACCCTCTTTATGCTGAAAAGTGCGATTTCCTTAATAATAGGGTTTTTAATGAAATATTCATATTTTAATCTTTTAATATTTCAATAGTCACAGCTGAATATTTCAATATAATTTAATTGTCACTTTTGGCCCCTTCTGATGATGGGCGCACCCCTCAAAGCAAATCACTTAAGTTATAATATACATTATAACTTTATATTATAAATCATTAAATAATTAATATTTAATCAATATAATTAAATATTAATATCTCCCTCGTTACTCATCTGATTACTGATCCGTCTGATGCTGACGAACTCAGAAGTGATTCCGGATACTGCCAAAGCCATACTGCTAAAAATAGCAGGGGTCCCACACTGCCTGCCCGGAACTACTAAAAATAGCAATTCAGCAAAAAGTCTCCGATTGAGCCAAAACGAAAGACTACTGATCAATCTCTGCTAACTGAAGCTGAGCCAAGCTCCGAAGTGACCCTCTATCCAGTCTATCAGCCTACGAGGGTCGTGTAATAGGCCAATCCTGTACTCCGAGAGATGTCACTCAGAAGGGGACATGACAACTTCGTACCCCTCCAAAGTAGCATTTATGACAACAGGAGTTAACTTGATGCCTCTTTCCAAGTTAACTCATTGTCCCAATGATCATGGATGTCTAATCCCACTAATTATGGATCTCTATTTTGGAGGCACTTTGTATATTGAAGTTCTTTTTTAGTTTAGAATCAGTTAACTGAAGTAGACTTTCCAGTTAACTGCTAGCTCACCTACTTTTAGACATAGGAAGTCACAGACTAATGCACGCTTCAAAATATTGAGCAACTAGAGTGCTTGAGGCAGCGTCACTCCCCATCTCAATACAGAGTGTGGAATTTGTAATAGCTTGTGTAAAGCATTGCAATCCTACCACATGAGAAATCGGATTAGTGGATGGACAAGTGATTTGTAGCTTCAAGCCTAGGGATATCGAAAGGTGCTTCGCCATTCCACTATGTGAAAAAAACTTGGTCATGTTTATGAAAGAGTGCGAAAAGGCATTCAATGCAGGTAGAGACAAATGTTAGAAGAGGATGGCAAAAAAATGGCTTTAAGAGAAAAGAGCTAGCTTGCTGAAGAACGTAGGACATGGAGAGTTCAAAGATGAATATGCAGTAATGATTACTCTACTCAACCGTATTACTGATCAAGAAGAGGCAAACAAATTCCAATCATGAATGTACTATGTCATCGCTAAAATTGTGAGAGACAGAGAACATTATGACTGGCCCACCCTAATCAGTGATATACTCCACAAACAGATGGCCGGTTTCTTAGAGGCACACAAATTTCACATGTGTTCATATCTCGTATATCTGATTGCCTTCCAAGGCCAGTTTAGAGCATTGAATAATGTGGGAACTTTGGGTGTGCAAAAATTTCACAAGCATTTCTTGCATCTCGAGTTCACTCAAGCTGAAAGGCACTTCAAATGAGTAAATGATCTCTTCCTGATGCACACCATGAGAAACCTCGATCATGAGTTGCATATACGTATATCACTAGCAACCAAGGAGGCAATGGTAGATTGGACGGATTGGTTCATCTAGTTCCCAACCTTCACCTACATACACGTGTATGGGTACAAGGGTCATCCTGCCATGTTACCCTGCTATCCTTGAAATAGGGTGGTCTTCATGGAGTTCTTATGGCAGTTACGAGAGGTACATTCTCATCTGCATCTCAAATGCAAAATGACTACAAAATTTCCTTTCCAAATGGGACTTTACAATTGCAGGACAATGATTGATGCCAAGGCCATGGGACAGGAGATGGTGAGACTCAATCTTAAGTATCTCATTGAAAGATGGTCATATGATCCTAGGGGCCACTAGGAAAAACTCCTTGGTCAATACTCTTCACACAAGTCTTCCTAGGACTATTGGGTCAACTATGAAGACGAGTTCAATGTGAGAAGACGCAACTACATCCGATTTAGACTTCCAAAAATTGCTGACATCATGTCAGAGGACATGGAAGGCTTATTCGATGATGATGGGGAAGTCATTCTTCCCTCATTCTTTGTAGATCAAGTTGACGCACAACCACTTTGAGCGGTGGACTGGTATGCCAAGGAAAGTATGTCTATTGAGTAAAGGACAAGCAAAGTTGTCAGAAACAACTAGCTCTACATGGACAACAAAAATATAAGGAAGGTAGTTATTCCCGACACAAAGCCACCACCGGTTCATTCTTCACTACCTTCCATGTCAAGTGATAAGCCCATACAGAAGAAATGGAGTAACCATCCTAGAGGAGCTAGAATGACAGGGTACACAAGGGGAAAAATTCTAGTTGTTGAGACAAATCAGCAAGAGGAACATGTGGAGACAACCACACACATAGCTAAGCTAGTCATGGAAACAGTTGTAGCTGATCTAGTCATGGAAACAGTTGCAGTTGAGACTGTACTAGAGATGGAAGTAGAGCCTACCATTTCGCCACCACCACAACAGTCACCGGTCCATATTGAAATAGATTCGCCACCCAGCGACACTATGACATAATCCCGCTCGTCAGGATTTCAAGGGCCTAACATCCATCCTTCTAGCGAGGTTAGTCAAGATTCATCTTAGCTTAAGAATCTCCTAGGAAGGAAGACAGAGAGTTCATCCTACCAACTGGACTTCAAAGAATTTGACCATGTCCCTCAATACATGCCAGAAAAGAAGTTAAAGAAGCGGGTCCATGTGGGAAAGAATGCTGACAATGAGATTGTCATAGAGATAGCTACGTCCCTTGAAGACAAGAATGCAAATGAGGTAGAGGTTGATGACTTCACCTTGTTGAAGGTCAACCTCGGTAAGACCACTCATCAGGTGGAGGTAGATCTCCTTGAAGTTGCATTAGTAAGTGTTAAAAGAAAGAATGGCAAAGGACGGTAAAGATAAAGCAACCCTAAAGGTTGAAAACCAATAGTTGTGACTATATATATCCAACTTGATGCATGGTACATAAAACATCTCTACCTTGCTTCCATAAATGCTAGAGCTCCCCACAGAACAAGATCAACTAAGTCAGCTGATCCTATATGGAAAGCACTTGAGAGATCAAGTGTAAGAGTTTTTCATTAGGAGCCGATGCATACTTGCAAAATTGTACTAGCTAAGGTACAGATCCCATGACCTTCATGCGGAGATCCAACAATCAAAGAAGGAAATAGTAGAGAAGAGGCCTAAGGATGAGATCACTATCTTAGACTTGTAGATGGCATATGAATTAGTTACCACAGAGGAGAACAAGCGACATCTTTACACATGGAAAGAACAACTTGCATATAAAGTAAGAGCTTATGATACAAACTTTGTGGAATTGATTGAGTATAGACAGACCGTGGCAAGAGTTATCAAGTTCTTAAGAACGTTGGTAACATCCATCCCTTTCCTATATCAGAATAAAGGAGGTGCATACATCAAGCTAGTCGAGGTACAAACAAAGTTCCAAGATCTCATCCGTAGCAGTTTTTGCGGTGACCCTGCTGGCTGCAAGTTGAGTAAGATTGCAGTCATGTTAACAAGGTTGGATGACATAGCTGAAAAGAATATTGAGTATCAACAATAGATTGCGAGTGGTGAATAGATGATGTGGTGACATGTCATCATCCTACGAAGCATTAATTTTCCAAAGGTAGAGGAAGTCAACGACTGGTTAGAGGAACTGTTGACTCGAGGTGATATGGTGTGAACATTCAATTAGGACGTCGTACCCCTCCAAAATAGCATTTATGATGACAGGAGTTAACTTGATGCCTCTTTCCAAGTTAACTCACTATCCCACTGATCATGCATGTCTAATCCCTCTAATTGTGGATGTCTATTTTGGAGGCACTTTGTATAGTGGAGTTCTCTTTTATTTTAGAATTAGTTAACCGAAGTAGACTTTCGAGTTAACTGCTAGGTCACCTAATTTTAGACATAGGAATAAATCTTGCAGATTGGCAAGAACTCATTGTTAGCTCAAGGAGATTTTAGGGATGCCTACTCCTTTGAGCTTCTATAAATAAGAGCCTTTGCTCATTATTTTGTAACTTTTATTACTACACAAAATTGTTGCACCATTGTGCGAACAAGCTTGCAAGTCAATATCTATTCACTCTTGGATGAGAGTTATTTGGTTTGATAAGCAATTGTGTATGATTTTGTACCTTTATTGTCCCAAATCTTTGTAAATTGTTGAGCAAGTTTGAAGATATAAATCAAAAGGCGAATGTGCAATTTGATCCAAAGTTTCAAGTTCTATCAACGTCTATTTTTATAATCTATTGTTTCAATCTGCCCCTTAGATTGGCGTTCACGCCTCCTTGGGAATTTGGAGATTAATGGTTATCGTTTGATGTTGTCTTATGATCTAGATTTCAGCCTACACCTTGGACAGGTGTCGTCACGTCCTCGGGAATCCTGTTATCCAGTTCATTGTTCTTTGTTGTTTCTAGTAATCTGAGTCTCAACCTACACCTCAGATAGGTGTCGTCACCTCCTTGGGAATCCCGAGATTCAGCTTACTGTAAGAGTGTTTGCTTGCATAAGACCTTATCGCAGCATAGATCTGAAAGTTCAGAGCCTTCAGACACATTCTGAGAGGTGGTTGGCCCAAGTGATCCAACCATTCCATTCTCGCTTCTATGTCCTCCTGCTCTGTTTATCTTGAGGAAATAGGATAGATTAAAAGTTAGCTTAGTTGTAGTTAAGATCTGCAAAAACTAGAGAAAACCTTAGCTGCAACGTATTGTGTTTATGCCCTCTTGTGCTTTGCCACTGAGTAAAAAAGATAGGAACATTAGTCCATTTTACTTTTACGCAAACATGAGCAAAAAAGAGGGAGATTCCCCTCCATAATTTGAAGAGCAGTCATTACACACTGTGCATAGCTGTCCATTTCCAATAAGCACTCCAGAGGTGCTAATTGAAATGCCAACATAGCCACAAAAGGATTTTCAAACTCATGGTGGAAGAGTTTCCAACCTATCACCAATGCTGAAGTTAGTGTAGAGTGGCATATGCTTGAGTTTTAGTTGGACTATGCTCTATGGTACAAAGATTAGTTTCTATCTCATACATGGTTGGTAGATGGCTGTTTTACCATGCTGGTCTGTGAGTTTTTAGGGAATACCTTGAGGAAAACAGTTGTTTGGATGGATTGGAGAGGTTGGGATCACTACTTTTGCATTGGAGGTTGGCCTGGTGATGAGTTCCAATCATCCTATGACATTAGAGATACCTTTTTCTCCATCATAGATATGATTTTCAGTTTGCATGTTGTTGTTCTGATTTATACCAGCAGCTTGGTAGGGGTTGGTATGTGTTTCTATGCACCTGTGATGGGCATCTTTCACATCCATAGGAGATCATTCAGAGTGGGATGGATAGTTGATGACAGTGACATTATGAGAGACATCTATCTCTTCATTTTCAATGGGTGTGATGGTGTGATGATTTGGGATCCAAGGATTGGTTTAATTGGTACACTACTCCACTATGATCACAATGAGTTGCTTCACAAATCTTGGCGTGGTCATGATTATATCAGAGCGGCACAACGAAAGTTAGTAGGTATTGGGAATGGTGGACTTCCAATTTGGCTATGGGATCTAGGAATTTGTATGGCGGGTAGATTGTTTCATTCTATAATTGGGATTGATAGAGTTGCTGAGTATAGTGGTATCAACGGTATCATGTCGATGCAAGAGAGTTTTGGCAGAGCATTCTACTAGGTCATCTGGGATCCTAGTATTTGGCCATGGTGTATAGGTGTGGATTGCTTAGGGACATGCAATCTCTAGGAAGGGAGGACTGTAATGTCCCCATTTTCTGGCTCACCAAAATAGACATTAATTTAATTATTTAACGTTACTTGGCATAAAAAATGTATTAATAAGGTAATATTAAATAATTAGATTAATGAGGTGTTATAAAGTGACATTAAGGTAATATTATAAAGACATTTGAATAAAGTCACTTTATAATAAAGTGCTGATATGTTTTTGGTGGGAAAATTAAAAAGAGTTTGTAAAAGGATGCAAGAGCTCATTTGTGCATCATGCTTGTTTATTATTATTTGGTAATTTCCCGCGGATCTCTTCGAAGTTTGAAACCCTAGGGGGGAACTCCTACGGGTATCTAGTTTTGGTGGTGAAAGATTCCACCCTAGCTGGATTCAGGCGGATTTATTCAGGATTCGCACTTGCACAATAATGTGGTGGTTCCAAATTTGTGTCTCCTATGGAGACAAATTTGTGGAGTAACAAAATACATTCCTTGCACAGTGGAGATTGAGGATATCATTCACGTTTGAGGGCGTTTGCATAGAGGATATTGCTCTCCATATTACAGGAGTTCCTAAGGTTGGTCGTGATACTCCATTCTTCTCAGACCTGCACCTACATATTGAAGGTTTGAATATCATTTGGTGAGGGCATTTGAAAATTGTAGTTGTGCAACTTTAGGCGCACCCATTATCCAAGTTCTGAGGTGCACCTTCAGCTTACCTAGCCGTGGGTATTAGAGCAATTCTTGGGAACTGAAGAAGGTCGTGGAACCGCATTTAATGCTATTGTTGCTTCCTTCCTTTAGTCGCTGCCTCCAATCCTTGTCTCAGTCTACAAATTGAAAGGTGCGTGGGGTTTTCAAGTGCCAAACGCCTTGGAGGAGGTGTGTGGACCCTTGACTGGGCATGTGGGCATTTGTTGGGTGTGATTCTGCCTTAGGAGTTGTGGTGGTGCAAGCTTTAGCTAATTCCTTTAGTTGTAGCTCTATAGGTCAGCATATGAATATATAGTGTATGACTTTGAATCTTTATAAATGTGGATTTTTGAACTGAGAATAGCATTCTAGGAATCCAACATAGTCAATGAAACATTTTTGAGCACTTACATTGCAATAAAAATGGAATTCGCATCATGTATGAGAGGTTATTGAATTCAATATCCACTTGCTATCAATCTTTGCGAACAGTATATTGGTTATTTGATAGTAATTGCAATATTATTTGAATCCCATTGCATAGTATCTGTTTGTTGGAATGTTGGTGCTTTATATGGCAATAGTTTGACAAAATGTCACGTGTCAAATTAAAAATATTGTAAAATATCATCCATTACAAGTGGGGACATTACAGCTATAATATCCCCATTTTTCCCAACCCGCCTTATGGAGAATAATTAATTTAATTATTTAATGTTGCTTGGAAAAAAGTGCATTAAATAAGGTAATATTAAATAATTAGATTAATGAGGTGAAATAAAGTGACGCCAAGGAATATTTAAAAGACATTTTAATAAAGTCACTTTATATTAAAGTGCTGATTTGTTTTGGCGGGAAATTAAAATGGAATCCTCTAGAAGTTGAGCTAAGCCCTTAAAAAGGGATGAAGGTGAATCATTTGATCATCATGTGAAATTATTATCTTTTGGAGATTATCTGAAATTCGGAGGGGTTAGCTTGCAGGAGGCTTGAGGATGAAAACCGTCGAGTTCTAGGATTAAAGGTTTGGACGAAAACCCAAATCCTCTTTCAGGCAGATTCATTTCAGGATTCACATTTGCACTTCAACGATTGGATAATTTGTGAAGTCTTGCCAGACAAGACAAATTATCAGGGATAAACTTGGAGGTTAACGAAAATATCTTTGCATTTGGAGATTGAGGTATTTCTAGTTAGGCGATTCTCATGGTGGAGTTTATGGTGGCCTGATTCACCTTGTGGCGTCCTTATTGGGAGTCCATATGTGTATTGGCATTCATATTTTGAGTTGGTTGTGGACTCAAAACTTAGTAAAAACCTAGTGCTGCATATTGAAGTGTTATTTCTGCAATATATAGGTGGTTTGATTGGTCGCATATCCTGCATTCATCGCTGCTCATATTCCTCATTGCTTGGCACGCTATTGGAGGGGAGGCACATTATTTTTACTGTGAGTCATGGGCATTGTTTGGGTTGTGGAGGTTGCCATAGGGCCGTGAGCCTATCTGAGATTAGACATCACTTATTGTTGCAACCATTCGTAGGAGTGTAGGGACGATTGGAGGCAACTAGGGTGCATAAGGGTGGATTGACGTGTGTAATAGGCAGCCCTGTTCTGCCTATTTTATTTTTTGATTTTTGCTGATTGTTTGTTTTGTGTTTTGACGATATTTTAAAATACTTTGAACAAAAAGTAAAGTGCAGCAACTAAAGAACTTATAATGAAAAGAAGTTCTGAAATTTCAATACTCTTCAATGAAACAACAGGCTGAATATTCCAAATTTTTATTACAAACAAAATATCGAGTTTGTCTCGAATATAACAACCCTGTACAGGAAAAATCATCTATTTTTTAGTTTCAACATACCCAGAAAAAGTCAGCCACTTTGATAAACTACTGTAGTAGAAACCAGCGTACTGGAAGCAAGGAAATGCCTATCAAAATCCTCAAACAATGAAGTCTCCGCTCCTTTCATGATTGTTGAGTGTTATCCCACCCTAGGCACCCAATCTCCAATAAGAAGCAACCCCAAACACTAGGCGGCCAACCAGAAATGCACCACGCCTTCCCAGGAGAAGTACAACCAGCTTTAGGGATAGTACAACCAGCTTTAGAGAGCCAACATTGCCAATAATCCTCTGATAAATCTCTTCAATTTGTCTCAACAAGTAATCTTTGCAAACTGAGCTTCGGTGACTAAAGAATGGAAAGAAATGGATACCAACTAAGCCCAACTGTGATCTCTGTGTGAAATCACCAATATAATCTGTAGATTGCATCTCTCAATAGCATAGAGATTGTTGCCTGCAAGGGTTTTTGTCCTCACAAACGCGGAGAAGAAAGCTCTCCTCCAATATCCAAAACTACTTCAATATTTCTATCCAGCATAATGAAAGAATGAGCTCAAAAAGCTCTTATAAAGCCACTACAAACCCTAACGCCTCCTTTTAGGGTTTTAAAAGATTTAATTTTAAATTATTTTCCCCTCTTATGCCTCCCGAGGCGTTGCACTTTATGTTATAACATTTTATAATTTAATTTTCACTTATGTTTCCCATGGCCCCCTTCGAAAAGTCACTTTATTAAAATAACATAAGTTAAATTATTTAATTTAAATTTAATAACAAATGTTATTTTAATTAATTACATAGGACCATAGATGAAGACTCGCTGAAAACTCGGCTAGTTTTTTGGCTGGCTGAGTTTTTGGGCCATTTACTCGCCAGAAAAAGTGACTGAGTTTTTGGCAAGTTTCTCAAAAAAAGTCGGCCGCTCAGCAAAATGAAACTTGCGGCCAGAATAAAGGCAATTTCGATTCAGTTTTTTCTTAGCAAAATGATGTGCTCCATGAAGGTTTGTGTGGCTTTGATCATCTTAATTTGGGCATTTTTGTTAATGCAAAATGATGTACACAATGAAGGTTTGTGTGGTTTTGGAGGTCTTAATTTGGGCTTGGTGGCGGGGGTTGCGCCCCTTGACCCAGCCCTGTATCGCGACAGGGAGCGCATTAAGGGCGTTGCCCTCGAACCCCATGAGGTGTGCTACCCCTTGACCCCACGAGGGGTGCTGGCCCCAAACTCCCATGAGGGGTGCTGCCCCTCAACCTCGCTGGGGGCATTGCCCCCAAACCCCATTGGGGGCATTGCCCTCCAAACTCCCATTGAGTTCATTTGATTTTCTAGGTACTCTCCAAGTCCAAGTTTCCAAGTTTTCCTACAAGTCTTCATCTATATTATTGTCTAGTTCTACCTCTCCCCTAGCTTTCACTAGACATGGGAAAGATGAAGATGTAAATTTGTAAAATATATTAATGTAGTATCTATTTTCAATTTTACAAAAACAATTTGCTATTTTCATTTTGTTTCATACTATCAACATGAGTGCATTCCACATGAGGATGCCATTTTGTCCCCAATTTGCTTTCAAATCAATCAAATACAATTAGACTCAACTTGTTTTTTTTATGTACTCATTTATTGACTCATTAGATGCATCTTATCATTGAATTTTGCATTAAAAAAAAACGTTAATGAAATTTAAGCAAATTTTTAAGTTGTCGATTTTTTTTGCCGAGTTTTTGTTGAGTTTTTGCCAAGTTTTTTGCGAGTCAAGTTTTTTGGGCTTGGTGAGTTCTTCAATTTGTCGAGTTTTTCAACTATGGGTTTTCATCCTTAAACGATTTAGGAGGAACACACATGTTGAATCCAACAACATAACATCATAAGAAATCTTCAGCATATCAAATGAGCCCCCAACATGTCCTTCTATATATTTTTTGAAAAAACACCTTTTTGCATTTTTCGTTACTTTTGCAAAAAACTTTTTTTTTTTCCCCAAAAATTGTTTTTTTGCTTTTTTACTGTTTTTCCCAAAAAAGCACTTTTAGAAATAAATAATAATAATTCATTATGTGCAAACACCCCCTTGTCTAGTCGTCCAACTTTTAAAACATTTAATTACCTTTCCAACGAGGTATTACACTGAGTTGTCCTTTAATTATTTCTCAACATTAGACGTTAGTGAAATAATTAAATAATAACTCAATAAATCAACCAAGTTGCAAAAAGCATTGCAACAACTTCGGAAACCAAGTTTGAGCATGCCAAGATGTCTGAGGTAGTGGAATGAAGATCAGTGCCAACTCGTGAACTTTCTAAAAATAGATGTGCTCTCCAAGAAGTTTGGAGAACACACCATGAGCTTGAAAATACTTTTGAAAGTGTCACGACGATCCCTAACGCTAGGTGAGCTCAATGCCACCAACATAAATCCTGAAATACTGAACTTGCATCGTCCAAGAAGTTTGGAGTTCTCCCTAACACACTTAGAAGCTTATGGGAAAACTTCGGAAACTAGCCAATAGCTCACAAAACAATAATGCGTAAAATGGGGACATTACATGAATAATGCTTCTTGGTATTGATTGAATGGAATTATCATGGTCTTTGATTAGGAGTAGATCCTTGGGTTCTTGAAAATCCTCTTGATGGTATTGAATATTGAATGATCTCTTGAATTATTGATTGATTTTGAGTTTTTATGTCTTGTGCTTCTACAAAATGCTGTTGTGCCCTTATGCTATAAGAATATTTCTTGAACAGTTTCTCCATCCTATGGGAGCTAATAATTTTTCTTGGTGGTGATTGTATTCCCAAAAGTTAAAACTTTTCACCATATGTACTAAAAGCCATGGTTGATTCTTGAAAATTGAAGGACATTGTTCCCACTAGTTTAAGCCATTGTACACCCCTTGCGGAGTGTGAGGGTTTGGGGGTACAGCCTCTCATGGTGGTCTTGGGGCAACATCCCCAATGGGGTCAAAGGGCAACACCCCTTGCGAGGTCCGAGGGTAGCTTGGATTTCCTATTGTGATACAGGGTGGCGTTGTGGGGTAGTGCCCCTGCCACCAAGCCCAAATTAAGGCCTTGAAAACCATACAAAACTTTATGTTGCACACCATTTTCACAATTTTATCACTTAAGAGAGAAATTACATATTTGGCTCTCCAATTGCTATCTGAGGAAGTGTGAGGGGCATTCATGTATTCATAGGGAAAAATCATGACTTTTTTGACTATTGTTTCCCCGCTTTTTTTCTACGTTTTTTCTGTGTTTCCCATTTTGAATGCATGTAGTGGGTTTTTTTGTCAAACTTGCCAAGTTTCTGGTGAGTACTCACCAAAAAAACAGCGAGTAATCTATTCGGTGAGTTAACCTGTGAGTAACTCAACAAGGTGAAAAATTGGTGAGTACTCACCGAGTTTGCTAACTATGGGTTTTACCATACACGTTCTTCTGTTTTGCGTCACATTGAAAGGTGCAAATTAAAATGTTAACAATTACTATTTACTTGGAATGGCCATTTATTTTACAATTGGCTGTGATGTAATTATGATATGCAACTATTGGTACTTGTATTTTGTTGTACTTATCTCTAGAGCTAATTATGCTGTTTTGCGTCACATTGAAAGGTGCAAATTAAAACGTTAACAATTACTATTTACTTGGAATGGCCATTTATTTTACAATTGGCTGTGATGTAATTATGATATGCAACTATTGGTACTTGTATTTTGTTGTACTTATCTCTAAAGCTAATTATGCGTGCTAATAGTGTTCTTGTAACATTTCTCTTATAGAGTTTTACCTTTTATCAAAAAAAAAAAACACATTGTTAGATTACCTCCTTAAAAGTTCTTAAAGCCTCTAAATGGCCTTGTCAAATCCCTCCCAACTTGACTCATTTGAACATTCTTGAATCCCTTTATTTCCTTGCTTCTTTTCAAGAATTTGGATTCTGGAATTGTTCAAATGTGGGACCACCTGTTTTATTGTTGTCAGGCTTGTTTGTATGCATTTATTTGCCCAAAATAGTCATTAACTCTTTGCTCTTTGTTATGTTTGTGTCTGGTCTTAATTTTCTGCTATTTTATGGGCTTCTTGCTGCAATTTGAGCTCTTTTTTCAGCATTAAAACCTTGTTTAAGAGATCAAATTTCAAACATAGTGTATGAGGGTCCAAGAGGACATAGGAGGCTTCTTCCTAATTTGGGAGACTGCAACAAAATTATGGATATTAAGTCATCATCTCATTTAATTCCAGAGCATAGTACTTTGGATGAAAATATCCTGCAGAAGGGTGGGTAAAAAGGGGATCTGCCTGGGTAGGGTTACTTTATCGTACTCTTTGTTTCTTTCTAACATTCCTATAAAAATCTTTTTTCTGTTTTTTGCAGTCCGTAAGTTTCTCTTATACTTTTTTCCTTGTGCTGGTCTGAACTGTTTTTAGCATGCCAATATAAATGTTTTTGCTCTTTAACTGAAACAAATCTCTAATGTAGAGGAAGAAATTTGAAGTTACATCATATGTGGAGTATAGATACCATTATTTTGGTACTATTCTCTTTATTAGTTTGGTTTATTGGTTTTGATGGACATAGTGGAAATGTTGTTTGGTTGTATGGGAATTATAAAATTGACGAAGCAATTTCCAAATCTTTGCTTGTTGCACCCAGTTTTTGAATTCTTTTGAAAGCTTGCTAGGATGCTTTCTGATGTAAGATTGGATTCCAGGTCTCTAACGGTCAGCCCAAACATCTTTGATTCTTGGTTTTTTTCAATGCAGGTATATGGAAGATATGCATTACTGTATGGTTGACCCATTTGAAAATATAATCCCTTTGTTGGATCGTGTTGCCACACAATTAATATTGCAAGATTTGGCCGAGATCAATGATCCAAGGCACTGCAGGATTAGGACTCCTCATTATCTAAAGGTCTTGAATTCTACACTATGAAGGAATGTCTTATTAGCATAGTTTAAGTGATTATTGAATGCAAGGGTAGATTTAAACATGCACCATATATGTCTCACATGTTAAGATCTACATATCCAATATACATAAGGCAGGCAACAATTGTAATGAAAAGTTACAGAAATAAATTAAAAGGAGTGTTGTTTTATGATTATTCATGAGTTGTATTAGGAGTGTTTCCAATGGGTTGGGCTATTCCAACTATTGTTTCTATGCCTCTTAGACTCTTGTTTATATTGAATCGTTTCTTGCAAGTTGTTGTACACATACACAACTTTTTTGTGGTCATTTTTATGAGTTAAAAATTGTTATTTTTTCATCTAATGTGTCATTGTTGAATCCTTGTCTCCCATATTCATGGTTGTCATGTTTTAAAGCTCTAGTTAGTGTCATTGCATAGCCAACAAAAGATGCTTTCCAATGCATCAAATGGGACAAATATTGAAGCTTTGATGCAAGAGGAAGGTTGAAAGTCTTCTAGGGCATGGAAAAGTGGCGAAGACCTCAAAATATTGGGTATTCTCACTTAGTGTACAAAGTTGGTTTTTAAGTTTAAACTTAAAGTGATAGAGACGACCAAAGTAGGCCCTTATTAACAATTTGCCCCAAAGTTAATTTTTTTAAAAAGTAGCAAAATTGCATGAAGCACACTCTTTGGCCAAATCACCAAAAATGAGGAGAGTGGTGTAGAAGGTCAAAAAGTGTGCTTTTGGTCTTATGTGAAAACTACGTAAGTGAAAGTGAAAAGGCAATGTAGCAGGTCTCAAAGTGCACTTTTTCTCTATAAAATGAAAACGTACATAAGTGAAAATTGAAAAAATAGTGTCAAAAAGTACAAGTTTGGTCTAAACAACTAGAAGAGTGACATATAAACCTAAAGTTTTGATTTTGGTCTAAAATTAATTAAAAAAGAGGGAAAAATGCCATCAAAGCAAGGACACCATTGTTGCACAGGTAGAGAAGATTTTTTTCCTCATAAAACAAAAGCAGTGAAATGGGTTCTTGACAAAATCAAAAGGGTGTTTGAGATAATTTCTAGTAGAACATCCTTGCAAGTTTTAGCACAACCTTGTTCATTGATTTTATAAAACCAGTAAAAGGCTAGATTTCAAGCTTTTAGACTGAGGTTTCTGTGTACATGAATCATTTTGTAGAGCAAGAATCACCATAGGAACCATCGATATTTCAAAATAGCTGTCTTTTCATATTGTTATCATTAGCCAATTGCTTTTATTAAAAGAAATCTATTGCTAGATTTTGTATTTTCAATTAATTTAAACATTTTAGTATTTAGAGATTGCTTGGTTTTCAAGCAATCTATTTTGCACAAAAATATTTAGATAGAGAGGATGAATTTTCCTCATAAAAGAAAAGCAATGAAATGGGTTCTTGAGAAATGAAAAAGGTGTTTGAGATAATTTGTAGTAGAACATCTGTAATGTCCCCATTTTTGGGTTCTTTTGCTTTACAGTTGGAGATGGTTTTCTGGGTTTGTGTTTGCTTGATCGGAAGGGTAATTTGATTTTACTAGTGAGCTCAGATGGTTTAGTGGAGTTATTTGATGCTTTTAGATGTTATTTCTAGCTTGTAGTGTGCTCTCGGAGAGGGAGTTTATTTATAGAAAGTCGCCCAGTCGGCTCCGTTTATCATTATTCTTCATCAAGATCAGTCCAATGCAGTTAGTTTCTGATTCCGATGCATTCAAGTGGTTTCGGCAAAATGAGTATATTATTGGCTTTATTTTAATTATTTTACTAAGGTTGCCAAATATTATTTAATATATTTAAAAGGTACCTTAGTGTTATAGCTCGTTGGAACCGGGATGAAATGTTTTAAATCATGGATGCATAAAACAAGGCCTTGCGTGTCAAATTACAATTATTTTAATCAAAAGGTCCTTTTCAAAGCTAAAATGGAGTTTAAATTAAAAAGTGAATTTTAAATAGAAGCTTCTGGAGAGTTTGGCAGGAAAAGTATAAAAGGGGGTTATGAGAGCTCATTTGGTTATGTCAAGTTTATTCTATTTCTCTTATTGAAACCCTTGTGGGTCGAGAGATTGAACCTGGTTGATCTCAACCTCTAGAGGATGAAAACCCTTTGGGGAAGTTTAGTTTCAGTGGTGAAATGATTCCACCCTAGCTGGTTTGAGGGGAGATCATTCAGGTCTTCCATTTTGAGCTACATTGCAAATTTGTGAGTCTCCTGCGGAGACAAATTTGGAGGGCATCGATATATCTTTTCCTACACAGTCAGTAATAAGTTTCAGTTGCATATTCAGTTCACTTGAGGATAGGCTCAATTCATATTGAGGAAGACATTTGAGGTGGAGTTAATATCCTTGCTGGGTCGTGACATTCTCTTGGCAGGTTGTGCAATCTGAGTGCATTGTATTGATGGCGGGGTCATGATATTGACAAATGCCAATTGTTAGAAGCTATTCCAGGTTTGCATGAGGGTCGTGAGTCTTCATCTGTAGGTCATCTGGCTGTGGACACTTTCTGTTTCTAGTCGTGATTCCCTTCATCCATACACCATCCCTGCTGCACATACCAAGTATCATTTTCTAGATTTGTGGGGTAAAAAGGAGGGTGTTAGCCCTAAGCTATACTACTACTTGCTGATTGTGGACTGTTATTGAGCATTCTTGGGAACATTGGCAGCCATTTTTGAGCGAACATCAACATATATTCAAGATGCCTCATTCCATACCAGGTGTGGTACCCTTCCAAAGGACTATGCTAGCTTTTGGCATGTGCGTGGAAGTTCCAGGTTGGTGCATTAAGGCTGCTGTTGTATTTCTGAGTCTTCCATAACCCAGGTCAAAGTTTATTATGGGAATGTTTGTTGTTTCAAGCTGTAACATTCATTAATGAAGTTGTAAGCCTTGTGGAATGACCCAGTATAACCCAATTTTGATTAGTGTTTTATTCTGAGTGTAAAGTGGACTATAGTGGTCTTCTTCTCATTGTTTAATATCTCAGACCATATATATTTTGAGTCAAGAATAGCTGTTCATATTTTGGCATGATATCGTTATCACCTTGCACTGTATGAGTCATTCTGGACTGTAATTGTTATTGCCATTTATCTGGAATATGTTTGGAAGAATCTATAGTTGTGTTGCTGTCATGTATGAGATTTCTAGTTGAATTCATGCAATACATAATGCTGTTTCAAAACTGAGTCCATGAATGTAACATGCAATTGTTTGACAAAATGGAACATGTGTCAAATTGAGTTATCGAAAAATTATTGTACAAAAACAAGAGGGGTTTTTATAGTGGTATCAGAGCCCAAAATCCTGCCAGACTGTTGGGCAACTGATCCTTGTTGTAGGTAGTCATGGCTACTCTTAGTGATCAAATGAACTCTTTGCTTGAATCTATGAGGCAAAATCAGGTTGATTTTGAAAAGAGATGGAATACTTGGTGGGAAGAACAGGAGGCTACTAGAGTCTTTCAAGAGAAGCTGAAACTTATAGGTAAGAAGCTAGAACACTTACCTCAGTCAAGAGAAGTTCTTGTTAGCACATTGGAGGAAGCAGGAAATTGTCTATGCAAGGTTGTTCAATTACCTTCTCATTTGATGCATCAAGCTCCGACTCCATTGGTGCACTCATTAGTTAAGCCAGTGCTTATTAGACATCATGATGAAGAGGTAAGACTTGCAGTAGTCACTTGCATTAGTGAAGTCACAAGAATTATAGCCCCTGAAGCACCCTATGATGATGACATTATGAGGGAAATAGTTCAGTTGATTGTGGAGAGCTTTCATGGGTTACATGATGTCAAAGGCCCTACTTTTGGAAAGAGATAATTTTTTTTTAGAAATTATGGCAAGTGTTAGGTCATGTGTCTTTATGACTGATCTTAGGTGTGACAATTTGATTCTTCAAATGTTCGATTGCTTCTTAACCATAATCAAAAGATGACATTTAAACAATGTTAAAACAAGCATGCTAACTATTTTGTCCTTGATAATGAAGATAATAATATTTGCAAACAGTTGCACTCAGATTTATTGGTCATTTGGAGAAAGAAGCAACATGTCTCAACCGCAGCTTAAATTCCTCAAAAAGATTGGTTGAGCAGAAAATTGAGAAGTTCAAGGAACAGTTGACTGAAGAAGAACTAATCTCATTTGGTATACAGATCCCAAGATCACCCAAAAAGAGAAAAAAACGAATGAGAAGAGAGTGGCGTTGCTTTTCATGTCAGGAGGATTGGACTCCTAATCACATATGTGGGCTCAATGAAGAAGATGGAACCAACATAGTGTTATGCCAGCAGGAAGACACTTTGGGCTGCAAGAAAAAAGAATTAATTCATGTTATAGGTAAAGGTTACACAAGTCTCCTAGTGGGTAATTGGGAGATTGTGATTGATAAATCTTGTGAAGAGTTGGATTCTTTTGGCGGTTTCATGCGTGACCAACACTGTCCCACTTTCTGTACATGAAAAATGTGTGACATCATCCAGTGAGTTAGTTGAGTTGGATAATGAGTACAAAGAGGAAATTGAGCCATCTTGTGTTATAACACCTTATGATGGTGTTGAAGATGATTCCGTGTCTGGGACTAGCATTGCACTAGTTCCAAATGTAATGTTTCGGGCCAATTTTTTTTTTCAATTTTTCACAACACAATAGTGTACTCGTTAATGTTAGCCAAATCCAAACCAATTGGAAAGTAACTCTATGCCAAGAATGTACACTAGGATCCCAATATCGGGCAAGGTGTGAGCATATGGTGCTGAGGGTCGTTAGAGTTCAACTGAAAGAAAGTACAATTCATGAAAGAAGCTCGACCACTTATTCAGCTGGAGCGAAAGTAAGAGCAATACTGAAATAAATTAGCTCAACCACTTATTCAGCGGGAGCAAATTACAAAATGAAAAGAGTCTTCTGCTCAAGGCAGGCATCCACTTATGTAGTGGGAATACTCCACTTGACAGTGGGTGGAAAATGAATTACAATAAGCACAAATCACTGTCTAATTTGCAGATAAATAAATGACTGGACAGTATTACTGTTCTCAGTCTTACAATGCTAAAATCTGCAAAATTATAAAGATTATGAACTGAAATAAAGCTGCAAATGACATGGAATGATTTCTCCAGCCTCTCCACCTCCCAACAATGCAAACACAAGCCAAAATCTGAACTAATAACAAACTGAAATCTAAAACCAGCAAAGTGAAACTTTCTAACCAACAACAAGGATGCACCTAAATGCTCATAACTCTCCCAAAACCAAACCAAATGGACTGAAATAAAATGCAAAAGCTACTAATGATGAAGGCGCCCAAGAAGCAACACTAAACCCACCCAAAATGTCTGATATTTATTTTGCACGAATCCCAAGAACAGCTAGGTAAATGGTACGCTGTACAACCTTCCTAGAGGGGCGAACCTCTACGAAAAATCCATTTCTTCATAATAAAATCTGCAAATGCAAAAGAAGGGTCACCTATGATAGAGGAAGAGATATCCCCAACACCCAAAACAAAAATAAAATCACCTAGACTCCTGCAAGCAAAAACGTCATTCGGCCATGATTGCAACCAGCAACACAAAATTGTCAAAAACATGAGAAAACTCCATTTATAAGCTCAATTTGCATTCTTTGAATGAGAAGCACTCTCATTATCAGCTAGGTATTATCTTTCAAACACGAAGACTAATCCTTGCTAGGAGGCAAGCATCCCTCGAAGCTACAAGTCTGCAAGCATTTGGGAAGCAATTCGATAGCATAAACTCTGGATGAGAAATGAGTGAGAGGAGGTCTCCTTTTATAGAGTCTGAGAGGTGACTCTTCATCTTCTCAAATGGGACGCCCTTTTCCTTTTTGCAAAATTTAATTTTAATTGCTATCTTCTCTTCAGTTTTGGCATCCAAGGCTGCTGGAGGAAATATCAACTCAAAAGATTAAAGTTAATCTTCAAAGTGGCGTCCAAAATATCAACCATGAAATACATTATAATGTCTCAATGTGGTGTCCACCCTCATGGGCCCTTTCAGAACAACTTAAAGTTATGTTGCTAGGCCAAGGGGGCCAAAAATTAAAATAAAACATTATAACTTTTAAATAACTCATTTCCCCAAAAATGCAACATCAGAAAGCCAAATTCAGGAATACCCAACTGCTCCACCAAAAGTAGAGAGCTCTTTGTGCTGAAGCCAATCATCATACTGCTAAAAATAGAATTTACTAAAAATAGTAAATTCTGAAAGGTAGTCCAATGCCCATGCATGCTATACCGTTGCGAAGCTCTTTGAAAATGCAGAAAGAATCTGCAATCCAAAACTGGGAACTCCATCGAACAAGCCTCCAAAAATGCCGAAACATCCTCCTAGAAAATAGGAAACCCTAATTTCTGCTTTCAAATAGCCTACGGGTCTCCGGAATAGGCTAACGGGCAATTGCACTGATCACTGATGAGAAGGGGACATTACAGTTCACCCTCCCCAAGATTGCTTTCCCTCAAGCAATCGCAAGTCTGGATGTTGCAAAATTTCTTTATTTTCCCAAGTTGCATCCTCATTTGGCAAATTCTTCCACTTCACCAAATACTTTTTGATTGACCTTCTCCTCAAGGAGCGTTCTCTAGTATCAAGAATATCTTTTGGAACCAACACCAACTGTCCATCATCCAAAGGAGGTAAATCTGAATAAGCAACAACGTTGTGTCCAAGCACCTTCTTGAGGCGAGACACATGGAAGACATTGCGAACTTTGCTATTTGCCGATAGCGCCAACTCATAAGCCACTGCACCAACTCTCTGGATGACTTTGAACGGTCCATAGAAATGTGGCTTGAGTTTCTCTGCTCCAATCTTCTTGAGAGAAGACTGTCGATAAGGCTGAAGTCTAAGGTAGACCATGTCACCAACCTCAAATGTGCGCTCTATACGCTGCTGATCAGCATATATCTTCTGCTGATTTTGAGCTATCTGGAGATTGTTCTTCAAGCACCTCAAAATATCTTGACTTTGTTGCAACAAATCTCTTGCTTGTGGGGCTTTTCTATCACCAAACATCAAATCAACAAAGCTAGGGGCATCATAACCGTAGAGCGCTATGAACGAAGACATCCTGATAGACATGTGGAAGGATGAATTGCAGCAATATTCGCCTAAGTGAAGCCATTTC
Source organism: Sequoiadendron giganteum (assembly GCA_007115665.2). NCBI lineage: Eukaryota > Viridiplantae > Streptophyta > Pinopsida > Cupressales > Cupressaceae > Sequoiadendron > Sequoiadendron giganteum. The sequence continues at coordinate 389,009,708 of CM021101.1, read as the reverse complement.
ACCCAAGATTTTTGCTACTTCGAGACATAGTTCGTGAGATAACCCTCCAGCCATTTGTTCACAATCTCCATTTGCCCATCTGTATGTGGGTGATAACTAGTGCTCGAAGTAAGCACCGTACCACTTAGCCTGAAAACCTCCTGCCAAAAGGTGCTTAGGAACTTGCTATCCCTATCACTCACAATATTTTTCGACAACCCATGTAATCTAAACACTTCATGAAAGAACAAATCTGCAATTTGAGCTGCTGAAAATGAAGTGGTAATGGCAAAAAAATGTGCAAACTTAGTTAATCTATCAACCACCACATAAATATAGTCTTTTCCTTGAGCCTTGGGCAACCCTGTGATGAAGTCCATCGAGATACTTTCCCATTTTTGATTGGGAATTGGTAAGGGCTGCAACAAACCAGCTGAAATTGTATGCTCGTTCTTGTTCTTTTGGCAAGTGTGACACTCCTTGATGTAGCACAAGACCTCATTTTTCAGCCCCTTCCAAGAAAATCTTTCTCGAATCTGCCTATAGGTCTTGAAGTAACCTTGGTGACCAGCAAGTGAAATGTCATGGAAAGTCTCCAAAATCTTCTTTTTCAGCCTGGATTTGGGCACCAAGAAGATCCTCCCTTTGTAGTGAATCAACCCATCAACCAACTTGTACCGTTCATCATGGAAAACACCATCAATAATGCTGGTTGCAAACTGATTTTTAGCATAATCAGCAAGCAGCAACTCCCTCCAATCAGCAGTAAGCTCGCACAAAGAGTTCAAATGGGGCCTTCTGGATAGATCATTAGCTACAATGTTATTTTTGCCTTTGATATATTCAATGTCAAAGTCGTAAGCTTGAAGCTTACTCACCCACTTCTGTGGCCTCTCATTCAAATCCTTCTAATGCATAAAATGTTTGAGGCTATTGTGATCGGTCTTAACAACAAACGTACTCCCTACCAAATACTGTCTAAACTTGGCTAATGCGTGCATGATTGCAAGCATTTCTTTGTCGTAGATGGAGTAAGTCTTCTCAGCACCTCTTAGTTTTCTACTCTCGAACACAATAGGATGCTTATCTTGCATCAAAATAGCACCAACACCTTCCCGTGATGCGTCACATTGCAGCTCAAATGGCTTGGAAAAATCTGGAATTGCCAAGAGTGGACAAGAGCTCATGACCTTCTTGAATTTCTCAAAGACACCTTGTGCCTTCTCTGACCAAGCAAAAACTCCCTTTTTGGTGAGGTCAATAAGAGGAGTTGCAATTTGAGAGTAGCCCTTCACGAATCTTCTGTAGAAGCCACAAAGACCCAAGAACCCCTTCAAATGCGTCAAATTCTCAGGATGCGGCCAATCCACAATTGCCTTGATCTTTTTTGGATCAACCTTCACACCTTTAGCATTGATGATGTGACCAAGGTAGAGCAACTCTGTCATTCCAAATTCACATTTGGATTCTTTGGCAAACAAACTTTCTGACTCCAAGATGCTAAGCACTTCCTCCAAGTGCTTGAGATGCTCTTCCCACGTCTTGCTGTAAATGAGGATATCATCAAAGAAAATTAACACAAACTTCCTCAACTGTTTCTGAAATATCTAGTTCATACAAGACTGGAAGGTGGCTGGAGCATTAGTCAACCCAAACGGCATGACTAAGAACTCAAAGTGACCGTAATGGCACCGAAATGCGGTCTTCTCAACATTTGATCCTCTCATTTGAATCTGATAGTACCCCGATCTTAGATCAATCTTTGGAAAGAACTTGGCTTCATGCAACTCATCAATGAGCTCATCTACCTTGGGAATGGGATACCGATTCTTGATTGTGCTTTGATTCAAAACACGGTAGTCCACGCACATGCGGATGGTGCCATCTTTCTTCCTCATGAGCACAACTACTGAAGCAAATGGACTCTTACTTGGACGAATGAAGCCCATCTCCAAGAGTTCCCTTATGTTCTTTTCAATTTCATCTTTTTGCTTCTTCGGGTATCGGTACGGGTTGTGATAACTGGCTTAGCCCCATCCTTAAGCTCGATGACATGCTCAGTTCCCCTTTCAGGAGGTGGCCCAAAAGGTAAATCAGAAAAGACCTTACTCCTCTTTGTGAGCAAAGACTGAATATCAGGTGGGTAGTCCCTCTTGGTTTCAACTGGACTTGCTGGAAGAATCATACACTTTGCTGCCCACTGAACTTGATCTTGTCGAATCAACCTTGCCATTCTTTTGAATGATACAATCCTCGGACCTCCATTGGACAGTCCTCTTAGCACAACCTTCTTGCCATCTAAATGAAACTTTAACTCCATGGTTTGCAGATTTAGAGAAATCTCTCCAAGGGAACACAACCATTGAATGCCAAGAACAACATCTGTATCTCCAATGTTGACAACATAAAAGTCATCCTTGACCTCATAGTTGCCCAATTGCATAGACATGTTAGGAACCTTTTCATTGCAAGAGATGTGAAACCCATCCGCTACCATGACTTTGAAGCCTTCAAATTCTTCAGTCTTGAGTCCTCTCTTCACAACCACTCCTTCATCAATGAAATTATGTGTTGCTCCTGTATCAATCAAAGCAACTATACGATGCCCTCCAATCATGCCACGAACCTTGAAAGGTTCGTTCTTTTGGAAACTGGAAAGTTGGGGCAAAGGTGCCCCCACCTCCTTGTTCATCTTCGGGAGCTTTCTCATCCTCACTTTCAGCAACTTTTGACCGCAACTCCGAGTAATCAGATTTTGATCCATAATCGGAATAGGCCTACATATGATTAGAGTGGCCTCTTCCAAAGCATCTATGCCCTTTGGGCCAAGGCTCCATACATGTGTAACACTTTCCTTCCTTCCTAAGCTTCTCATGAAGATCATCACTCATCTTAGGTAGGAACTTTTTATGCTGATGGGAAAATGGAGTCTTAACCTTCTTGTGAGCAAATGGCTTGGACTGAAATTTTGGCCTTAGGGCAGCCAACTCCATGCTTCTAACTTTCTTGATGGCTTCATCAAGACTTGGTGGATCAAATGCCTTTACCCACCCCTTCAATGGTTTCAACAAACCTTTAGAAAACAACACCACAAGCCTTCTTTCTGTGATGTTGGGCACCATCACGGAAAGTCTTTGGTAATCAACAATGTATGTATCCAACGAACCATGTTGTTTCAGCTGTGCAAGCTCTCTAAACATCACTTCAAGATCTTTAGTGTCAAATCTCTCGATTAGCTTGTTCTTGAACTCCTCATAAGTATGAATTAGCTTGTGGCCAAGACTGACCATACCGTGATACCACCATTCATGGGTAGATCCTTCCAAGTGCAAGGTTGCAAACTTGATGGCATCTTCTTTCGGCATAGGCCTTAAAGAGAGGTAGTTGTCAAGCTTTTGAACCCACAATCTTGCCGTACATTTGTCACTTCCATTCAAGTGGGCCAAAGTTACCTTCCCAAGAGCTTGTTGATAATCTGTTTTGGGACCCAAAGGAGGACGATTGTCAACTCTTCCATTGTTCCTTCTACTCCTTTGATTCATGAATTGGTTGAACGACCATTGGTCTCTAAGATCAGGGGGCAAGGTGGTATACTCCAAGTAGGCTTGTCTTACATCTTCAACCATGGGTATTGTAGCCTGAGCTTGTGGCGGATCATCTCTTGGAGTAAAAGTGGGGAAAAGAGGTCTAGAGGCTGATCCTCTAGGTGTGGCAACATGCTGTCCAACTATTCTTCCTTGTCCGTTGACCTCTGAACTATTGCTGCCATTGCTTCCATTGACTCCACTATTGTCTCCAGTATGATTTTTTTGGGGCTGCAGATTGATTTGAGATGCTTGCTGATCCATTCTTGACAGCAGGCTCGAAATCAAATCAATCATTCCATCGAATTTCTTCTCCATGCTAGCTTCTCTCTCATCCATGGTCTGTCTAAGATTTTTTGACATGGTTTCAACTAGTCTATCGAAACCCTCAACTGCTTTACCAGTCTCTCTCAAAGCTTCTAACAATTTCTCTGCTTCTGGCACTGGAGGAATTTGACACTGAGTTCTAGCTTGACCTCTGGTGTAATATCTAACTTCTTTGTTGCTCATCTGACAACTGAATGCTGAATGTCACAGTATGGCAGGATCTTGGCTCTGATACCGCTGTAATGTTCCGGCCAATTTGTTTTTTCAATTTTTCACAACACAACAGTGTACCCGCTAATGTTAGCCAAATCCAAACCAACTGGAAAGTAACTCTACGCCAAGAATGTACACCAGGATGTAACGACCCAATCCTCCGGTAAAATAAAATTTTCCAAATTTACATCAAACGAGTAAATAAATGTGCTAGCAAGTCATTGCAATATAGTTTTTCTTTCTTTTATTGATAATATATGAACAAGCTATCATATTAAAATTACAATAAATATTCCATTTCATTGCTATAACTTCACTAGTACATGAAACAAGAATACATACCTTAACTAACATAGCTCCCATGAGCTTTAGAACAAATAGTAGTAAGAAGGTCCAGGAATCCATCCTTTCAAATCTTGGTTCTTCAGTCGCCTGCTGTGGAGGAGAAACATCAATCGGGCGCTTTTTTGCCAACCACGGACTTATAATGCGATCCCCTGCACATCTATCATTCGATAGATGGCCCTCCCTTCGACAAAGATATTGGTTAAGTAACTGATACTATTAACCAACTGAGCATAGTGCTGTGTCCTACATAACTAGAACTTGCTATTTCACAATCCCGAACTAGCATGCATAAAGGATCACGATGAACTGACAGTGTAGTCTCAAGCATCACACAGTCTAAGTGGATGTTGTACATTGCACTACTTTGGCCAAAGTGTTCTCATTCAGTACTTTGAATGAAGGTCATCTATCATAAACACTACTCAGGGCCGATTTGACTTAGGGCTATCTTACACTACGCATAGGTATCTCCTTCAATGGATAGTCAGTCATCCCAGATAACCTACAACATACTAATGTATTAAGTAATTACACAAGCTAGGCATATCCTTCAATGGATAGTCCGTCATCCTAGATAACCTACCTTTCAAACAATCTACTTACATATAAGTATATTTAACCCTCTCCCATACTAGATATTCTATCCTAGGAGTAACACAAACTCTTTCGAGTTAATCTAATAACTTAGCTATTGAACTTCAATGACTTTTTTCACTTAATCAAACTTATTAGATTAATATCTAAAGTAACAACATTCTCCTATTATGGAGATTATTACAAACATGTAAAACATAGCTAGAATTGCTTCGTTTTCCTTTTTCTAAAAGACATTTATTCTTCCTATGCACAAACATAAATACATTTCAAATAGCATAGAAGTCTTAATAAAAGAATAGTAGAAGAATATCTCATGCCTGTGAACACTTTTCCCAATTGAAGAAAGAGTTCCCTTTACTTCAAGCTTAGTCCAGTTTCCAGTTTTTTCAGATGATGATGATTTCCTTACAAGTTTTCCCCTTTTTCCACTCTTAGAAAATAGTAATAAAACTAACGTGTTCCTTGGGTAGAATATGTTTTACCCCAAATGTAAACAACTCACTTCAGAAATATGGATACTGCTAAATACTAATGATAATAAAAAATAAGAAGATAGACTATATCAATTGCCACTCAAAAATCTGTTTGAATGACTGTAGATATTACTACTTAGAAAATATGAAGAATGTCTGAAGATAATACTTCTCAGAAAATATGCGCATATGGCAACAACATAGACTGGTAATCCAATCTGTGCGTGAAAGCAGAATACATATGAGTGAATTCTCAAATCAAGAGTGAATGAATATCTAATGATAAAAGATGATGTGAACAATGAAGAATGGGCGACCTATTTATAGGACCCTAGCCCCAATCGATTTCCTTCACTGATGGCATGTGGTTTGCCACCACTGAGATATGAACTATTCAACCCAGCATGTGTCGCATTTCCTCTCCCTTACTCAGTTTCAACGTGGTTAGTTGGCTTCCAATAATTGACAGCAAAATGGAGACTAATTCCATTGCACATGGTAAATTTTACTGCATTGACACCTACAGGTTCATTTTCCAGATGTGGCGCCAGTTTCTTCAGAAATGGTGGATTTAGGAGATATAAGAGAAATGGTCATTGTTAAAATGTATACACCTTGCCTCTTTTCCAGGTTGCGTTGGATTTGTTCATGTTCCAGATTCAGACTTGGTAAAAAACGCCCTTGATTCCCTTGCGTTTCATTTGCAGGTGGCGCGATTCTCACAATGCCGTGATTGTTTCAAATGTAAACATTTTAACATATAGTCATAGGAAAATATTTCGATTTACTTCCAATTCAATTTACTATATCGATTAAGAAATTATTTGATTTTCATAGATGAGAAATACGTCAATTCAGAACTATTCGATTTCTAAAGTTCAATTCAATAATCTGATTCAATAGTTCGATTTTCCATAATTGAATAATGAGAATATTTAAATCGATTTAATAATTCGACTTCCATAGTTGAATGATAAATATTTCAATTTATTCGATTCCCATAGTTTGATGATTTAATATTCAGTTGAATATGATATAACCCAATTTCCATACTTAAAAGATTAATATCAAATCAATATGGAAAATAATTCAATTTCCATAGCTGAGAGATTATATTAAATCAATTAGGAAATAATTCAATTAAGAAATAATTCAATTTCTAAATATGAGAGATTAATATTTTAATTATATATTTTATTATATATATATATATATATATATAATTATAGTTTTAAATATATAAAACATATTTATATATATATTTAAATATCCAAGTATATAAATATATATATTTATATATATCTGTGTTTTAATATAACTGTAATTTATATATATAATCTTTAATATATAATTACATATATATATATATTAAACAAATATATATATATCGTGAGTCAGTTATCATACATCCGATATATATATGTCAAATCACAAGGCAATAATAATATTATTAATATCCACATAACACAGGATGTGTGCATATATACATGTATATACCTATATATACCTCTATGTACACGTATGTGTAGGTATACCATATCGATGCATCCATATGAGCATATCCATTTGCCAATCATATGCCTGTATCGATATGTTTATACATATGGATACGTGTATATACTATATATATGTATATATGTCCACTTCCTATTCACTTACATCCATTCACGTTACCATCATAATGATCGTAATACAATAAGACAGATACATAGATAAACATCACTCATAAAAGCTTAAAGAAGTAGACAAGACTCCTAATGTCAATATATGAGCTATGGATGACTTACCTATAACCCACACAAACTGAATCAGTTCACTCAATCTAAGGTGAAGTGTGTATATGCTCAGATGGTTTACTTTACCGATTACACGACCAAGCTCCTCTCCCGAGTGATACTTCCCCTCCGCTTGGAGGAATGATACATATACCTACATCCACTGACACACTCTCACGGGAGTCAAATGTTCACAACATAAGCAGTATACATAACATCTCATAAGTTAGAATATTCAATAATTGAATAACCATCTTTTCACATATATGCAGTATTTCACCATGAATAACATCAATTGAGATAACATCAAATGAGATAACATTCATATTGATAACAATGTACAAGCATCTCCATATTTCACATTACATTCATATTTACTCTATGTAGTAATAGTAAAAAGTAACCTCACAATTTGGGGTGTAACACAAGATCCCAATGTCGGGCAAGGTGTGAGCATATGGCACCAAGGGTCGTTAGAGTTCAACTGAAAGAAAGTACAATACTGAAAGAAGTTCAACCACTTATTCAGCGGGAGCGAAAGTAAGAGCAATACTGAAATAAAATAGCTCAACCACTTATTCAGCGGGAGCAAATTACAAAATGAAAAGAGTCTTCTGCTCAAGGCAGGCATCCACTTATGCAGTGGGAATACTCCACTTGACAGTGGGTGAGAAATGAATTACAATAAGCTCAAATCACTGTCTAATTTGCAGATAAATAAATGACTGGACAGTACTACTATTCTTAGTCTTACAATGCTAAAATCTGCAAAATTATAAAAATTATTAACTGAAATAAAGCTGCAAATGATATGGAATGATTTCTCCAGCCTCTCCACCTCTCAGCAATGCAAACACAAGCCAAAATCTGAACTAAGAACAAACTGAAATCTAAAACCAGCAACAAGGACGCATCTAAATGCTCATAACTCTTCCAAAACCCAACCAAATGGACTAAAATAAAATGCAAAAGTTGCTAATGATGAAGGCGCCCAAGAAGCAACACTTAACCCACCCAAAATGTCTGATATTTATTTTGCACGAATCCCAAGAACCAGGCAAATGGTACAACCTTCCTAGAGGACCGAACCTCTACAAAAAATCCATTTCTTCATAATAAAATCTGCAAATGCACAAGAAGGGTTGGCTATGACAGAGGAAGAGATATCCCCAACACCTAGAACAAAAATAAAATCACCTAGACTCCTGCAAGCAAAAACGTCATTCGGCCATGACTGCAACCAAAAACACAAAATTGTCAAAAACATGAGAAAACTCCATTTATAAGCTCAATTTGCATTCTTTGAAGGAGAAGCAATCTCATTATCAGGTAGGTGTTATCTTTCAAACACGAAGACTGATCCTTGCTAGGAGGTAAGCATCCCTCGAAGCTACAAGTCTATAAGCATTTTGGTAGCAATTTGATAGCATAAACTCTGGATGAAAAATGAGTGAGAGGAGGTCTCCTTTTATAGAGTCTGAAAGGTGATTCTTCATCTTCTCAAATGGGACGCCCTTTTCCTTTTTGCAAAATTTAATTTTAATTGCTATCTTCTCTTCACTTTTGGCGTCCAAGGTTGTTGGAGGAAATATCAACTCAAAACATTAAAGTTAATCTTCAAAGTGGCATCAAAAATATCAACCATGAAATACATTATAATGTCTCAATGTGGCGTCCACCCTCATGGGCCCCTTCAGAACAACTTAGAAGTTATGCTGCTAGGCCAAGGGGACCAAAAATTAAAATAAAACATTATAACCTATAAATAACTCATTTCCCTAAAAAATGCAACATTATAAAGTCAAATTCAAGAATACTCAACTGCTCCACCAAAAGTAGAGAGCTCTCTGTGCTGAAGCCAATCATCATACTGCTAAAAATAGAATTTACTAAAAATAGTAAATTCTGAAAGGTAGTCCAATGCTCATGCATACTATACCGTTGCGAAGCTCTCTGAAAACCCAGAAAGAATCCGCAATCCAAAACTGGGATCTCCATTGAACAAGCCTCCAAAAATGCCGAAACATCCTCCTAGAAAATAGGAAAGCCTGATTTCTGCTTCCGAATAGCCTACGGGTCTTCGAAATAGGCTAACAGCCAACTGCCCTGATCACTAACGAGAAGGGGACATTACACCAAATAAGCAAGTGTGCAAGGGCAATCACATAGAAGAAGAGAGTTGTGTGAGTCAAGTGCTTCAAGACCAATCTGATGATTCTTCATGTGAAGCAGATGTTGTTCATAAGTTCGATAGTCCACATAATTTGGAGAACTAATTGAAGGTTAATGAAGATAAGATTGTTGTAGCGTTGATACATTATGATAGAATTCACAAACTGATTGAAGATCACCTTTGGAAGGCTCAACTTGAGAGAAGACAAAAAGGTATTGAAGAAGAATCTTCTCATCCTAGTTTACAGGTAATCAAAGAAGCCTTGGTGGTAATGAAATCAGACTATTTACATCTTTCAAATCATGACCATCTCCTCAACCTCGCTGAAATATATTTAGATGCACTGAGAGGGAAAGAGGAAGAAGTTGACCATCTTACCTTCGAACTTATGAACACTAGGGGTTCCTTGGAGTCCAGTCAAGTGGCCCTTCAAGAAGCAAAAATTCAGATTGATGAGCTTTGTTTACAATTAATTATGACTCACTTTTTTTAATACAAAGCGGAAAATTCTATTCCTAATCTGGCCACATCCAAAGTTCAAGAAAGTGACACAAGGATTATGGAGATTAAACAAATTGTTGGAGGGATTGATGAACTCCATAAGGATGAAATGTTGCATAATAATTTCAGCACTTCTCATATTAGAGAGATTTGGTATGTTGATAGAGAATGGAATCAACATCAAGAATCTGAATTCTTGGATTTTGAGGATTAATTTTCAGATAAAGGTGCAGTCGGCAGCCATGAGATAGCTGTTATAGTAGGTAATGAGGGCAGATTTCATTATGATACACTTGGTGAATCATTAGATAATAATGAGCATTCAACATATGGTGAAGGGGTGTATGTAACCTATGAAGACACCATTGCAAGGAATGAAGAAAATGTGGATTCTATGTGTATTAACAACAGTCTAGTGTCTTGGTATGAGCCTCATACATTATTTGAATCTGCACATAATCATGAACATCTAGAAATGGAAGAAGTTATGCATGAGATCCATGAAGACACCGATGAAAGCATAGGCAATTCCAAGATGGTGATAAATCAGATTTTCAGACTTAACACTCCTAACATAAATTGTTGTAGTGGCCATGATGATGTATGTGTGAGTATGTTTGGTGATAATCACAGGAATTGGGATCCAGGTATAGTTTTTAGGGGTGAGATGTTGATTTAGAATTGGAGTTGTGGAAATTTTTTTAGAGATGGTACAACTATCCACTTTCCAATCAGTCTACATGGGAACTTACATGATAGTATTCAAATGGAATGGCCACTACCTCTAGCCCAATAGTGGAGTAATGCTCAATTGATGTTGATTAGTAGAGATAACGTGCTTATTGGAGGAGTTTCTTGGGTCATTCCCACATTCACATTCCCTATGTTTTTAGGGGTTGTCGGAGGATTTAAAGAGTTCAAGTAGTTATTTCCTGCTCTCACCTGTATGAGTGATAGTGGCTGCAATCACTTCGAGTTGTTGATGGATAGATCCACAGATGTTATTGTGGTGATTACAGTCGATTGGATGAGTTGGTGTGCTCGATATGAGCATATTGACACTTGGGAATTAGGTGTCGGTGAGAGGTTATCGATCTATGATTAGGATGACATTGTCAAAATGTATGATTCCGGGGATGATACTATTGTTATTGACTTCTGGTTAGGGACTAATTGGTATCTCTCAGTGGGATTGCAGACGTGGGCTTCACTAGGACATTATCTACTACAAGGACAAGATATACTTAGTCCCTGAGTCAAAGCTTGAGAAGATTATGAGTGCTATTTATGATACACCTTTGGCAGGGCATCCTGGGTATTTCAAGACCTACAAGCAGATTAGGGAGAGGTTCTCTTAGAAGGGCCTCAAGGATGATGTGTTGCAACATGTGAGGGAATGAATGACTTGTTAGTAGAACAAGTTAGAGCAAACTCATCCAGCAGGGTTGCTGCAGCCATTGGCCATTCCAGAACAAAAGTGGGAGTGTGTCCATGGATTTTCTCACAGGTCTCCATAAGGTTCACGGTAGAGATTGCATTTATGTAGTGGTAGATTGGTTGACTAAGTTCGCTCACTTCTTTGCAATCTCATCAGAGTACAAGGCACCGCAGGTATGAAAGCTATTTTTCAGGGAGGTATTTAGACTCCACGGGCTGCCTAAGAACATCGTCAGCAACCTGTTGTGACCTTTTCACACATCACCCCATCCAAGGTGGGGACCCCCTAAATTTTGCTCCATTCTGGTCTTTTGGCTTTGGTTTTCTTTGTCTCTGATCTTTTGTCCTTTCGGGGGTGTCCCGTCATTTGACCTAGATTGAAGTGTTAGCTGAGTCTGTGAAATTAGGGTTTCTAGCCTTCAGGCTTGTTTGAGGTCAAATAGAATTATCAAGGTAAAATTTGAGTGTAGCAGTACAGTCAGAAAGCTCAAGATAGGATCCCATTGAAATCTTACTGAAATCTGACAACTTACTATTTTTAGTAAGTACCTAATTTGAGGTCTTTTCCTCAGGATTTCGGGATTCTAACTACTTCAGCACATCTAGGCAACTTCAGGGTGCCTACACGAGAAATTTGAACAAATTCAGACAACTGGCTATTTTTAGCAGTTCAGCCTTCAGAGGCCATTTTCAGGGTTCAAACATATGATTTTCCAATGCTTGATTGGAGAATGGATCTGTTTTTTTCAAGACCTTCGCGATGGTATAACATGCAAATCAAGATGGTGACTTTTAGCGGTACAACCTTCAAAGGCTATTTTTACGGTTTGCATGCAGTGATTTTCAGTGCATGTTCGGATATTCCATATGGGTTTTGCGAGAGCTTCGCAGTGGTGTGACATGCAAGCAGAACGGGTCAATTTTCAGAGATTTACTATTTTTAGCCAGTGCACGCATGTTGACCAGTTTTTCGGGTTTTTCTGGGTTTTTTGAGATCCCACGGGCATTGTGACATGCAAACTCATCGGACATCAAATTAACCACTTTCCGGACACTTACTATAAATAGCTGCTTTAGTCTAGCAGCTACCCAACACTTCAGTCCAGCAAGTAGAATGACAGGCAGTAGAAATCAAGGGAAGCGGAAGCAGTCCGGAGCGCATGCAAGTCAGATTAGGGTTTCCACTACTATGTCTAAAAATAGATGGAACGAAATGCAGAGATGTCAAAACGAAGCATGCCACCATGATCAGCATCTTTTAGACTGCCTACTGACAAAATTTAAGCATAATCTGAATACTTACTATTTTTAGTAAGTCATCTCATGGCTATAAATAGCACATACTGTGCCAGAGACGAGTGTGAACAGGTCACTCATAGCATCAAGAACAATTGGAGCAAATTTCAGGTCAAGCAGAGATACAAAGATCAATCATTTTTAGGGTTTGCTAAAAATAGCAGGTGGCTAAAAATAGCATACCAGGGTGGACATAAAGTATAAACGAGATGGCAAAGTGAATGGAAGCACAGCCACATCTGCTCCAGCTCAGAACAGGATGAAATGCAAGGAAAACCCTAATTTCTCCGAACTTGCTAAAAATAGAAAGCCAAGGCGTGGCTAGGGCGTTGGAAATTCATAAGTAATAAATGGCATGAAGACACATGAAAGGCGCCCAGAAGGGGTGAGGAGGTTAAAAAAATCTCTAGGTGTTGAAATTCCTCCAGCATGGGTCAAATGCGCCCGAGGTATGAGAAAATGTTGGAAATATTCTAAGTGTGAAGTGGAAAATTCCTCCTCATAGGGTGAAATGCGCCCTCACTTGTAAATGTTCCTCTAGCACACATCAAATGCGCCCAATAATTCCTTCACCCTATGCTAAATGCGCCCCAAGGTGGAGAAGGCAAGAAGGAAAACGCTAAGGCAAACAAGTTCCTTCATACATGGTGAAATGCGCCCTCATATGGAAGTCTACATGGTAAAATGCGCCCAAGGGAGATGAAAGGTCATCAAAGGCGTAGAAAATTCCTCCTACCCATGGCAAATGCGCCCAAGGTGGCCACATGAGGTAAAAACGTTGGAAGGTAAGAGGTAAAATGCGCTAAGGCAAGGAAAATTCCTCTTCATACCCCTATTTGTGCCCACATGTGGAAGTTGACTAGGCTAAATGCGCCCAAGAATGGAAATAGCATGGGTGATTTGCGCCCAAGGCAAGAGGCATGTAACACGCGCCAAGGGAAAGAAAGCCTAGAGATGGAAAATACTCTAAGTATGGGCGGAATTCTTTCTACCCCCCCTAAATGCACCCAAAGATGGAAGTTGGCTACCTCAAATGCGCCCAGAGTGGAAATTGACTAGGGGAAATGCGCCATGAAATTCCTCCACCACATGTGATATGCGCCCTTGCTTGTGAGATGAAAAAGGTAAAGTGTTAGCTTCTAGGCGTGAAAATGCCTAAGGGATAAAGGCAAAGGTTGATGCATGAGATGAAATGCGCCCTTCATAGGGTAATTTAAATATGAAATTTTCCTAGGAATTTTTCCTAAGGCAAAAAATTGCTAAGGCATGGAGAGATAAAACGGATGAAGTGGAAGCTCACACCCTCAAATGCGCCCCTCATGGGTGATTTAAAATTTTAATTATTTTCTAAGGGTGAAAAATGCACCTAAGGTAGGGATAAAGTTGGAGATTTTCAAGAACAAGTGTGAAGTATGCCCAGCCAGTCAGGATTTCTTCTAGTAAAATCACATAAGGTGCCAAGGCAGAGAAAATTGAGGATTGCAGGTGTAGAAGACGTCCAGAGTAAAAATGAATGAACCTTAGCCATTTTATTATTTTTTTCAAAATAATAAAAATTAAATGTACCCCTTCATCCGGACACACATGGAAACTGTTAGTCTTTCTTAGATCAGATTAGATAATCAATTGAACAAAAGAAATGCAACACATAAGACAATGAACACAACAAGATACCCTGGGAAAACCCTCCTCTTGAGGGAGAAAAACCCAGCAAATATATCTCTTATATATTGAAGGAATAAGAGCAGAAATCTGCTTGAACTCAGGCCCAACACAATGCCGAATTTGATACAATGAATAATAGCACCTCTCCTAGATGCAAAGATACAAATGAATATGTTTCTCCTTGAAATCGGTCTGCTGCTACAAAATGATGATCTGCTGCTACAAGATGATGATCTGTTGATTAAGTATGAACTTCTTCCAGGATTGCGAATTCTGCTCTATCAATAATAGCGAACTTCTTGATATTCGAATTGTTTTAATAACCAAGAAGTGACCTTGTATTTATATCTCCTAGGCGCCTCTTCACTTGGGTCGGCCTTTGATAAATATTTAATAACAATTAAAGTCGGCCAGAATAAGTACATGATATAAATCAAATATAAGGTCGGCCCATGTATTTAATATGTGTCTAGTGAAGACCGACGCTGTATTAACATCAACACTCCCTCTCAGCTAGGGATGAACTTCCATCTGCACAAGACACATTATGTTAGAATGAAAACAAAATAAAATATCACCTCAACGTGATATTAACCATTATGGCTACTCCCATAGATGGTAAAAACTCATCACGGATTCTCTCACGTGATGTTGTCATGGAGTCACACACATGACATCCACCATAGCTTCTCCCAGAGGGTGGAAACAAGGGCTTTCACCTCAACTCTCTCTCATCAGAGAATTGCATTATCAAGGACTTTCACCTCAACTCTCTCTCAGCAGAGAATTGTATTAACAAGGGCTTGCACCTCAACTCTTTCTCAGCAAAGAGTTGCATTCTCAACAAGGATCACTGATTACTGAGACTCTTTCTCAGTCACGGCTGCATTCTCCACCATACCAAGTTTCTCTCGGAAGTATACAAACTTAATCCTGGCGAGAGGCTTGGTGAGAATGTCTGCCGTTTGCTCTTCAGTGCTGATATACCTCAACTGTATAGCTTTCCTTTGCACCATATCTCTAATATAGTGGTACTTGATCTCAACATGTTTTGTTCTGTCATGAAACACAGGATTGACAGAAAGCTTCACACAGCTTTGATTATCACAGTGTATGATAGTAGGCTCCATTGATTGTCCAAACAATCCTGCAAGGAGCTTACGAAGCCACTGCCTCACGAGCTGACACACACAAGCTGCAATATACTCTGCTTCAGTTGTACTCAGGCCACTGAAGACTGTTTCCTGCTACACCAGGAGATCATAGCAGTCCCCAAACTGAAGCAACAACCAGAAGTACTCTTCCGATCTGAGACACATCCTGCCCAATCAGAATCAGTAAAACCATGCAGCTCCAAATCCACGTTTGAAGAATATCTCAACCCATATCCGATTGTGCCGCATAAATATCTCAGGATATGTTTAGCTGCTACAAGATGTATTTGCTTTGGTTCACACATAAACTGGCTAAGTGCACTCACTGCATAGCATATCAGGTCTAGTGTTAACTAGATACATCAATGAACCAATCAACTGTCTATACATCGTAGAATCCACTGGTTCTGAACTAGCTGCAGCTTCTTTCAACTTATCTAAATTAGTCTCCATGGGTGTAGACATAGGTTTGCAATCAATCATACCAATCCTTTTGAGAATGTCTATAGTGTACTTCCCTTGACTTAGAATCATCTCATCTGGCTTTTGCCAAACTTCTAAGCCAAGAAAGTAATGCATGAGACCTAGATTCTTCATCTCAAATTCTGAAGCTAATTCCTTCTTGCATTTGAAGGCTCTGACTCAATAATCTGACTCATCAAGGCAACATAACTAGAGAACTTGTGAGGTCTCTTGCTTTCTCTGAAGGCTCCTCTTGGAGCTGCAAACCTTTCTGCTTCCGGCATTGTCCTGCGAGCCCAAAGAGGTCTTTTCTTTCCAATCACAATGTCTAGAGGCCCATCAGTAGGATCCAAAGGCTCAGCTGGATCAATATCTTCTTTAGGTTCTGTATCCTCCTTCAGATTCTCTGGAATATGTTCAACTTCCATATCTTGAGGAGGTTCTTTTTCATCAACCTCCATAGGAGTGCCTTTGGACCTTCTATAAGCAACATCTTCCTCAAATGTGACGTCTCTACTGATCTCAATAGACTTCTGTCCTGGAATGTAAATCCTGTAAGCTTTTGATGTCTCATTGTAGCCTACAAGAATTCCTTTCTTCCCAGAAGGTTCTAGCTTTGTTCTCTTTTCCTTTGGAATATGAACATAGACTGGACAGCCAAAGATCCTCAAATGACTAACTTCAGGCTTCACGCCTGAGAATGCTTCTTCAGGAGTTTTATTCTCTAAGATCCTGTGGGGACTCCTGTTTTGAACATAGACGGCTGTTCTTGATGCTTCAGCCCAAAGAGAGATTTGTAAGTCTTGATCATGGATCATAGCTTTCACTGCTTCCACAATAGACCTATTCTTGCTTTCAGCAATACCATTTTGTTGTGGATTATAGGGAACACTGAACTCCCTCTTAATCCCTGCTTCAATACAAAAGTCTCGAAATGTGCCAGAAGTGTATTCTCCACCATTATCAGATCTCAATACTTTGATCCTCTTCCCAGACAGATTTTCAATCTGTGCTTTGAATTCTCTGAATCTTTCTAATACTTCTTCTGATTCTTTAGATCTCAAGAAATAGATCCAAGTCTTTCTAGAGTAATCATCAATGAAAATAATATAATACAAGAAACCACTAGATGATGCAATAGACATTGGACCACACAAATCAGAATGAATGAGATCAAGAATACATTTAGATCTACTTTCACTGGAATGAAACGTACCTTTTGTGTTCTTGCCTAGGGCACATCCCTTGCATGTACCTTCATGTTCTTGATCGAATTTCGGAAGACCGGTGACCATCTTCTCCATGATAGGTAGAGCACGAAAGTGAATGTGAGCCAATCTTCGATGCCAAAGATCACACATGCTGGTACTGTTATGCACAAGTGCTTGAAGAGGACGAGTGCACAGCGTGTAGAGACATTCATGTCTAACTCCAATCACTTGAGCAGTTTTGAAGCTGGAGTTCTTTGCCCATATAAGAACTTTCCCTTTAGAGAAGGCAACTTGATAACCCTTGTCTTCTAATGCTGAAATTGAAACAAGGTTCCTCTTTATCCCTGGTACGAACAGTACATCATTCAACTCCAAAGAAATTCCAGAATCCAAGTGAAGAGTGGAGTTTCCAATCCCTTTTACAGAATATCTAGCATCATCTCCAATAACAACTTGATCACTGGAGTTGCTTTCCATTAAGTTTGAAAGATGACTTTTGAATCCGGTGATGTGCCTAGAAGCACCACTGTCAATCAACCAAGCATTAGAGTCAGTAGAAACATTGCTAGACAAGGTTGAATAAAATAGATAATCACTGGAGTCCTTTTGTAGAGCAACTTCTTCAACATCTGCAGTGGCAACTTGAAGCTTAGGTCGTTGGGGGCAAACCCTCGCAAAGTGACCATACTTATCACAACGAAAACATTGAATCTTGGACATGTCTCGTTTCCTTTTGAAGGTAGGAGCATCTTCATTTCCATCTTCTCGATTCCTTTTGAAGAAACCTCTCTTAAAGCCTTTTCCTTTGTTTGATGAATGAGAGGTAAGAACTTGTAATTCTTCATTCTTTGAGCTTTGACCAATCCCCCTTGCTGTTAGTCTTGACTCTTCTTGAATGCAATCAATCCTCAATCGATCAAACTTGGGAAGTTCGGATCTTGCACTGATTCCTTGGATGAACGCCTCCCATGAAAGCGGAAGACCATTGAGAGCAAGCATAGTCAGTTCTTTATCATCAATCATGTGACCAATAGTGGAGAGCTGATCTTTTATCTCTGAAATCCTCATGAAGTATGTAATAACAGATTCTCCTTTCGCCATTTTCACATGATGAAGTTGTTGCTTCAGAGCAAGGGCATGACTGGTGTTGTTGATTTCGTACATCTCTTCCAAGGTTGTAAACATCTCTCTTGCTGTATCCAACTTGAAGATAATTGGTACAATATGATCCTTGACGGAATCAACCGATGCTTTCTTTGCCCTAGTGTCGTTTTTCCTCCATTGCAGCTTCTCTTCTTCCCCCTCAGGTTTGGGAACTTTTGTTTTCACAAACTCAGCCAAATCATTCTCTTCCAAAGTTAGCATGATCCTGAACCTCCATGATATGTAGTTCGAGATCCCTTCGAGTCTATCCTCGATTTTCAGACCGTTCACCATCTTGAGAAAATTAGAAGATAGATTGAAAAAGAATAAGGTGAGTGTTGCGAACTAAATCTGATCACGATCTTTTTCACACCTGCTCTGATACCATGTTAGTGTTTCTTAGATCAGATTAGATAATCAATTGAACAAAAGAAATGCAACACATAAGACAATGAACACAACAAGATACCCTGGGAAAACCCTCCTCTTGAGGGAGAAAAACCCAGCAAATATATCTCTTATATATTGAAGGAATAAGAGCAGAAATCTGCTTGAACTCAGGCCCAACACAATGCCGAATTTGATACAATGAATAATAGCACCTCTCCTAGATGCAAAGATACAAATGAATATGTTTCTCCTTGAAATCGGTCTGCTGCTACAAAATGATGATCTGCTGCTACAAGATGATGATCTGTTGATTAAGTATGAACTTCTTCTAGGACTGCGAATTCTGCTCTGTCAATAATAGCGAACTTCTTGATATTCGAATTGTTTTAATAACCAAGAAGTGACCTTGTATTTATATCTCCTAGGCGCCTTTTCACTTGGGTTGGCCTTTGATAAATATTTAATAACAATTAAAGTCGGCCAGAATAAGTACATGATATAAATCAAATATAAGGTCGGCCCATGTATTTAATATGTGTCTAGTGAAGACCGACGCTGTATTAACATCAACAGAAACAACGAGTTCTGAAGGGAATTTTCTTCTGGGTATTGAACGTTTGCAATTTAGAGATGATTTGAACTTACTCCACACCTTGTTCATGTCATTTTGACTGAGAATTTTGCCCGGTGCCTATTTTGATAATTTCCTAAGGCAAATTCAGGAAATTTTTCTAAGGCAAATGAGGAAAATATGACTTCACGAAGTGTTCTGCTTGAGAATTGAAAGTGGATAAGTTTACTGAAGCAAGCATGAAACAAAATAACTTAGCCAGATGAATTAAAATTGTTTTAAGAGGTGATTGATTTAATATTTTAAAGAAACAAATATGATGAAGCAGGCCTGTGCAGGAGTGATGAAATTTCGAAGATCTAGAAGTCCAAGATTCTGATGCTCCGGATGACAAGTGTTGCAATTGGCCAAAAGGGGGGAAAATGGAATTCGAAAATTTGCTAAGTATAGCCTCTCCTAGATTTCGACCTGGCTATAATATTCTAAGTCTTTTCCATATCTCTCACAAGTTGTTGAATGCAAGGCACTCTCTGGGGCTGAAGTACGCATTTGTGAAGAAAATTTCTCAAGCTGTTGAGGAATTCGAAATTGTGAAGAAGCTTCAAGTTGCTGAAGAAATCCGAATTTAAGCAGAAGCTTGAGTTGCTGAGAGGTACGATCTGAGGAGAAGCTTCTCAAATTGTTGAAGTGCGACTTGGAGTTAAAAGAGTGATGTTGCTGAGGAGTACGAAGCTGCAAACAACGGTCTCAAATTGCTGAATGCTGAAGTACGAATTCACAAAACTGCTGTGAAGTACGAATTTAAGAGGAGCAAATAAGTTGCTGAAAGTGGAAGGTTAGGAAGAAAGTACGAACTTGAAGAAAGAAGTTTCAAATCTGCTGAGGGCAAATTGCTGCAGGCAAACATTTCCAAGCATTTGACATTGTGCTGTTGCAAGTAGAGAAACTTCTAAAAAGCCTTGAAGTAGACAGGCACAGTTGAGGTTTGCAGCTGAAAGTGGCAAAGTGTTGCAGCCTTTTTATTTAAAAATTTGCTGGCACCCTCAAAGGTGATATTTTATTGTTATAAAATCATGTTTTCTAACTCTCTTGCCTTTTTGCAGAATGGCTGAATCAAGCAGAAGAGCTGCAGGCAGTGGGAACCACGCTGAATCCGCAAAGGCAAACACATCGAGACAAGCAGTGATTAAGAAATTGAGCAAGTTCTTGCCAGAATCAAATTTCTCTTCAAAGTTGGGCAAGCTGGTTGACACAAACTTGGGCTCGTTCAACTTGGAGGCATTCAGGAGGAGGATAATGGGGACTGGAGGTCATCACCCATCGGTTACTTCACATAATATTGTAAGGAGCGGACTCTATGCAGCTGCCAGTTTTCCTCCAGCCATCCGATGTCCAGAGCTAATCATGGAATGCGCCAACCACTACAAGACAGAGCAGAGAACTGTCATTTTGCCAGATGGCAAGATATTGGCTAACCTGACACCAGAAGCAATCGGAGAAGCATTCAGACTACCAGTCCATGAGAAGATGATTTATAAAACAAGGGAAAGGGCTGAAAAGATGTACTCATCCACATTTGACCGGTGTGCGGATTTGATAAATACCAGGTGGATGAACAAACCCAAGCCAACTCGAACAAAATTGCCCAAATAGATAATCTCAGAGGATTTGAGGCAAGAGTTTTGCGATCTGATAATGATACTGAGCAGAGTTGGTGGATGCCCCCAAGCGTTCATCTTTGAACCTTGGATGTTTTATTATGTCAACTTGGTGTTGGAAGGCAAAGATTACGTGGACTGGGCACTGATGATCAGTGACAGCATGCATGAGTAGCTCCGTGGCTTGAGGAGAACAAAAATGTTTTACATGAGCTCTTACATTGTCTACATGCTGGCTCGAATGACGAAGTACAGGGGAATTTCCTACAAAGAACCAATCGGGTGTGGTTCCCATCAGTTCAGAATACATGAGGCTTGTCCGTAGTTGCATTTGACAAGCACCACCAACTACAAAAGGGTCAATGACGCCTTCACCATGCACATAACGAGGACCTTGCAGCGAAGGACTCACCACAGAATATCTAGAGAGACACAGGAATTGATTGAGAAGTTCGGGTGCTGGTTTATCCAATTTCCGAAGTTTACCTACATAAAGTTGCAAGGATTTTTCTCTTATCCTTATAGATTGCCCCAGTATCCCACGAACAGAATAGTGATGCTGGAGATATCTAGGCAACTTATTGCCTATGATAAGATTCAAAAGAAGAAGAAGAAAGGTGGACTTGGATTTCCAATTACCATGAGGAATTCTGACGAAATCTGCCCATCACTACAAGCAGCAAGGGAGGCAAAAAACGAGCTCCAATTCTTCCACCTTTCCTACCATACCAGCAGGCAGCACTACGATCCCCACAGGAACATTAGATGGATATTGACAGAAGAGTTCAGACACAAGGCACAGATTGAAGACTTTTGGGTGAGTGCAGTGGATGAGATTGAGATTAGGAGGAGGATGTTTTCTCGGATACCGTTGGTAATGATCAGGGAGTGCGAGATTGTCCTAGTGCCGGATCAAATCGAAGAAGATATAAATGTTGTACAGGCTGATTATGAAACAGTGAGGGATACGCCTTTACCACTCCCGGATTGGTCAGAGCCAGAGATTACCGACTTGGATACGCTCTGTATCCCAGTTTTAACATTCACACGGAGTTGGGTAGAGAGGCATGTCAGCCGACTCAAGGGGAGAGCAATTCCCCTCACATACAATTTGATGGGAGATCACAGATCGCCGACAGCTAGATAGAGAAGGCAGGTTGATTGAAATCCAGAGCCAAGAGGGAAAGAGCCAGTTCGACCTGAGCCTCTAAGAATTGAGGATTCCTTGCATACACCATCACAGGCACACTCTCCGAGTATGCAAGAAGTATCATTGTTTGCCAATCAAAGAGAAAGATTAAATGCAGAGCAGGCAGTGCAAGTGGCAAGTCAGCCACCTCGCAGAGAGTCAGTGGGCCAGAGCATCAACATGCCCCGGGAAGAAAATCAGCAAGAGACGGATGAGGGGATGGCCACTGATACTCAGTTTCAGTAGGAAATTGAGGCGGCTCTCGAGGATGATGCTACTTCGGATCAGGATGCCCAGAGCTCAGGAGATACTGAGCCTATCGATGACGATGAGCCTCGTCAGAACGAAGGCAGGGAAGAAGTTCATGAGATAGAGGCCGAGGTTGAGCAACCTTTTGTTATATCAGATATGCGGCAGGAGGTTCCAGAGTGGCTAAGGGACAGGATGAGACGTGATCCTGTAGATGAGACTGATCTTGCAGCTGAGATGGAGGAGTTGTTGCAAAGGATCAGTGCACCTCCAACAAAGAAGAAGGCCAGGAAATTCTCCAAAATATCAACAGATGAGGGTGGTTCTTGAACTTTGCATGTGGCAGTGCCTAGGGTGGAGTGTGATCGGGATGAGGCCGTTCCAGAAAACTATGTGATTACAATTATGGAACTTGGCTGCCCTACTCGAGCACAAGTGGTTGAGGAGTGCGATAATTCATATCGAGCACTCAAGGATAGATTGTCCTATGTTGAGGGCAAGTATAAGAAATTGAAGGTAGAGCACAAGACACTGATTGGCTATGTGCAACACTTGTCCCGTCCTTGTGGGCGAGAGAATCCGACAATTGAGCTTCCAGCTGAATTTTCCAGGGAATCAATCAGTGGGTTAGAGGATTTGAAGAGAATGGCACAACAGGCAGACAAGTGGGTTGCCAACATTCGTGTCGAAACAGGAAAGTGTATGGAGGACCTTGCACATGCCTATCGGCAAGCCTCCGGTATTATGGCACAGATGGATGCAGTTAACCATGCTTGGGGCGAGGCTCGTATCTATCAAACGAGAGTTGTTCTCCGTTTAGGGGCTTTGATGAGCATACCTCTACAGATTTTGGTTGAGGGAGGTGTGATTCAGGAGGGAGATAGATATGACTTCGCCGGATGGTATTCTTCAGTGGTTACGGGCCGAGGATTCTACGATGCATCATAGACGGATTCTGTCAGGGTCAGAAAGGTCATGACAAATATTTTGGATGGAGTCCTCAATACGTTGGAGGCAATCTTTGCCAGAAGGCTGACTTTTGAAGAAGTGACTACAGATGGGTTGAAGAATAGATTAACGCCATTCTTTTCTGAGGTGAAGACCTTCACACAGGATGATTTCGAGAACACTTCTACGTTCTCCAGTATTATTTAGAACACCCAGGATGCACTTGTTGCCTGGAAGAAATCTTGTGCCCGACATGGGCAAACGGTTACAGTTTTAGAGTTTCAGCTAGATCACATTCCTCCCATTTCGGATCAGGAAGTTGAGGCAGTATTGGCCAGGTTCATCAGGTTTGCAGCCAGCGAAAAGGAGAAAGGAAACGGCCTTCTGGATGATGATCTTCTGGAAGGGGATGATGTGCATTGATGATAGATAGTGGTTCATGATGGGGAGTGGAGAATCTTCAGTGCATTCATTGCCCCACTCCTCTCAGTGGCGGTTTTTAGGGCTAGAACCCTAATCAGGGCTTAGGTGGCTCAATCTGGGCCTTCCATTGTATTTGAATCTAAGCCGTCCACTGGACTGGGCTTGATATAAAAGGTGTATCCCCCCTCATTTGTAATAGATAGAATAGAGATTAGATCACAGCTAGACATAATTGGAGATAGAAGTTAGAGAGTAGAGCTAGGAGTTAGCTTAGTTTGAAAAGGAAAGAAAAACTTTCCCTTCGAAGGTTTTTGTAAAAGGTTGTTGTGTAAGACTCTCATAATATAAGGATTTTCATTGATTGGTGATTCTATCTTGCATTGTGGGCAGTTGATGAGACTTTTTCGTCTTTCCAATTCAAGTAGAGTAGATTAAAGTAGACTTTGTTTTATGCAAGTAGCTGTTAATTGTGGAATGTGGCGTTGGTTTGGACAAATCTTCCTTTATCCATACCACTAGCGGGCTTGCTGACGGTAAGTCTGCCCTGCGCGGTCAATTGGAATATCGGTACCTAACTTTAGTTGTGACTCGTGTGTTCACTTGCATCTTTGTGACGGAGTGCGCACGTTGGGCCACAGTTTGCACATCTTATCCATCCTTTGAAGATTGCACCAATTTTGTCAGAGTTGTCCGAGGGGGAGACGAAACAAAGTTTGGTTTGAAGATTGTCAAAATCTTTCCTCGCATTCCACCCCTTAGAAATAGATCATAGAATTCCTACCCCCTTATCCCTTTAAATTCAGTATCTTCCCGATTAATTTAAATATCAAGAGCATCACAGTCAAACCTTTCATCTGCTTGGCAAAGTCGAACAATTACGTAAGTCCCCTTGGAATACCCAGCATATTCACATCAACCAATTGAGTCTATTCCTACTAAAAGGAACCTTGGAGTTGAACGCATGAACTTTCACGCAATCTTAGCATGCGGGATACTTTGATCAAGAGGGAATAGAGTGACCATTGGACATTTTATTCTGTGTTGGTGTTGTCATAAAACACACGTCAACACAACCGAGGCAGTAGATTTCTCAGTGCCTTTTTGCAAGAGTTGTTCAGGTTAACAGGTATTGAGTTGACACCTAGCACTAGTTACCACCCTTAGATGAATGGCTAGACGGAGATAGTGAACAAATGGGTAGAGGGATAGTTGCATAACTATGTGTCGGGTCAGCATAGAGCATGGATTAAGTGGTTACATCTTGGAGAGCATTGTTACAATACCACTTACCATATGTCCATTGGCATGATACCATTCTGAGCATTGTATGGATATGATGCTCCATTTGTGGATTTGGCATTTGGGGATAGCAGAGCTCCCAAAGCCAAAGGCTGGATACAGGAGAGCCAAGATATTCTTAATGCTCTTAAGGATAATTTACAGGTAGCCCAAAATCAATAGAAGATTTATGTAGACAGACACAGGGTTGAGTGTAGTTCTGAGGTAAGAGACTTGGTCTTCTTGAGGTTGCAGCCCTATAGACAATCTTCACTAAAGAAAAGTGGTGCAAAAAAGTTGAAACTGCGTTTTTATGGTCCCTACAGGATAATCAGGAGAGTTGGGGAGGTAGCTTATGAGCTTGAGCTGCTAGAGGGGAGTAATATTCATAATGTTTTTCATGTATCGTGCCTCAAGAAGGCACTGGGACAGCAAGTTACTTCTTCTGCAAAGTTACCCCTGCTGGATGAGGAGGGGCAGTTGGTATTTGTTCCTGATGAGTTTCTGAATGTCAAGGAGAGAAGATTGAGCAGAGTGATCAAAGATATTTGATTAGGTGGAAAGACTTGCCCGTGGAGGATGTTATGTGGGAAGGGGAGCAGATTTTGAAACACCCTAATTTGTAGTTGCTTGAGGGAAAGCAATCTCGGGAAGGGAGGATTGTAATGTCACCTTCTCAATGATCACTCCAAGTGGACTTACTAGCCTATTTAATTCCCGTAGGCTATAGTCGGGTAAAGGGAACTAGTTTATTTAAATTTTTAATGTTCTTTTTGGAAAAAGGCTCATAGCCTATATATATATTGATATAATAAAATAGTAATTACATTGGTAAAATATGCCCTTTGACTAATGCGATGGCATACACAAAAAGCCAAATTTACAAAGATATATGCTCAAAGGCTGGTGGCAAGTAGTAAAACAACAGCCCTACCTTTGAACCCTGAAGTCCTTTCGGACTACACAAGTCAGAGATATCACTTAACCAATGCTTCAAGTGCTATGGTAACCCGTAACTGAGAACTCCAATCCCCGAACTTCGAGGCAAGGAGTAAATCAACAACCCGAACTCCGACCCCTAAAGTCCTTTCGGACTTCGCAAGTCAGAGATATCACTTGACCATGCTTCAATTGTTATGGTAACCTGTAACGGAGATCTCCGATCCCTGAACTCTGAGGCAAGGAGTAAATGAACAACCCAAACTTCGGTCACCGAAGTCCTTTCGAACTTCGCAAATCAGCAATATCACTTAGCTAATGCTTATGGTAACTCGTAACCGAGATTGCCGATCCCCGAACTCCGAGACAAGGAATAAATCAACAACCCAAATTCCGATCGTCGAAGTCCTTTCGAACTTTGCAAGTCGGAGATATCATTTAACCAATGCTGTCATGTCCCCGAATTGGAGGTATCATGATTTAATTAATTTAATTAATTAAGTTGTCCAATTATTGATATTTAATAAGGATGACTAATTGATTATTTTAATTAAATTAAAGTGAAGATATTAAATTAATTATTTATAAAGTTATTCCAATAAATTAATATCTAAAAGATGACTTTATATTTAATTAGTTTAATAAAGTGACTAAATAAAATATATCATAAAGTCACTTAAGTTAAAATATATCTTTTATCCCACATTGACAAGAAAAGTGTGTGGGCTCTCCTATGAAAAGTATAAGAAGAAGCTTGGGCTAGGCATTTGGACAACCTGAGTTGAATACACTTTTTCTACTACATTGCTGAAGTTGAATGCTTAGCTTGTTGAATTCCAGTCTTCGTTTGTGAAAGAGCAAACCTAGCTGGTTATTTCCAATTTCGGTTGTGAAATATCAACCCTAGTTTGGATAGTGGAGGGAGATACTTCAGTCTTTCTCATTGTGGATAATTGCAGCTTTTGAAGGAGTTTGATTTGCATAAATATCTTCATATTTTCGCTTGCTTGGTCACATATATGCATCGATTTCATAAGGACACTTGAGCAGTTTCTTTAGGGAGGTTTGGTGAACACTATTGGAGAGTTATTTCGAGGTGTGTAATTTTGTTTCAGTTTGCAGATCAGCCATGGAAGGATTAGCATTTTCATTCATCACTCTTCACTAAGCAATCAAAATTTTGTGGGCGCTTGAGGGATCCTCTTTTTTGGTTGTGGCGAGTATTCCTAAGGCAGATTGGAGGAGTAAAGGAGTTGTAATTATTTCTTATTTCTTTCTCACACTTGCAGCAGGGGCAGCCCTCTTGGAGTGGGACGATTTCTTGTTTGAAGGCATCAAAAAAATCTGGAAAAATTCTTAAGTGGCTGCCATACCATTTGCACTTCATTCTAGCCTTTATTTCCAGGTTCTCTATGTTATTTCTTTGCATATGAGTATTGTAAAGTCTGAATACAAGTCTGTAATTTGGTTGCAGCCTATAAGGCAATTGTAAGAGTTCATTTATAGTGATCATAAGGTATGATTGATCATCATTTCCAGCATTGTATGAAGTTGGTTTTATTTGCAAATAACATAATAAGAGAGTTGGGGTTTGGCAGCAAATTGAATGACAAAATGTTAGGTAGCTATACTTTAATATTAGCACATGTAGCATGCATGCAAAGTGTTTGACAAAATGTCTACTTGCTGTAGATGATCTATTGCATTGTTAGGTTGCATAGAAAGTGTACGACGAATTACCTAGTTGGTGTAACCTCACATTTGCATAAGTAGTTTGCATGCCAATTGTATGACGAAATGTCATCTTGCTGTAGCTAATCATTTGCTTCAAGTTAAGTCATCTATTTGCATTGACAACACCAAAAACATATCTGCACTTCATTTTAGTTGCATTTGAACACCTTTGGCATGATCTAGCTAAGTTCTTTATGCACTTCAAGTTCATTTTCAAGGAGAAAACACATACATAAAATTATATCAGACCAAACGCAGCATTCAAGACAAGTGTTTGATGAAATGTCCAAGAGCTGAAACTGAAAGATTACATCAGAATTAGCTAGGGACATCACAAATGCTTCAAGTGTTATGGTAACCTGCAGGGAAGAACACCAATCCTCGAGCACCGAAATGTCTTTCGGAATTTGGGAGTCGGGAAACTCGCTTAAGTAAAGAAAGCTATCAAGAATGTATCAAGTATGAAGGACCTTCGACATCCGATTCCCATAACCATGGCAAAATCAATCCTTTCCTTAGTAACATCAGTCTTGCTCCTTTAAGTCTTTTAAACACTTCAAACATGAGATAGGAGTATCCCCGATACCCAACCTGCAAAAACCTGAAATCCTTCCACATGCTTTCTATAAAAGGTTTCTCCCATTCATGGACATTCCAATAATACCCTTGTCAAATCTCTGCATGCTTGGGATCCATGCCAGCCTAAATGAGAGATTTGGCACGCATCGAAGCTAAGTATATTTAATAACAAAGTACCTGCAAACACAAAGCACATTAGGAAAAAATATCGGTGCCCTCATACTGCTACAACAACCAATGACTTATAATAATTGTCTCTATTGCAATGATGTGGGCCTCACATTAGCTAGCCTTAGTGGTGAAAGCAAACCCAAATACTGAATAAGACTTTAGCTAACTTTAGCACCAAAAATGTAATGGTTCTCCGATGCTTGATCCTTTCGGGCATCAGCCTTCGAGCTT
The DNA here is from genome assembly GCA_007115665.2 of Sequoiadendron giganteum. Lineage (NCBI taxonomy): Eukaryota > Viridiplantae > Streptophyta > Pinopsida > Cupressales > Cupressaceae > Sequoiadendron > Sequoiadendron giganteum. The sequence continues at coordinate 388,981,010 of CM021101.1, read as the reverse complement.
ACATCATTTTTTATACATCCTGTATTTAGTAGCTAAACCATAGCTAAACCACCACAATCTGAAGATGTTCACATTGTCTACTTCCCTTAAACATTTTATTGCCACTAGATTGTGAGCTTTTGACCCCTTTAGCACACTTTTTCAGAAGCTACAGTATCTGCTACCTGAGGAAAAGCATTAATAAGATGACTAACATCTGTTGTTTCCACCACTTGTTGATTGCAACCCATATTTGCAAGGTGATTAGCTAGTTTATTACCTTCTCAGTAGGTATGAGAAATATAAACTGCTTGAAAGTTGTTTAACTATAACAAAATCTTCTTCAGGATGTATTTAAGCTGCCATTTTTGTAATTTCTTTTCTTTGCATGCATTTATAATTATTAGAGAGTCACCTTCTATGTGAATTCTTTTTACCCTAAGTTTCATTGCTAAATTTAAACCATGAAGTAATGCTTGAGCCTTTGCTTTGTTATTCGTTCCATTGGAGAGATGAATTGTCTTTGCACCAATTAGTGAACCTTTACAACCTCGGATGGATACTTCTGCCCCTGATAAACCCGGATTACTCCTTGATGCACCATCAAAGTTTAACTTACAGAAGCTTGGAGAGGGAGGCAATCACTTTATTGTATTCCTATCCACCTTTTGTTTAGCCGATTGCTGTAAACTACCTTTGAAGGGTAAAATAATATATTCCCATTGGTTTAGAATGTTCCCATCCCAACTTGTAAAGAGATAAGATACTTTTTTGTATGTTTGGTTGTCACCTCTAAAATGGCTTTCTCAACTTTTACCTGAAATTGCTGTATTGATGATGTTTCCTTCTTGAGTATAAGCGTGTTCCTTTCCCACCATATATTCCATACCACTATTGCTGGAACTAACCTCCATAAACATGCAAATAATGATGACTTGTAAAGTACATACCAACCAATGAAAATGTCTCATAAATTTTTGGGTAATGGGAAAGAGCATCATAGCTTTCTTTTAATGAAGGTCAAACAATCTTGAGCAAACGAACAGTGTATAAACAAATGATCCACATTTTCAAAATCCTCCCCACATAACACATTTAAATGGTTCTACTATCCCTAGTTTAGTCAACCTATCACTTGTTAAGATCCTGTTTCTTAAAGCCAACCAAGCAAAGCTACCAGCCTTGGGAAGCACCATGGAGTTTCAGCAAAATGAGTATACCCATTGGGCTTGATTTGTAGACCCTTGCTAATTATTGATTTATAACCCTGCTTTACTGAGTAGTTTCCATTTTTAGGAGTCCAAATTATCTTATCTGAACATTTTGATTTAAAAACAACTCTATACTTTAGTGAGCTCTGCAACACTACTTTTTCATTGGCAGATATAGGTACAGTTGATAAGTCTTTCCATACTACATTACTTGTAATAGCATCTATAGATAGGATATAATCCTTCAATTTAGTGCCCCAACTTGTTGATAGAACTTCCTTTGCCGGTTGCAACTCTTGTATAGAGTTTAGAGGGGGATGCTAATTCCAAGAGTCTTTCTGGAATTAAACATCTTCTCCATTATTTACTTCCCATGATATGTATGGAACAATGACTTCATTGCATGCTACTATGAAGTTCCACATAAATGAACCAGTCAGAGGATTTGAAATGGTGAGGATTCTAGCTGGGTTTTCATTATCTAGGTACTTACTCTGCATTAATTTGCACCACTTTGAGCTAGGTTTTGTATACATTTTCCATACCAGTTTTGCTCCAAGAGCCATGTTTCTTGTAGAGTGAAATTTCCTGGCCCTTCCTGAGATATTTGCTACTGTAATCTGCTTCTTTGATTTTTTATTGGTTTTTGTGTGATTTCTTGTTTTTTTGTGTTTTCTTGAGATAATGCCAAGAAATAAAGTAGAAATGCAAATAATACAAACTGAAGCAAATCTGAAACTAAGAACTTAGCAAATGCATTAACTATTATGAGCATATTGGTTTCTTTCAATTGCAAATACAAATAGCTCCTTAAAATAGATGGATTAATAGGGCCTTGACATTGTCTCGTACCCAAATTAAACATAGCATACTGATATGCAATTCTGGAAGTGAGTAACAACAACAACAAACCCTCTTCCTATGGACGCCAAGCATGATAGATGAGTTTCTCCACCACCAAATTGCATTGAAATAATTGATTGTACCAAGCCGCCCACAATGAAGGAGATTTGAGACAATAACCTTAGGCGTTTCAGCCTAGGAATGACACGCCAGCTCAAGGACAATACGACTTGGCGATGATCAGTTTGTACGGCTTGTCTGGAGCATTTGTACGGCCCAACAAAGTCTGAAACAGTATTTAATAACCTCCAACGATTGGCTCTTTGACAATCTGAAAACCTCTTCACAAAACCATGAATTTTTTTATGATAAAACCTTCTTTCAGCACATTGAGACTTCTAATTTAAAGCCTCGTATGATTGCAAACCTTTGGTGTTGTAACAACACCTGTAGTAAGCAAAATCCAAGAGAAAATTGTTCCCCAAGACTAGTTGTAGTAAACAAAACCCTTGTGCGTGCACACAAACCAAAGCTTCATCAAAATGCTAGTGTCGAATGAATGAATAAGCTTTTTTTAAAACCTTTTATATTTCCTTGAATGGTTGATTTTGTGCATTAAATTATAATATCAATCATTTGCTATTTTTGACTTTGTATTATAATTCCACTTGGGCGCTAAAAAACAATACTTTAATATTTGACTTTATAACATTTATTGACCCTCTTTATAATATTTAATTATTATTAAAGTTTTACTTTAATAATAATTATAAAAATCATAACTCCATCATTAATCATCAATCACGGAATTTGACAGTGCCAAGAAGTATTCCACTGAATCCTCTGCTCACCCGAGTGATTTGCCAAATATAGTAAGGTTGGCATCTATCACTCAACTGACTTACTATAAATAGTAAGTGCATCGAAATGGAGCCAAAAACCTTTGAATAACAAACCACTGAAAGATGCCAAGGGTTTGAAGAGATAAACACTGCAAACTACCATTGAAGAGCAAGATGACTCCAACACTAGACCCTCTAAACAACAATATTAGCCTACGAGGGTCAGATAATAGGCTAATCCATCGAGATACTGAGCTGAGCTAAGAAGCGGACATTATAGTCCACTCTCTCTGAAATTGCTTGTCCCCAAGCAATCTCAACTCTGGATGTTGCAAAATATCCTCTCTCCCATGTAGCATCCTCTATTGGAAAATCCCTCCGTTTGATCAAATATTCCTTGATGACCTGTCTTCGCAAATGATGCTCTCTGAAATCAATGATGGCCTCAAGTACTATTATCAACTTCCCCTCCCCATCAAGGGTTGGTAGAGCTGTAGAGGGTATAATATTGTGTGTTAATGCATCTTTGAGGCGTGACACATGAAATACTTTCTGCACTCTGCTGTCTGTTGGTAACTCTAGCTCGTAAGCCACCTCTCCCACACGCTTGATAATCCTGAAAGGACCATAGTAACGTTGCTTGAGCTTCTTAGCACCACTCTTCCTAAGAGTGGACTGACGGTAGGGTTGAAGCATCAAGAACACCATATCACCTATATCAAATGATCGCTCAACTCTCTTTTGATTTGCATATTGCTTCTGTTGATTTTGTGTCATTTGTATATTCTGCCTCAATGACCTCATGATATCTTGATTCTCTTGAAGAAGGTCTGTAGCACTCGGCACCCTACTGTCACTCAGTAACAAATCCAAAAAGTTGGGCGCATCATACCCATATAAAGCAATGAATGGTGTCATTTGAATGGACATGTGATGAGTGGTATTGTAACAATACTCACACAGATGTAACCACTTCACCCACACCTTTTGCTGCCTCGCTATGTAATTACAGAGGTATCCTTCCACCCATTTGTTAACATTCTCCGTCTGCCCATCAGTTTGCAGGTGGTAACTGGTATTCGGAGTAAGCTCGGTCCCACTAAGCCTGAACAACTACTGCCAAAAACGGCTCATGAACCTGCTGTCTCGATCACTAACAGTACTCCATGGCAAATTGTGTAGCCTGAATACCTCACGAAAGAAAAGATCTGTTACCTGTGTTGTTGAATATGTAGTTGAGATCGGAAAGAAGTGTGCAAATTTTTTAAGCCAATCGACAACCACATATATACAATCTCTGCCTTAGGCTTTAGGTAAGCCTGTAATAAAGTCCATGGATAAACACTCCCATTTCCTATCCGGAATGGGAAGTGGTTGAAGAAGACCTGCAGGAAATGTGTTCTCTTGTTTATTTTGCTGGCAAACAGGGCACTCTCTCACATACTAAAGAACCTTGGACTTGAGACCTTTCCATGTAAATCGTTTCCGAATCTACTTATATGTCTTGAAGTAACCTGGATGTCTTGCCATAGGAAGATCATGAAAGGCCCTCAATACCTTGTTCTTTATCTCTGATCCTGGTACCAAAAGAATTCTCCCTTTGTAAATGATGAGCTCATTTACAACGGAGTATCTACTATCTTGTACCGTACCATTAACAATGCTCGAGGTCCATGGGTCCTTGGCATACTCTGCTGAAATCAAGTGCCTCCAATCAGCTGTATTCTCAACAATGGAGGTCAAATGTGGCCTACGAGACAACGCATCAAAAACTATATTCTGTTTCCCTTTGACATATGCTATGTCAAAGTCATAAACCTGTAACTTACTCACCCATTTTTGTTGACGGTCATTTAGATCTCGCTGCCCAAGGAAATGTTTCAGACTATTATGATTTGTTTTCACACAAAATTTGCTGCCAACTAAGTACTGCCTGAATTTAGCCAATGTGTGCATAATGGCTAACATTTCCTTATTGTAAATACTATAGCTCCGCTCTGGCCCCCTCAATTTCCTGCTCTCGAACACTATGGGGTGTTTTTTTTGCATTAACACTGCTCCAATCCCCTCACTAGAAGCATCACATTGAAGCTCAAATAGTCTAGTAAAATCTGGTATAGCAAGAACTGGGCATGCACTCATTAGAAGTTTGAACTTCTCAAAGCACTGTTGTGCTTGATCAGTCCAAATGAAAGCTCCTTTCTTCGTCAAGTTGGTGAGTGGCGTTGCTTGTTGTGAAAATCCCTTGACAAAGTGTCTATAGAAGCCACATAATCCCATGAATCCCCTAAGATGTGTAAGATTCTCTGGAGTCAGCCGATCTATAATAGCCCAAACTTTTTTCGGATCCATACAAACACCCTCAACACTGGTAACGTGCCCAAGATACAACAACTCAGATAAACCCAATGCACATTTGGATTCCTTGGCATACAAGGACTCGCTCTCTAGAATGCTCAACACTGTATCCAAGTGTGCAAGGTGCTCCTTCCATGTCCTGCTATAGACCAAAATGTCATCAAAAATCACCAAAACAAACCTTCTCAACTGGTGCTGAAAAACCCTATTCTCGGTAGACTGAAATGTAGCTGGGGCATTGGTTAAACCAAAGGGCATAACCAAGAAATCGAAGTGACCACAATGGCATCAGAAAGCTGTCTTCTCTACATCCTACTCTCTAACTCGAATTTGATGACAACCGGATCTCAAATCAATCTTAGAGACAAATCAAGCACCATGTAACTCATCAATCAGCTCATCTATGCGAGGGATGGGGTATTGGTTTTTGATGGTCCTCTTATTCAAGGCACGGTAGTTGATGCACATACGTAGAGTTCCATCCTTTTTCTTTACCAATACCAGAGAAGAAGTAAAAGGAGATTTACTTGGCCGAATGTGACCCATATCAAGCGACTCTTTTATGGTCTTCTCTATCTCATCCTTCAACTGCTTCGGATGCCTGTATGGTGTAATCATCACGAGTTTCACACCCTCCTCTAATTCAATAATGTGCTCAATACCTCTATCTGGAGGTCTACTTGGTGGTATGTCACTAAACACTTTGATGTGTTTAGTCATCAAGTCCTGAACATTGGGTGGATAACTTGTCTTTTGCTGCCCCAACTCTATAGGCATCAAACGACACTCTGCAGCTCATTCCACCTGGTCATGATGGATTAACCTCTCCATCCTCCTAAGAGATATCATCTGAAGACCATCATCTGATATTGCCCTCAACACGTGTTTTCTCCCATTTAATTCAAATTTCATTTCCATTTTCTTCAAGTTGAGGGTGAATTTGCCTATGGCATGAAGCCATTTCATGCCAAACACTATATCCATGTCTTCCATACCTACTACATAAAAATCTGCCTTGAAGTCATAATCATTAAGGCACATGGGGAGATCTGAAATCATAAGATGGTTTTACGCTGAAGATTCTAACTCAGAAATTTCTGATCAGCAGTCTGATCCTGATGGTAATGAGGCTGAAAACACATCAGGAGAATCAAAAAATGAAGTGGAAGAGAAGGCTCCATCAGTGCATCTTTCTAGCATTCAACGTGAGGGTTGTTTTAGAATCCGAGGAGTCTTAGCAGGGCAGAGAGTGATTACTTTATTGGATACAAGTGCCATGCATAATTTCATAGATCAAAAATTGGTGGCTAGGTGTGGTCTCAAACCATTTCATTTTATTTGCTTTGGCCTTGGGTCTCAAAGGACAATTTTGGTCTTGACTGTGTTGGTTGAAAATTTTGTATATCTTGAGGATATGCAAAATTGTGATTTCAACCACAGTTTGTGAGTAAGATACTCTCCTAATTTAGGGAAGGATCCCCCTTTTCTACTAACTAACTAAAACTAATATGGGTATGACAGTAACCTTTCCTCTTTTTTCAGGAAAGATTATGCTCTTTTCTCCTCACAGGAAAGTAACAACAACCTTTAATTATAGCAATTTAAATTGAGATCGAGAGAGAGGAAATGAAGTTTCCTAAAAGCACAAAGACTTCCGTCACCTCCTCCGGGACAGGAAACAATCACCAAGCACAAAGTCTTGAGTATTTGAAATCCTATCTACCCTTTTTAGAATGATAACCTAAGAACAATATGCAACATATAACAGCGCAAAATCTGCAAGTATGGTGCACTTACGAATCACTTTTATTTGAGAATAACCTCAAGCACAAAGACTTGCAGCTCTTCTTATCTTCTAATCATAAATCAAACTAATTTAGTCTTCAATATTTACAACACAAAGTCTGCGAATATTTGGAGTGAAGCTCTTCTCAACAACCTTCTACAACTTCAAATAATCACAAAGAAATGCCCCAAAATGACACAAGAATACAATGAGCACAAAGTAGGATCTCAACACAAAGTCTGAAATTCCAACTCCTTCATATTATTTGAAAGGGAACAATTTATAACTATAAAGCTCAAAGTCTTTATAAGTACAAAATTCTGCAGAATTTACTTGCTTGTTAAAAGATGATGTTTTACAATGGACCTCCTCAAGTATATATAGGAGAGGAGTCGTGAGAAAAAGGTGGGAGGATCCCAACTAACTTGAAAAATTCTTTCAACCACCACGACTTATTCCAACTACAGTCCTAATCTAACTCAACCTGTAGTTGCCTTACATGTAATTACATTTTACAAAAATGCAAGTGAAAGAAACAATTGCAATTACAAAATTTGTTTTTACATGTAACTTGTCGAAAACAAAATACATAAAATAAAGATAAAGTATCATGAGACACTTTTTATTCCATTTCATTTCTGGCTTTGAAGGACTGGAAATTGCTGATAGTTCTTTGCAACTCATCAGGATCAGGACCCAACGTATTCCTAGCAACTGCAAAAGTCTTAAGAATCACATCAAAATACCTCACTGTTGCTTCTCTGTGTTCTTCAAGGACAATTTGCATTTTATCAAAGATCATTTGATAACCCACAAAATTATGGATCGAATCCATAGAAAATTGCTCTGATTTTAGCTCCTGGCGAAGATTTAATGTCATTTTAGTAATAACCACATCTGATGCAAGCACCTCTCCTTCATGACTTAGAATTTCGCAAGACATTTTATCAAAACTGGAAAGTATGTCCTGCTCAACTTCACCACTCATTTCAAGTGTAGCCTGAACATCTTTGAAGAGGTCTTCAAAAACTAATGACTTGTTCGTCATAAGTTCTTCAAATTCTATATATTTCTCTCTGCCAGGTATTATCATATTGCTGCACAGAATTTCCAGCTTGGTCTGATCCATCTCATGCCAGATCTTTAAGTCTTTTTCAATTGAATTCAGACTTTGCTTGAAAGCTTCCAAAGTCTGATTCAACTTAACTTTTTCTGTTCTAACAGTGCTCAAAACATGCAATGCCTTCTCAATCACTTGAGTACCTTGATGAATCAGCTGATCTACCCAAGAATCAACTGCCTTGGCCTTTTGGGCAACCCTCTCCAATTGCCTAACCAATTCTTCAGATGTAGAAGAAGTCAATGGATTAACTTGCTCTGAAGAATTCGTTATTTTTTGAATCACCATGATGAGCTGTAAATTCTTCTCTTTGAGCTCACTCTTCTTTGTTAGTAACTCATCATACTTCTAAACTAATGAGGCTACTGAATCTGTGGCATCATGCATGAGACCAAAATGTGTTTGTTTACCAAGTTCAATCCTGGTAAGCCTGTAATCTGACAGCTGCATCTCCTCAGGTGACTTCTCAACTAATGGCTCAGCTACTTCTGCATATTTCATTTTGTTTTCATCTACCACCAATCGTGAGACTTTCTTTGCCTTCTTAGCAATTCTGGATTTAGGTTTCGCAAGCTGTTGGAAATCAAAAATATCAGGAGAGATCTCCTGCTTCTTCCTTTTGGGTGTAATTGAACTCAGCCATGGGGATATTTCTAATGAGTTCACATTGGAGACAACAACTGTGGTTTCTGAAGAAACAGGCTCTACCTGTACCATAGTTGTCACCTTAGGAGAAGTTTTTGTCTGAATGGCAACAAGCCTTTGCTCAGATGGTAACACATGACTCACTTCTGCCATGAACATATCAAAACTCGAAGCAGAAGTATCAACCTTAGGAAAAGAAACACTGGACATGGCCACATAAGAGGGATTAACATCAAAAATTCTCCCCAGATCTCCATGAGAAGTCTCAGCAGGTAACTCCATACTAGCAACAACGGATGTACTAGGTTCAATAGGATCCACGAACACAATGGAGAAAGAATCCACATCCGTGTCAATATCCATGGACATTTGAGGAATGACGGTATGAGGGGAATCTGAGACTACTGAAGGGGGCGATTCTGTTGTGTTCTCCTCATGGGTATCATTCTCATTATCAACAACATGAATCTGCATCTGTGATGTTTTGTTTCCTTTCAATGACACTTCTAGTGGAGGAATAACCAAAGCTTTGCTAACCCTCGACTTGATTCTCGTACCAGAAGAAGAAGCACCTTCTTTAGACTTGACTTTGATTTCAGACCTTTGCCCAATTGGCCTAGCCAAATCATTTTCTGCTTCACCTTTGATCTTGATGATCTTGACATGGTTAACCTTCAACCAAGCATTAGTATTAGCAAGGATGGGCTGAAATCTGTCGATGATAGAGTCACACTCCTTTTTGGACCATTGTGGAGAAGGGAGAGGAGCTTTTGCAACTCTTTGCTCCACGTACTTTGGATGAGGGATTTTTCCATCATCCACCATCCCTTCCGGGATTCTGGTTAAATTAAGATCCATAATCTGCTCCAAGGTAAGCCTACTATAGTCCATTCTTCTTATTTCTTCTTCGGTACGAAGATCAACCCAAATATCTTCGAGGCGATGAACATGAGCGAAGGCTCTCTTGATTTTGTCTTTCATCTCTCGGTAATCAAAATCTTTCCTTGTGATGAACTTCTTGAACTTGATTTCTTGAAGCTCAACTTCCATTGCCTTGGCTCTCTGAGAAGTGTTCAAAGAATATCGACCAATCTGTAATGCATTGTGTGAAGAAATATTAATACCCAACTTGTGATTGGCCAATTGTATAACATGAACCACCATTAACTGTCTCGCCAACTCCATCAGAAGAATTCTATCAGTGGGATACCGGGGTAACATGTACGGTTGTCCCTCAAAACATCCAACCCTCATGTAAGTGAAAGTAGGGAACTGTAGGAACAAACAACCATACTCATTCACTTTTTAACATGTCGCTATTCTTGAGTGATTTATCAAAAAGACACATGAAGTGACCAAAGAAAGCATCCTGCACTCTTCTGTAATGAGGCCTACTGGGCTTCAGAGTCAGCTGATCATAGTATTCCCATACTGGCACCAATGATCTGTTACCCTTGGTAGAAAGACCAGGAAACTGTCTGAGTGACGCAACAATATCCACCAAGAATGAATTCATTTAAAAAGTGAAGGTAGTGGGAACTTGTGCCAATTGCCTACACAAGTTATCACTAATTAACTCTCCCCAGAAAACATGAGACTGCCCTTTCCTCATAACCACGATGTATTTGTACATCCAAATTTCAAACACATTAGAGTGTTTTAAACTTGCTATCCCGCTAAGAAGCGTGATCATATCACTTACTTCCTCAATGAAATCAAAACGATACAACTTAGGCCATCTGGAAAAACAAGTTCGGGGAGTCCTCAACCATTTAGCATTAATATGTCTAATACAATCTGATCTTCTCTGATTGTAGTGATCTGTAGCATTATTCATTGTGATTTCAGCATGCAAAGGGGCTGCAGTAACTTTGAAGATCTTTTCGATTGTTTCAGCATCCAAACCTATTATAACATTCCCATCTTCATCCTTGTTTGTCTTTGTTTCTTGATCAAAATGAGCAGCACATGCAAGCACAAATTCAGGTTCTAAAGCTGCCAATGGGAACGAAGAAACCAAATGAATATAACTATTGCGAAGCAATTGCATCCCATGAGATGGTGAACCCTTCGTTCTTTCCAGAAACTCAGACATATCAGCATGCCCGATCTTTGCATCTCTGATCTCATCAATGAGAGAAACCACCTGAGAGGGAGCAATCTCATTCAGATATTTTTCATAGTTAGACTTCATTTTCTTGTTTGGAGGTGATACTGGTTCTTCTGTCATCAAACAAGAATCTGAAACACTATGATGAAAACTTAGAAGAGTAAGAACATCTTTAGTAGCTATTGATGATTCCATGACGCCAAATTCTTAAAAATCAATGCTTCCATCAAAAATTGCATGGGTATTTAACTTGCAACGACTTGGAATGACTCAAAGATGCTTTGCGGATATGCTTTGGACAGCGATGGGAAGGAAATCGGATCTGGGAAGATCATTTGCAAGCTTTACTTGTAATCGGGTCTCTAAGACTCGGTTGCAAGCAATGAGTATTTTTCAACAATGGATACTTGTAGTCGGGTCTTAGAGACCCGATTACAAGTAACTAAATGACATACTAAAAGCATTTTGAAAAGCTTTTTGAGCATAAGGTATGGCGGATAGAAACCAAGTAGGTTGCCAAGTGTGACAAAATCTCTTACTCGCAATCGGATCTCTGAGACCCGATTACAAGTACGCAAGAGGAGTTTATAAATGTATGTCTCCTACTTGCAGTTGGATTTTAGAGACCTGATTGCAAGCATACATTAAGGAGCTTCAAATTATTCACTTGCAAACGGTTTACTTGCTTGTAATCAGGTTACTAAAACCCGATTTACTTGCAATGAACATATATTTTGAAAGTAACTTGGGTGACGCCAAAAATGAAGGTGAATGCAAGCCAAAAGGGAGATTTAAATGCAAAAAAGAAGCCATTTTTAAATGAAACAAGCATCTGAAAATAAAGGTTTAAACCCCATCAAAAACAACAAAAGAAAAACAAAGAAACAAAACATACCTGGAAGAGAGGAACCGCTTAGCTCAAAGAAAACCTAAGGAGCTTTGGTAAGATGAAATCGACACTTATAAGTGACAAGGGATGAAGACTCCTCTTTGAATGCAATAAACTTGAAAATAAATAGTCTCCTCCAAAAATGCAGATATAAGAGGAAGAAGAATGAGCTTCACGCCACTACTTGACCAAGGTGGGTTTCGCATATTCAATTGCAAGTAACTTTGCAAATGCAAAAGAAAACCTTCAAGTTTGAAATCGGGTCTTTTGGGTGTAATTTCAAGTCATAAAATTTTTCTTACTTGAAATCGGATCTTTAAGGCTCAATTGCAAGTCATATAAAAAACATAAATACCACTCACTTGAAGTCGGGTCTTTAAGACCCAATTACAAGTGACTTCAAAACACCAAAAAAGTAACTTAACTTGCACTTAGCTTCTCAAGACCCCCAACTTGCAATGAAGTCTTCAAATCCTGATTTGAAAAAGAAGAGGCAAAAAACATGACCAAAAAAACATCTAAACTAAAACAAAAAGGACCAAAACTGCTTAAGAGCTTAAAGATTATACAAGGCACGATTTTCTCTTGAAAAAGGTGCATTAGAGAAAGCATAATAGGAATTTTTAAAGAAAAATTCGTATAGGTTGTCCAGTTTTTGTTTGCAAAAACTAAGGACAATAGATTGTAAGGACCCTTGCACCAAAATTAGAGCTTCTTTCGCCTCAAATCATTGAGTGATTTTTGATCTTTTCTAACTGCAGATTTGTTTTTCTTATCTGATTTTTTTGATTTCCTTGGAAAAAATTTGCTATCTTTGCTTGAAGAGGAAGCTTTTTGTGGACACTTGCTTCTAGGGGCTGCAAGTTCCATATTACGAGTTTTTCTCATAGCTTCTTGTAGGGTAGGAGGATCGAATGCCTTGTTCCAACCCCTCAAAGGTTCTAGCAACCCTTCAATAAACAGTATGATCAACCTTCTCTCAGATATGCTAGGCACCATCACTGATAGATGCTGAAATTCACTAATGTAGGACTCCAAGCTACCCACCTATTTGAGTTGAGCTAGCTCTCTCAAGTAAATATCCAGATCCTTTTGATTGGAGCGCTCAATAAGTCTATTCGTGAACTCATGGTAGGTAGTGATGAGGTGGTGTTGAAGGGTAACCATGCCATGGTCCCACAACTCGTGTGCAAGTCCATCTAAGTGCAGCATAGCGAACTTAATTGCCTCATCCTCGGGCATGGGCCTCAATGACAGGTAATTATCCAGCTTCTGGACCCACGATCTAGCAATGCATTTATCACTGCCATCGAACTGTGGCAAGGTGACCTTGCTCATAGCCTGTTGAAGGTCACGTGTAGCTTGTGGTGCCTACTATGCCCTTTGCTCTTCTCTGACTCCACCACCTCTAGGCCTTTCTGATCTAGAAACTGATTAAGTGTCAATAACTCCCTAATCTTTGCAGGTAGGGTCATATACTTTGCGTAATGTCTAGTAATATCTCCTGTAGTGAGAACATGAGGCTCTGGCACCTGAACCGGTGGAGGTTGTGGGGGCTGTGGCTCCTCTCTAGGGGTAAAGGTGGGTTGGTTGGGCCTAATAACTGAACCCATAGATGAGGACGACTGCTGAAATACCACATTCTACTGACCCAAACCCTGTGTACCACTAGTCTGCCCTTGATAACCTGTATGCTGTGGTGGCACAAACTGCCTCAGTGCCCATCAACAGGGACATCATGTCTATCATATTGTCGAATTGTCTCCTGGCTCTGGAGTCAGGGCCGAGTGACTCTGCTTGACCTTATCTCTCTTAGACATAGTGCTTGTCACACTATTGCCGTCATTGGAACTAGTTCTGTGTATACCTAATATCCCTGAAACTGTCTCACCTTCGAGAACTGGAGGTGGCTCCCACTGTTCTACACCTCTAGTATACTGTATGAAATCTTTACTCATGTAACTACTGTATCACAAGATGGCAGGAGACCGCTCCGATACCATTGAAATATCCCGACCCTTCCTGAGATATTTGCTATTGTAATCTACCTGTCTGATATGTTTTTGGTTTTTGTGTGTTTTCTTGTTTTTTTGTGTTTTCTTGACATAATGCCAGGAAATAAAGTAGAAATGCAAATAATACAAACTGAAGCAAATCTGAAACTAATAACTTAACAAATGCATTAACTATTACGAGCAGATTGGTTTCTTTCAATTGCAAATACAAATAGCTCCTTAAAATAGATGGATTAATAGAACTTTGACATTGTCTCATACCCGGATTAAACAACAAACTGATATGTAATTCTAGAAGTGAGTAACAGCAACAGCAAACCCTCTTCCTATGGACTCCAAGCATGATAGATGAGTTTCTCCACCACCAAATTGCATTGAAATGATTGATTGTACCCAGCCGCCCACAATGAAGGAGATTTGAGACAATAACCTTAGGCGTTTCAGCCTAAGAATGACACGTTAGCTCAAGGACAGTATGGCCTGGTGATGATCAGTTTGTATGGCCTGTCTAGAGCATTTGTATGGCCTAACAAAGTCTGAAACAACATTTAATAACCTCCAATGATTGGCTCTTTGACAATCTGAAAACCTCTTCACAAAACCATGAATGTTTTTATGATAAAACCTTGTTTCAGCACATTGAGACTTCTGATATAAAGCCTGTAATGATTGCAAACCTTGGGTGCTGTAACAACACCTGTAGTAAGCAAAATCCAGGAGAAAATCGTTCCCCAAGACTAGTTGCAGCAAACAAAACCCTTGTGTGTGCACACAAACCAAAGCTTCATCAAAATGCTAGTGTCGAATGAATGAATAAGCTCTTTTTTTTAAAACCTTTTATACTTCCTTGAATGGCATGATTCCCAAGGTTGATTTTGTGCATTAAATTATGATATCAATCATTTGCTTTTGTTGACTTTGTATTATAATTCCAGTTGGGCGCTAAAAAGCAATACTTCAATATTTTACTTTATAACATTTAATGATCCTCTTTTAATAAAGTCAAATAAGTTACTTTTGTAACCACTTATAATATTTAATTTTTATTAAAGTTTTTACTTTAATAATAATTATAAAAATTATAACTCCATCATTGATCATGAATCACGGAATTTGACTGTGCCAGGAAGTATTCCACTGAATCTCATGCAGGTGATTTGCCAAATATAGTAAGGTTGGCCTCTATCACTCGACTGGCTTGCTATAAATAGTAAGTGCATCGAAACGGAGCCAAAGACCTCTGAATAACAAGACACTGAAGATGCCAAGGGTCTAAAGAGATAAACATTGTAAACTGCCACTGAAGAGCGAGATGACTCCAACATTGGACCCTCTAAACAACAATATTAGCCTATGAGGGTTAGATAATAGACTAATCCATTGAGATACTGAGGCGAGCTAAGAAGGGGACATTACATAGAGAGATTATGGATGCCAGCTCCACCCTTAAGTTTGTTAGAGTACATACTATCTAATGAACTTAAATGGTTTTGATTTAAATTTTTAATGTTGCCTGGCAGGAAAAAGTACATGTATAAGGTAACGTTAAATAATTAATTAAAAGGTGTTATAAAGTGACTTTGGGGAAATATTTAAAAAGTAAGTTTATAAAGTCACTTTATTTCTTTTATGAGCGGGAAAGTGCAAGTGATATAAAAAGTGGAAATTGAGCTCATTTGCCTTATGTTTGTTTATTTTCTCTAATTGACGTTTTAGGAGCTTTTCGGAGTTCTTGGCTTTGGGGAATGGAAACCCTAAGGCAACTGGTTTAGGTGGTGAAACAATTCCACCCTAGCTGGTCTAGTTGGAGAGATCATTCGGTTCTTTCACTGGTGTGCAATATTGCTCAAGTTTGTGGGTCTCCTTTGGAGACAAACTTGGAGGTTAACGATATTATCCATTGCATATTCTGAGGTTGAAGATTTCATGTTGCTGGTCGATTGGTAATGAGACATTGATGTTGCTAATTGAAGTGCTAAATTCACAGTGGCTTGGGTGTAAGGATTGAGGAGTTCCACAACTGCATATATTTGAGTTGGTTACATACATTTATCTTTCTACAAGGCTTGGATGTGAGGGTTTTTGTAATTGAGATTGCCAAAACTCCTGCGCCAAGTATTATCTCTCAGTCTAGGGTGGCGTGACTACATTTCCTGAAGTCTGTGACTGTTGTCTTACCTGCGTAGCATTTATCTTCCCTGTAAGGAGGCGGATTATCATTTGTTGGAGGTGTGAGGCCTTGATAGGGGACTGTGAAGGCTTAGAAAGGAGGTGTGGGTTTTCCATAGACATATTGCCACTCGCTTGAGTTGTGGTTTGTGGACTGTGGCGTGAGGTTGTTGTTGGAGGTATAAGAAGTATTGCTGGGCATGAAGAGAAGTCTGGGCGTGTTTTCCTTGCAGTTGGCAGCTACACCTTTAACCGCCAACCTTCACTTTCAGAGGGTTTCACTTGCTGGGCGTAGCATCCTACTTGGAGTCGCCATACATTGGATTTATGTTGCCAAATGGGTATTGGATATTGAGCATTATATCTTATATATTTCTAAGTTTGTGTTTGCTGTTATATTGTTATTTTGGGATGTAAATGTTAAGGGCTCTATGCCCTACACAAATGTAATGTATGGTGCACAAGTTTGAAACAATGTAAAGAATGCTATTGTTTATTAATTGAGCTTGTAATTTGTGATTTGTTACCTTCAAAACCATTGAAATGCTCAATCCAATTAGCATACAACTTGTTTGACAAAATGACACATGTGTCAAACTTAAAATATTGCTAAAATATCGTTCAAAATCATTAGGTTTTTTAACAGAATTTCCTTCGTACCTTTCAGCAGTGTCTCCATGGCTGCCCCAATTCTCAAGTGCCTCTCCTTCAAAGCTTGTCCCGTCTTCATCACTAGGCTGCCTCCAATCAAAATCAGCTTCATGCATTAAATTTTTTGATTTTCCTACAAGATCATGCCTTCCAAAAATCAACTCCCACTACAGCATCCTCTTCGTATACTTTATGCTCTCAGGTTAGGACATCAATTTGGTCAAAAGGAAATTCATCGCAAACTAGTTCATCATATTTTGGTGCCAGAACACTTGGATCCCATGGATCTATGAGCTGATGTCTTCTATCTGAAAGAGTATGCTCGTTGTATACCTCAGGAGTGGTTGATTACTTGAATAAATCACTCTCCAAATGAAGGGGCACACACTTCAGCATGGATCTGCACTTTTTAAATAATTTGTCAAATGAAGACTCTTGCTTGGTTAGGTGTTGCTCCCTTTGGATGAGCGCATGCCCTAAGATGGAGATGCACTTTTTAATTCTTAAACTTCAACTTGATCTTTCTTTTTACATGGCTTACACTTTTACATAGGATTTTCTTTTTCTCAATTTACAACTTTCTTTAGGCACACACTAGTTCAAAGGCTGATCATTTTTTCATAATTTTTTGACCTTGAATTTTTCCCATCACATGGATAGGCATTAGTTGGCAACATATGAACCTTTCTATTATGTTTTGGATT
Organism: Sequoiadendron giganteum; assembly: GCA_007115665.2. NCBI lineage: Eukaryota > Viridiplantae > Streptophyta > Pinopsida > Cupressales > Cupressaceae > Sequoiadendron > Sequoiadendron giganteum. The sequence continues at coordinate 388,963,688 of CM021101.1, read as the reverse complement.
TCACTTGGTTCATCTCTCAAGGAGTTGCGCTTCAGCAGACTAAGTGCCCCTTTTTACACTTTATGTAAAGTCCTTGCTAATTTCGCTCTAAATTTCAACTGTCAACTCTTGTACATTTTGTCAAACAGTTTGCTTGAAAACTTGTTCTGGGCTGGTAAGTGTTTTCAGTTTTTTATTTCTCTTCATTGTGATAATGGAATGCATTGAATGACTACAAATGCAACTAGAGTGAAATGCAAGAGTTTTTTTATGATTTTCCCATGCAAATAGATGACTGAAAATTACACAATTCTGCAGTTACAGCAAGCTGTCATTTTGACAAACATATCAAGTGCAACCTCCAAGGTGAATGATATTGCAATGTAAAGCTTAAAACTCTGAACTAATATGCTTACTATTTACCACATATGTCAATGTTCTTACAAGATGATGGCAGCGATACTCTTACTTCAGATATGCAAACTACACTAAGGATAGTGCTGAATGATTGGAACCTGATTCTATTGCCAATGCAAAATACAAATGAAGTGCTGTAGGAACAATGATCCACTAACATCAAATATGAAAATGAGTTCAAGTTGCCTATATGAATGCAAAGAATGAGAACCTGAGTGTTGCCGTGCCCAGGAGTGAGTCGTCTTATTGGCTTCCTTCAGAATAAGTGATATTCTCCTATGCCACACACTATGACAGCAGCCACAATTTTTCTATATTTGATCCAGGCCGTTCCTAATGCCACATCACCTACGCTGAATATTCAGCAGCTATTGAATCTTTTAAAAATGCAATTTCTCCAATTTGCGCCTCCCAGAAATATTTGATACTCAACCTGCTTTCCCTTCTCAAGTAATGACGACTACCTCCAAATAATAATTCCAATTTCACTAATCGACAATTTTAACTTTGTCTTATCTGACAGCTTGTCTTGTCTCCAATGCTGAATGCGCCTAGCAACATTCAAATAAGATGAAATTGACTTTATGAAAGTCTAACTCAAATAAAACATAATGTTTGACATTCTATGGTCTAATGCCACTTTTGTCTTTTTCTGTGAGATTTTCTCAAAGGAAAGAATCGACAATCCCTTCTCAGATAAATAGTTGCGTTTATCTTACCAAGCAACTTCCTGTCAGTTTCTTGTCTTATCCGCCACTTCTACAAGCTTATTTTGCTTTTTGAGTCCAAGCGAGCTCCTAGGTAGGACCCGATCAAAACTTAATTCCTTGAAAGTGTTATGCCCAGACTTAACTTTGGTATTGTTTATTATTTCTGCCTAATCGCATCACTTGTTTGTCTTATTCGAGCTTTTCAGAATTTGTCTTTTCTGAGATTCGTCCTATCTGATAAATTGTTTCTTTGACTTATTCTGATATTTGTTCCTTCCCAAAATCGATTCCTTCAAAACTGAAATGGACTCTAGAAAAATATGCAATGAATACTCTCAAAATTGAATATCATCAAGACTGCTCAACTTCACAAAAATTCTGTAAATGATTCCCACAAATTGAATCCTCTAGAATTTCAAAGTTGAATGTGAACATCTACCGAAATCAGATCTTCTCCAAATTTCACAAACTTGGTCAAAGACCATTAAGTTTGTCCAAATTGAATCAACCAGCAGTGAACTCCTCTTTCAAGTGATATTTGCAGCAATACATCAGCTACCTTCAAATCAATTGAAGTTGCAACAATACCTTAGCGGCTACAACTCAAAAATGCAATAATAAAACAGCTACTGCACTCAATCAGCTAGGGCAATAATACATCAGCTATTGCACTTGTCAAGTTCTCCAATGAAGCACCTATAGGAACCCTGGATGGATTCCTCAACAATCCTAGCTAGGGTTGATCTTTCATAACTGAACCTGGTACTCTAGAGTCTTCAAACCCTCGAGCAAGCAAATCATTCAAATTTTTATCAAACTGGTAATGAGAAATGAATTCCAAATCAAGCATGCCCAGATGCTAAGCCAACAACTCCTTATATAGAATTCTCAATCACCTCCAAGAAGCTTCTAGAATATAATATTATTTTATTACTTAAGTAACTTTATGATTTATTATTTTACTTTAGTCACTTTATTAAATTAATTAAATATAAAGTCATTCTTTTGATATTAATTTATTGGAATAACTTTATAAATAATTAATTTAATATCTCCAGTTTGGCGACATGACACTTTAAAACCCTCTCCTCGGAAATGATCATTTTGCAATTTAAACATAAAAAATTCCCTCCTTTGTCCTCGCATGCACCAATGGTCTAGATGGGCAACTTGGACATCTTATTCACTAAGGTGGGACATCCTTTGTATGTGTAAAATACCCACTCAATTTTTTCCTTGATTTTCAATTTCAATTACAATGCAACCCACACCCGTTAAGGTTAGCTCCAAAACCAAAACGATGCGGAATAGTAACTCTAACCAAGAATGCACCCTAAGACCTGATGAGGGAGGAGGTGCGGGCATATGGTCAAAGGATCACTAGGATCTAAATAACTCAATAATTGTAACTGATTATAACTGAAAGAAACTCAACGCCAAGAATGCACACTCAATCCCAAGGAAAAAGAGGTGTTGTCATATGGAGGAGAAAACTAAGCAATTACTTAAATGAAGTTACAATTGAATGGAGCTAGGCGGTGAACCGACCATGAAGCAAATTCCACACTACCACTTATTTAGTGGGGGGAAAACATCAAAATACAAAGCAATTCATCCGCGAAGCGGGCATCCACTTAACAGTGGGGATTTGCCACTCAATGGTGGGTGAAAGATGAAATACAATGAACAATTTTCTCCACACTGGTGGTAAACCAGTCAGGGGTTAAGGTGTTTGCATTAAGAAATCACAAGTAAATGCAATAAGAACAATGATTGGATTAGTACTACTAATTCTTAGCCTTACAATGAAATAAATCTGCAATTCACATGTGTTACAATGATAAAATCAATGCAAATATTTGACGGATGAATTTTTCAACTTTTGAACCTCTCAAATGATGAAGAACAAGTCAACAACTGAACTTATTGAAATCTGATAATAACAACCAGCAAACTGAGATTTCTTACCAGCATCAAGCCTTCAATATTTCGTTCATATCTTTGCCAAAAGCTCTGCCATGTCAAGAGCTATATCTCTCCTAACAAAATGTGAATGGAGGACCATGAAATAAGCATGAAAGGGAATATTCTAATCTGATATTAAGACCCGCAAATTGTAATTAACCAGACCAGCAAGCAAAGCTCAACCAAAATGATTAAATCCCCCTCAATACAACGCCTATACACTCCAATAACATGAACAGGTCCCACCAAGGCTAGGCAACCAAAAATTATAACTTTTCCAAAGCTAAACACATACCATAAACTAGCTCGAAACACAATGCAGAAGGAGAAGAAGGTACGGCCCTAGCAAGAGGGGCAACCTTCTCTAGTAAATTCATTTCTCCAAAATAAAATTTGTGATTGCTCAAGAAGGGGCACCATTAGCATTGAAAGGGAATGGTTAAATACCCACAACTGAAATTAAATCACCCAATGAATTATATATCAAAATATTCTTCAGCCATGGATGAACCAGCAACACTAAAACTAGAAATTCTCACCAATATCTTCACTTTGATGCACAATATGCACTTCTAGATGAAACACACTCTCAATCAACCATCTAGGGTACCATAGTTTCACGCTCAAAGAATGGAGTAAACTTGCTAAGCTTTCCCTTAGCCGGATTCTGAAATTAATTCAGGAGCATAACTTTACAACATTTTCCAAGATGATCAATGAATGAGCAATGGCCTGCTTTTATAGAATTGAAGGTGACTGTTGGCTCTTTAGCTTCCATCTTTTTTCCCACCAAAAGGGATGCCCATTTCACTTTTGAAATATTTTAATTTTTAAAACATTATATTCACCTTTCTAGGCATCCAAAACTTGAGGAGAAATATTTACTTTAGAAATTTTTAAATAATCTCTCAATGAGGCGTCCACCCTCAAAGGTCACATTTTAAAACAACTTAAGTCATTAATACTAGGCCAAGGGGGCCAATAAGAAATTATAACATTAATGAGTTAGAATAAATCATTTTACCCAAAATGAGCCTCAAAATGTTGAAAGCCAAATATGCCCAAATTGCACTGCCCGAAATGGAAACTGAGCTGACTGTTGATGTTACTGTCCAAAATGGCACTGCCAGAAATAGAATTTACTAAAAATAGTAAATTCAGAAAAGTTGCCCGATGACTATGCATGCTATATCACTGCAAAGCTCTCTGAAAACCCAGAAAGAATCCGCCATCCTCATTCATGCAAACCTTCTTCAGAACCCCTATAAAATAGGAAACCCTAATTTCACCTCTGACGAGCCTACGGGCTTTCGGGAATAGGCTCTCAGATACTGAAGAGTGTATGTCTAAAAATGGGGACATTACAGTCTGCCCTTTCCAAAATTGCTTGTCCTCAAGCAACTCAATTGGCATTCCAAAATCACCTTGCCAAACCAAACTGGAACTGAATTTGATCCCAGGGTCCCAAATCAACCTAGGAGATCGATAGCACCAACTGATGGAAGTACTGCACTACAAGTTGCCAACAGAAGAGACCTCTCGGTTAAGACTAAACTGAAACACCTTGGGAGAAAACTCCAGAAAGCCAACATGGGCTTGCCCATCTTCAGCTGCTAAATTGTAAACCCAAGTGATTCCAAGATTCCAAATCATCTTCAAAAACACTGCTCCTCTAATCCGTTGTGCTACTTTGATTAAAACACCTGCAAACCAAAGGTGGAGCAACATAACTTGGTCCATAAAAGATGGTGCACCAAATAAGTCAGTGCCTGGGTCCCAAATCAGTCTGTAGGACCTCCAAATCTCACTGTCATAATTCTGATCAGCATCATAAATGTTTTCAAACACCCTTCCAAGCCAATGCCAATCATAAAACAACGCTCCAAACTCCATCACTGCACAATGCTCATTTTGAAGCAAACTGATTTTGTTGGAAGAACTCCAAAAAATCTTCACATCAATCATAACAAAAGTTTCAAATTGACGAATCAAATCAGCTAATAGTTGGCTGCCCCAAACAATAATGTATGAGTTGGTAACAAGAAATCCACTGTCAAGCATCAATGAACTACTCATGCCAGAATTTTGACCATTCTGAATCATTCCTTTGCTCATTTGAGGCATGCATTCAGTCCAAACATGAGATAGAGAAACCTGAAAATGGTATAACCAGCTATCAAACAGGTCTGAAACAATTATCTTGAAATCTGAATTCTGGGAAATCAACATATAGGAAGATAAACAGCAGCTGCAACAAAACAATGTCTCATTAAAATTGACATAGCTACTCATGAACAAGGCTGGTGGCTTCTTCAATAAAGGTCCCAATGCCACCACAAACCATTTTCCAATCATATTTCCATTCCAGCACACCAATTTATGATCAGAAATAATGATCCACTGATAGAAAAAGAAAGTAGCAGCAATCTTAGAACTGAAATTTTTACATTTATCTCTCCAACCAACCTTCTTTTTATGCTTACCATTCTTCATTAGAAAATACTTGGGATCCCAAATACTAACTTTCAATTGGAGACAAGCCCCAACACAAGAGCTAATGATCTCAACAACATTTTGAAAACAATGTGTTGGTTTATCCCTTTTAGAATTTTCAATATTACCTTCTTGCCAAGTAATGCTAGGATCCCATACCATCAACAATGAAGAACCATTTCTCAGACGGAGAATTGTTCTCACATGAATCCTCTAATTCTCTCGTTCCATCTGAATAAACACTTCTTGAAACTCAAAGAAGTATTCAACAAACCTATGTCATTGAAGAAATTGAACCCAAAATCTTTTGTCATGTTTTGCCGGAAAGATTCCATGAATCCTTGTTAAGTTCAATTCTAGAATCAATTATTCTAAGAGAAGATGGTGACGTAGTGAAATCTGACAAAAACTTCACAAGCACCTTCATCAAATAATAAATGAAGTCCTCATCATTGCGCCAATCAACTCTATGTTGTTGATCAAAAAGACTGTATTCATTTCCTTGTGATCCAAGAGTTACCATTTCTTGCTGAATGGATGCACTAGGAGCAACAGTAGATTCAACTTCATGCAACTCATGTATCAACTCTCCAATGCTGGAAGACAAATTGAAATTTCCTCCTTCAATACTCTCTGAAGCAAATCCTTCATCATTTTCAAAAAGAGGATTTACATAAACCTTACTAGCGCCTTCCTCCTACAAGAGATTATCAAAAGTTTGAAAAACTTGTTGATGAGAATTTGAATGCTTTAGTCTCTCAGGACAGCATTCTAAATCATATGTTTCTTGTATGAGATCAAGCTCATCAAGAATTTCCTGAAGCTCCTCAGCTCTTCTTTTGTTTTCTTGCTCCCATGAATATTGAACAACAAAAATTTGATTCTCTGCTTCAATTAGAGCCTCATGCACTTCCTGCAACTTATTTTTAGTAAGCTCGTTCCACTCCAATGCTTTGTCAACAATTTTAGTCACTTTGTCTTTAACACGAATGATGTGCAAAAGACTTGATTTGATTTCTTCCAAGACAAACTTAATGAACTTCATATCAGTAATGGAGATGCAACATACATCTTCTCCTCTAGGCACAACATAAGTCAAATTTTCAACATGCCGATGCAATTCATCAAGCTTTGACGGAACTTGAATTCCATTTTCAGCAGTTTGTGAGTTTGAATTGCAATCTTCATATGCTGGCTGAGATGATGTAGAACAACTTTGATGGATAAAGATTCCAAAATCATTTGAGCTACACTCCCCAACTTGTCTCGCATGTGATGGACACTCTTCCTCATTCCATCCATAGTGCCTTCCAATTCCTTAGCCTTTTGCCTTAGTTTGATTTCAGGTGAAGAGAAATCTGCCTTATTACTACTTGAAGCTTCACCTTTCATGTTGTCTTCTACACATGATTCAAAGGAGTTGGACAAGTCAAATTGGTAGTGGGAATAGACTTCAACTTCCTCTTTCTCTTTCTCCTCTTTATCTTGACTTCCAAACCAACATTCTCCGGAATTGTGAAAAGACAATTCGCTAGTTGAACACATATCTTCTACCAATCGAACTTATCCTTCATCTGGTTCTGCACTTATGATCTCATCATGCAACTCATTGTCAACTCTTGTTTCTAAAAGTTGTCCTCTTGGATTTTCAACTCGAGGTTCCTTAACACCTGTTGACTCATTGTTCTCTACTGCAAGATAAATGGAAACTCCTTGAACATTTGCTATGAATTGGAAAGGATTCCAGCTTTCATCCTCCTCTTCAGCTTCGAAGATCTCCTCTTTGTCCTCAACAGTCTTCTTCAAAAATAGCTTCAATTTTTCTTCACATTGACTGAAAATTTCTTTGACTAACAAATCACCAGTTGGAGAAATCGGCTCTTCTCGTTCAAAGGCATTCTTGAGAAGGACTTAGACACTTTCGGAAAGAGTATCAACTTCTTTGATGATGTCAATTAAAACATTTTTAACAACTGCAAACACCTCCTCTTCCTGCTCACTCCAAGTTGAAGTGAATAGATAATCAAACAAATGATAAATCTGATTATCCATCTTCAACTCTATCAGAAGGATGCAAGATCTTACTTCTGAAAAAGTCTTTAAAACAACAGCTCTTCTTGGAAACAAACCACTGCCAGTTTCATCCAAATATTGAAAACTTTCCACTATCATTTTTAATATGATCTTCATAGTTTCATCATCATAGGGCAGCTGTGGAATAACAATTCTTATTATTTCCATGGAACAAGAAGAAATCAGCAGCTTGGTCTCTTCATCAGGATGCCCCAACCAATAGGGCTGATTCAAAAAATTCACTGCAGGTGCTAAAGCCAACTGTATTTCCTCCAAAGGAGATGGCTTCACTTGTCTCAGACATTGTTCTAACAAATGAAGAATATTTTCTTCATTTCCCCTTGACTAATATTCTTTGCCAAGTCTCTTTCCAACCAAAAAGAGAGTCTCTGCCAACTTCCTCTCTTCTTCATTAGCCATACCTTAATCTGACAAGACAAGGTTTCGCAAACCTCTGAAAAAGTGTCAACTTCAAAAACTTCTGAAGCTGAAACTAAACTTTGTTTTACTTTCTGATGTAGTATCGGTCTTCTCTGACTCTCATCTGATAACTGAAGCGTTGAAACTCACAAGATGGCAGGAAAACAGGCTCTGATACCACTGTAAAATATCCACTCAATTTTTTCTTTGATTTTCAATTTCAATTACAATGCAACACGCACCCGTTAAGGTTAACTCCAAAACCAGAACGATGCGAAATAGTAACTCTAACCAAGAATGCGCCCTAAGACCTGATGAGGGAGGAGGGGCAGGCATATGGTCAAAGGATCACTAGGATCTAAATAACTCAATAATTGTAACTGATTACAACTGAAAGAAACTCAACGCCAAGAATGCACACTCAATCCCAAGGAAGGAGAGGTGTTGTCATATGGCGGAAAAAACTAAGCAATTACTGAAATGAAGCTACAATTGAATGGAGCTAGGCGGTGAACCAACCATGAAGCATATTCCACACTACCACTTATTTAGTGGGGGGAAAACATGAAAATGCAAAGCAATTCATCCGCGAAGCGGGCATCCACTTAACAGTGGGGATTCACCACTCAATGGTGGGTGAAAGATGAAATACAATGAACAATTTTCTCCACACTGGCGGTAAACCAGCCAGGGGTTAAGGTGTTTGCATTAGGAAATCACAAGTAAATGCAGTAAGAATAATGATTGGATTAGTATTGCTAATTCTCAGCCTTACAATGAAATAAATCTGCAATTCACATGTGGTACAATGATAAAATCAATGCAAATATTTGAAGGATGAATTTTTCAACTTCTGAACCCCTCAAATGATGAAGAACAAGTCAACAACTGAACTTATCGAAATCTGATAATAACAATCAGCAAACTAAGATTTCTTACTAGCAACAAGCCTTCAATAATTCGTTCATATCTTTGCCAAAAGCTCTGCCATGTCAAGGGCTATATCTCTCTTAACAAAATGTGAATGGAAGACCATGAAATAAGCATGAAAGGGAATTATTCTGATATGATATTAAGACCAACAAACTGTAATTAACCAGACCAACAAGCAAAGCTCAACCAAAATGATTAAATCCCCCTCAATACAACGCCTATACACTCCAATAACATGAACAACTCCCACCAAGGCTAGGCGACCAGAAATTATAACTTTTCCAAAGCTAAACACATACCATAAACCAGCTTGAAACCCAATGTAGAAGGAGAAGAAGGTACGGCCCTAGCAAGAGGGGCGACTTTCTCTAGTAAATTCATTTCTCCAAAATAAAATCTGTGATTGCTCAAGAAGGGGTGCCATTAGCATTGAAAGGGAATGGGTAAATACCCACAACTGAAATTAAATCACTCAATGAATTATATATCAAAATATTCTTCAGCCATGGATGAACCAACAACATTAAAACTAGAAATTCTCACCAATATCTTCACTTTGATGCACAATATGCACTTTTAGATGAAGCACACTCTTAAACAACCATCTAGGGTACCATAGTTTCAAGCCCGAAGAATGCAGTAAACGTGCTAAGCTTTCCCTTAGCCGGATTCTGAAATTAATTCAGTAGCATAACTTTACAACATTTTCCAAGATGATCAATGAATGAGCAATGGCTTGCTTTTATAGAATTGAAGGCGACTGTTGGCTCTTCAACTTCCATCTTTTTTCCCTCCGAAAGGGATGCCCATTTCATTTTTGAAATATTTTAATTTTTAAAACATTATATTCACCTTTCTAGGCATCCAAAACTTGAGGAGAAATATTCACTTTAGAAATATTTAAATAATCTCTCAATGAGGCGTCCACCCTCAAAGGTCACTTTTTAAAACAACTTAAGTCATTAATACTAGGCCAAGGGGGCCAATAAGAAATCATAACATTAATGACTTAGAATAAATCATTTTACCCAAAATGAGCCTCAAAATGCTGAAAGTCAAATATGCTCAAATTGCACTGCCCGAAATGGAAACTGAGCTGACTGCTGATACTACTGTCCAAGATGGCACTGCCAGAAATAGAATTTACTAAAAGTAGTAAATTCAGAAAAGTTGCCCAATGACTATGCATGTTATATCACTGCAAAGCTCTCTGAAAACCCAGAAAGATTCCGCCATCCTCATTCATGCAAACCTTCTTCAGAACCCCTATAAAATAGGAAACCCTAATTTCATCTCTGATGATTCTACGGGCTTCCGGGAATAGGCTATCAGATACTGAAGAGCGTATGGCTAAAAATGGGTTTATTACAGTATGGGCATGTATCACTACATTGGGTGCACCTGCTCATAATTTAGAGTGTTTTTTGGCCTTTCTCCCTCATTCAAGTTTTGTTTTTTTGCCTCACTTGATGGACTAGAAAGCTCCTTTTGTTGGACTTTCAAAGACATTGACTAGAAATGAAAAATACAATATTCATGACTAAGGGAGAGAAGGATTTGGAAATGACTCACAAAACGAGGAATAAATAAGGATATCTCAAAATATGTTTCAGTAAAAAAAATTTCATATGGGTACAATAGGTATCATGATGAAATCACACTGAAGTGTATTTTGGAAGAGATGCCCATTGAGAGGAGTTATTAAATAAATTTCAAATGAAATCAAGGATTAGAAAACCGAAATATTATGTTTGCAAATAGTTTGAACATATGAAATAACCACTTTATGTATTATTACTTATTTCATATTATTGCATATTTACATTAAATAGTTGGTTTGGTAGTATCTTTATAATAGCAGTTGGAAATAATGTGCGTTTAATATCAGACAATCTTTATGTGCCACTGGAAATTAGACTTGAAAGTGACGGTTTGGTGTATCATCCATTGGAAACGCTTAACTCTTCATTTGTCTTGAATTATAATTTTTGAGTTTGGTCTTTACCAGATCATTTTTATTACCATGAAAAGCTTATTTGAATTTCCATTCTGACAGTTTGAATATGTGCATAGAACTATTCTATAACAAGAATTATGCATGAATTGATAAGAAATAAGTTTTGCATTACATTCTAATACATTTTCTTAGCTTACTACATTTGTAAAATCTGACAGATCTCAAGCTTCGATGAACCAGATTTACTGGAAAGAATTGATCAAGCACAATTATTCCTTCCAGCAATTGTAAAACCGCAGATTGCCTGTGGGGTGTCAGATGCTCATACCATGGTACTTCCTTTTAAAATCCTCTACAATATAATTTGTTGATTGGGATTTAAAGGTAAGTGCTACAAAAACTAGATATGACTATTAGCAAAGGCTTTGAAGTGATGCCATCAAATGTTGGAAGAGAAATCCATCAGATTGTAATATAAGACCAGTTATGATGTGTATTAATGGTGCTTCATTTGTGTTTTAACTTGCCATGGCATTGATGAATGGTATGACTATATTCTTGTACATGTTTGACAATGGAAAGTTAGCAAAAAATGCAATCATATGTGGCCAAATGAATGTCTACAGCTTCTCAAAACATTGAAGAACCACACATTATATTTCTCAACAAAGGGTCTTGATAGAAAATAATAAATGGCAAGAGATGACAAGGCCTTGCTCTTTTAGAGTTTTCCCACATTTGGTTTCTCGATGGCATGCATCCCTTGTGTTGAGATTTATTTTCTCTGTAGTTTTACAGTTCTTTATTGTTTCGTTTTTACGGATACTTGGTTTACAGTACTTACAACAGTTAAACTAACTCATTTCTTAGCACACTTTGAGTCATCCAACCAAGTTGTGTATTCATGGATAAGATTTTCGTTGGTGAATTAACCATGGAATATGTATGGTATTTACAAATAAGGTTTTAATTGTGGTGCTGAGAGAAAAAAAGTTAGGCAAGATGATTTTTTACTTGGAAAAAAACTTCAACCCAAACTCATTGAACTTCAATAATCTTTACAAAACAATGAATTTAGGGAAAACATAATGGTATATATTTAATATCAAGTCAACTTAAAATATAAACACAACTCAACCCAAACTCATCAAACTTCAAAAATCTTTACAAAATAGTGAATTTAGGGAAAATATAATGATACATATTTTATATCAAGTCAACTTAAAATGTAAACAGAACTAATCAACTATACTTTCCATACATGTATACACCAAAAAGTTGGTGAATAATATCATGTTGAAATCTGAACTTGAAACATGAAAGCTGATAGAAAATAAGAGTTACTTTTATATTGATAAAATTGTTTATCTTGTACATGAATGAATTTAGATACTCATGTCAGTGGCATCAATAAAAAAAACAAAAGATAAAAGACCAAATTAAGGGTGAGAAACTCCGCTTCACATGCCTCAAACTCGACAAATTTCAAAAAACTTTACAAAATAGCAAATTTTGGTCTAAAAAGTGTTTGCACTTCATATCGAGTCTGTTAGTGTGAATGGGGTTATTCCTTAACTAGTTCTTAGTGAGGACCTATTCACATCATTAATAAGTCTACTTAGGAGTTAGTTTCCTAGGTGGCATTCTAGAAACTAGTTATAATGGGGCCATGCAATGTCCCCGTTTTAAGCCATACGCTCTTCAGTGTCTGATAGCCTATTCCCGGAAGCCTGTAGGCTCGTCAGAGGTGAAATTAGGGTTTCCTATTTTATAGGGGTTCTGAAGAAGGTTTGCATGAATGAGGATGGCGGATTCTTTTTGGGTTTTCAGAGAGCTTCGCAGTGATATAGCATGCATAGTCATCAGACAACTTTTCTGAATTTACTATTTTTAGTAAATTCTATTTTTGGCAGGGCCATCTTGGACAGTTGCATCAACAGTCAGCTGAGTTTCCATTTTGGGCAGTGCAATTTTGGCATATTTGGCTTTTAGCATTTTGAGGCTCATTTTGGGTAAAATGATTTATTCTAAGTCATTAATGTTATAATTTCTTATTGGCCCCCTTGGCCTAGTATTAATGACTTAGAGTTGTTTTAAAAGGTGACCTTTGAGGGTGGACGCCTCATTGAGAGATTATTTAAATATTTCTAAAGTAAATATTTATCCTCAAGTTTTGGACGCCTAGAAAGGCGAATATAATGTTTTAAAAATTAAAATATTTCAAAAGTGAAATGGGCATTCCTTTTTGAGGGAAAACAGATGGAAGTTGAAGAGCCAACAATCACCTTCAATTCTATAAAAGTAGGCCATTGCTCATTCATTCTTATCTTTGAAAATGTTGTAAAGTTATGCTCCTGAATTAATTTCAGAATCCGGCTAAGGGAAAGCTTAGCATTTCTACTCCATTCTTCGGGCCTGAAACTATGGTCTCCGAGATGGTTGATTGAGAGTGTGCTTTATTCAGAAGTGCATATTGAGCTTCATTGTTTCTGATTTTGGTTATAATTTCCAGTTTTGAGCTTGCTGGTTATTCTATCGCTAAAGTAGATTTTCATATGCAGCTCTTAGTATGATTTAAATTTCATTATGGGTGTTCGATCATTCAATGTCTATGCTCTTGGCGCCCCTAATTGTGCATTTGCAGATTTTATCGTTGAAGATTTAGATGTTAGTTTCAGTTTCTATGTTGCTGATGTTCATACAGCTGAAGTTGATTTTTGTGAGCAGCTTTTTGAATAAATTTAATCTTGTTCTAGGTATCGATGCTGTGTTTGTTGACCTTGGGCGACCCTTTCTATGGAAGCTGAGATTTAAATTCAAAGAACTTGATTTTTAAGAGCAAAATCGCCCTCGCAGTCAGGCCATACCCTCTTAGAGCACATTGGAATTTGTGTCAAATAAATGAAGGGGTTTTGATGCTATTTTTTGTTTTTTTCTTGGGTGCCATACTCCTTGAGAGCGTTTGCAAAAGAATTCAGTCAATTCAGAGGTAATTTGGTGAAGTTATGAACATTTAAACGAGTTTACAATTTGCTGGTTATTCATTTCTAGAATTTCAGATTTATATCAGACTTGTTTCAATTTGAATTTCCAGTCTTTTCTTCATCAATTATTGTTGATGTCTAACGTGGAATCATCCAGTTTCTTGGTGCTTTGAAATCATTGTAATATTCATGTAATTTGCAGCTCATTCTCATATTGTAAAACTGTAAACAGTATTATTGTTCTAGTTTATTATTGCTGCAATTATTTCTTAATTTCACATTAAGCACCCTTGGATGGTGTACCGCCAGTGTGGAGAAACGAATTGTTTAAGCTTTCTTGTACCCATTGTCAAGTGGTGAATTCCCACTCTTGAGTGGATGCCTGCCGCAGCGGATGAATTGTTTTATTTGTAATTTCATTCCCCCCACTGTTTTAGTGGAAGTGTGGAAAATCTCTCATGGCTGGTTATCCGCCTAAGTTCTTTCAGTTTTGTAATTAGTACTCTGCCATATGTTAGCACCTCGCCTTCTAAAGGATCTTGTGTGCACATTCTTGGTGTTGAGTTGAGTTCTTCTCTCTCAATTGTAATCAATTCAGTTATTGAGTTAATTAGATCTTAGGGATCCTTTGACCATATGCCCGCCCCTCCTCCCTCATCGGGTCTTAGGGTCTTTGTCTTGGTTAGAGTTACCATTCTGCATCGTTTGGTTTGAAGCTAACCTTAACGGGTGCATGGTTGCATTGTATTTGAAATAAAAAATCAAGAAAAAATTGAGAGGGTATCTTTCAGGCCATGTCTCATTAATTAGCTTATAGTTATCTAGGCATTTAATATTTCACTTATGCATTTAAAATTATGCATTAGGCATTTAATGTTTGCATCCAAGGTAGTTATCCTACTTCCTCTCACCTTGCCTATATAAACAAGGTGCTTGTATATTTGTAAATCATTTCATGATATCTAATGACATCTCATATCTCATATTTCATGATATTCTATAAATTCTAGATCAATTCATCATAGATCATCATTTGATCAAATTGTCTTCTTGCTCATGTTGCAACACTTTCTTGTTCATATGGACGGTGTCTTTCTTGGTTAATCCATTGAAGATTGCAGATTCAAGTGGGTTATTGTTCATTCATATTTCCAATAGAGTCAACTTGAAATATAAACAAAACTAATCAACTACACTTACCATACACGTATGCACCAAAAAGTAGGTGAATAACATGATTTTGAAATTTGAACATGAAACTTTCAAGCTGAGATAAAATAAGATTTGCTTTTATATTGACAAAATTGTTCTATTGTACACAAAATGAATTTAGAAATTCATGGCGATGGAGTCAATAAAAGGCAAAAGATAAAAGACCAAACTAAGATTGATAAAATCTTGCATCACACGGCCCAACACCAAATGCACAATGCTGGACCTTGGGATGCTTTGTATACATCAAGAAAGTAGTTGCATCCATCTACCTGCTATAAGGCTAACAATAGGATCATCCTTCAGAACTTGTTCATCTTTAGCTGTCTGAACTGTTCTACTGCTCCCAGCAATACAAGCTCTGCCTCATGATCCACTTGATTGACCATTCACAGTCCTCTATAAATACAATGTCATCATCCTCAATTATCCATAGAGGATAATTCTTCATCGACCCCTAAAATCCTCTTGTGCCAGAGATATAGGTTGTAGTTCTTAAAATATAAGGTTATTTGACCTTTGCATTAACAACTATTTGTGCTTTCTGAAGTGTATTTGCTCAAACATGCTTCAATTGTGTTCATGAATTATTCGTGGTTGGCTCAACACACAAACATTAATGCTCTGAATATTTGATACTATAGCTTTATGTAAGGATCCAACCCAATTTCTATCTAAAGATTGTCACTTTACACAATTTCACTGTATTGGCATCTCATCAAACAATTCTTGAGCATACTTGTTAAAGAGTTCTCTAATTGCAGTTCTCAGAAATACTTTGCTGAATGGTTATTTGGATCATAGTGTCATCATATAAGCACCCATAACTTAACTAGATAATCACAGATTTGACAGAGCATTTAAGCAAACAGTTGGCACCATTTGAAAATGATTGAAAATGTTAAAGTTTATATGGCAGTTTAATCTCAAGCATGACAGATTACAGAAGATCGTTTACAAGATTCTAATCTCAATAATCAACAGACTTAAACGCCTTATGCTTGTCTGTATATGCAGCCTCACCATGCATTGGATATCAGTTTGCACATATCACATTACCCATCTTTCACAATCCAACACTCCCATAACATGCAACACCTTATTATAATCTCATGTTCGCCCAGCAAGGACGCTGACCAGCAACTCAATAATCACTGTAAATCCGCCACCTTACTGTCACTCACCAACCAAGAATCCCAACCCAGGTATGAGACAAATCTGTATTTCCTTGTAGACTTTCAAAGGACGTTTGAACCAAAACTACACTGTCTATGAGTTTAATCGTTCCACCTAGTTCTTAATGTTGCACCTCATGACCAAGACACTTCAGCCATGCCATTAAAACTTGAAATGACGGCCTGTTGCAGAAGTAGCAATTCAACTTGTAGCTACGTGGCCACTTAATTCAAGCTTCTATAAGTTAGGCAATTGGAAGACTAGCTTGTCATGTGAACATGTTCAACTACCTTGCTTGCCTGGTTATAAGTAGCAGTTTAATTTGAGAATATACGATTCCCTTGTTTTAGACACTCCTGCAATTAAATAATCCTAAATGATGACAAACTCTGTCCACTGGAAAACTACGCCAAACACCTGTTCATCCTATGGCGTCCATATTTGCAGCAGTTGTATAATGAAGAAATTATGAAAAATATCCAAACTCTGAAATTGTATGATTTAGTGGAAACTTGTCTTTCCGAAAAGACTTCACAAATTTCCAAAATTCTCTAAACTAATTGATGTAGCACTATACGAATTTCGATATGAATCCACTTGTCAAAGGTAATGGGTTTTCGTCCAATCCTCCGAACCCAAGGGTTTTCGTCCTTAGGCCTTGAACCTGTAACACAAGCTCGCCAATTCTCCGATAGTAAATTTCCAAAAGATAATAATGAATTTCTTTTCCCTCACCTTTTATACTTCACCAACTTTTAATTGTTTATTATATATTTTGCCTTTCTGAAGTAACTTTATTTAATATTATGCATTTAATAAAGCAACTTTAATAATTAATTAATTAAATATAAATGTCCAATTTTTTTCTTAAGATGATTTAATATTTAATTAATTAAATTAGACTTCGTTGGGTGATTACTTGGAAAACAGGGACATTACGATCCTCCCTTCCTAGCATTGCTTTCCCTCAAGCAATCGCAAACCTGGATGCTGCAATATTTGTTCTCCTGCCCACATAGCATCCTCAAGAGGAAAATCCCTCTGTCTGATCAAATACTCCTTAATCACCCTGCTTTTCAATCTATGTTCCCTCACATCTACGATAGCATTAGGCACCAAAATCAATTTTCCCTCTTCATCTAATGGTGGAAGCTCTGGAGATGGAGTAGTGTCAAGATACATGAAACACATTATGAATTTTACTAGCTTCAGGCAACTCTAGCTCATATGCCACCTCTCCAACTCTCCTCACAATCCTATAGGTCCCATAGAACCAAGGCTTTAGCTTTTTTGCACCACTACTTTTCAATGTAGATTGTTTGTAAGGCTATAGGCGCAAGAAAACTAAATCACCAATCTCAAAAGTTATCTGAATCTTGTGCTTATTTGCATATGTTTTTTGTTGATTCTGAGCATGATGCAAATTTTCCTTATGTGACTTAAGGATATCCTGGCTATCTTGCATTAACTCTCTCACCTTGGGAGCTCTACTATCATCAAATGTTAAGTCTACAAAAGACATAGTGTTATGCCCGTACAAGACCCTGAATGATGACATGCCTATTGACATGTGGTAGGTAGTATTATAATAATGCTCCCCTAAGTATAGTCATCTGATCCTACCCTTTTGCTGCATTGGTACATAATTATGTAAATACCCCTCCACCCACTTATTTACAACCTTTGTTTGTCCATTTGTCTATAGATGGTTACTAATACTAAGGGATAACTTGGTACCAGCCAATTTGAACAACTCCTACAAAAATACACTGAGAAATCTATTGTCCCTATTGCTTACAATGTTCTTCAAAACCCCATGAAGTTTGAACACCTCTTTAAAGAACAAATCTGTCACCTAAGGTGCCTTATAATCAAAGGAAATATTAAAGAAATGTGCATACTTCGTCAATCTATCAACCACTACATATATGCAATCTCTGCTTTGGACTTTCAGAAGACTAATGATAAAATCCATAAATATACTCTCCCACTTCTTCTTTGGTATAAGCAAAGGTTATAGCAAACTCGTGGGAAAAGTATGCTCAGATTTGTTCTACTGACAAGTCTTACACTCTTTGACATAGCGCAAGACATCGCTCTTGAGACCCTTCAATGAGAATCTCTCCCTAATTTGCTTGTATGTTTTGAAAAACCCGAGATGTCCTGCTAGAGGAATATCATGAACAACTCTCAAAATCTTACTCTTCATCTTGGATTCAGGCACCAAATATATTCTGTTCTTGTAATATATCACGTCTTCAACTACCTTATATCTATCATCTCGAAACATTCCGTCCATGAGCTCACATGCAAATGTATTCTTGGAATGCTCACCACAAGGTGAACCTTCTAATCAGCTGAAATTTCTTACATAGAGAAAAGTGTGGGTCTCTTGGATAATACATCTGCCACAATATACTTGTTTCCCTTAACATATTCGATATTGAAATCATACGCTTGAATCTTACTCACCCACTTTTGTTGGTGTTTATTCAAATCCTTTTGCTCTAGGAAATATTTCAGACTATTGTGATCCATTCTAACCACAAATTTTCCACCCACCGTGTATTGTCTAAATTTTTCCAACACATGTATGATGGCAAGCATTTCTTTGTCATAGGTGGACTATAACCCCTCCACATCTCTCAACTTTTTGCTCTCATAGGCTATGGGATGCCTGTTCTGCATAAGTACTGTGCCTATCCCTTCGCCTATTGCATCACACTCCAATACAAATGGTTGAGAGAAGTCTGGTAAAGCTAGCACTGGACAAGAACTCATCACTTGCTTGATGTACTTTGAGCCTCATCTGACCATCTGAATGCACCCTTCTTGGTGAGAAATGTAAGAGGTGCAACCAATTGAAAAAGTCCCTTGACAAATCTCTTGTAGTAACTACATAACCTGAGAAAACCCTTCAAGTCAAAAATGTTCCTCAACGGTGCGCAATGAAGAATGGATTATATCTTCTCCTGGTGCACCTTTACACCACCAACACCAATCATATGTCCCAAATTTAAAATCTCTATCATGCCAAACTCACATTTGGAAGCCTTCACAAATAAGGAATGTGCCTCCATAATGCCCAACACCTCACCAATGTGCTTGAGGTGATCCTCCCATGTCTTACTAGTAGTATATTAGGATGTCATAAAAAAATACCAAAACAAATTTCCACAACTACTTAATCAAAATGTGATTCATACATGACTAGAACATCGTAGGTGCATTAGTAAGACCAAAGGACATAACTAAAACCTCATAATGTCCATAGTGGCATCTGAATGTTGTGTTATGTATTGTTGGTTGAAAATTTTGTATGCCTTGAGGGTATGCAAAATTGTGGTTTCAATCACAGTGTGTGGGTATGATACTCTCCTAATTTAGGGAAGGCTCCCCCTTTTCTACTAACTAATATGGGTAGGACATCAACCTTTCCTCTTTTTTCAGGAAAGATAATATTGTTTTCTCCTCACAGAAAAGTAACAACAACCTTTAAAAAAACTTATTACAGCAATTTGAAATGAAATTGAGAGAGAGGAAATGAAGTTTTTTGAAAGCACAAAGACTTCTGTCACCTCCTCCGGGATGGGAAAACAATCACCAAGCACAAAGTCTTGAACATCTGAAATCCTATCTACCCTTTTAGAATGATTACCTAAGAACAATATACAACATATAACAGCACAAAGTCTGCAAGTATGGTGCACCTATGAGTTACTTCAAATGGGAATTACTACGAGCACAAAGACTTGCAATTCTTCTCAATTCCTAATCACAAATTACAGATTCAATCTTCAAGATTCACAGAACAAAGTCTGCAGATATTTAGAGTGGAACTCTCTTCAGCAATATTCTACAACCTTCAAATAGTCACAAAGAAATGTTCCAAAATGACATAAGAACACAATGGATACAAAATAGGAGTTCAACACAAAGTCTGAAATTCCAACTCTTTGATATTACTTGAATAAGAACAACTTATAACTATAAAGCTCAAAGTCTTATGAGTACAAAATTATGCAGAATTTACTTGCTTGCCAAAAGATGATTTTACAATAGACCCCCTCAAGTATATATAGGAGAGGAGTCTTGAGAAAAAGGTGGGAGGATCCCAACTAACTTGAGAAATTATCTCAACCACCATGACTTATTCCAACTACAGTCCTAATCTAACTCAACCTGTAGTTGCCTTACATGTAATTACATTTTACAAAAATGCAAGCGAAAGAAACCCTTGCAATTACAAAATTTGCTTTTACATGTAACTTGTCGAAAAATAAAATACATAAAATAAAGATAAAGTATCATGAGACACTTTTTATTCCATTTCATTCCTAGCTTTGAAGGACTAAAAATTGCTGATAATTCTTTGCAACTCATCAGGATCAGGACCCAACGTGTTCTTGGCAACCACAACAGTCTTAAGAATCACATCACAATACCTTACTGTTGCTTCTCTGTGTTCTTCAAGGACAGTTTGCATTTTATCAAAGATCATTCGATGATTTACAAACCTATGAATTGAATCCACAGTAAATTGCTCTGACTCCAGTTCTTGGTGAAGATTTGATGTTATCTCAGCAATAACCACATCTGCTGCAAGTAACTCTCCTTCATGACTTAGAATCTTGCAAGACATTTTATCAAAACTAGAAAGTATGTCCTGCTCAATTTCGCCACTCATTTCAAGTGTAGCTTGAACATGTTTGATGAGGTCTTCAACAACTAATGACTTGTTTGTTATAAGTTCTTCAAACTCTATATTTTTCTCTGCCAGATATTATTGAGTTGCTGCTCAAAATTTCCAGCTTGACTTGATTCATCTCATGCTAGATCTTTAAGTCTTTTCCAAGTGAATCCAGACTTTGCTTGAAAGTTTCCAAAGTCTGAGTCATCTTAATTCTTGCTGCTCTAATAGTGCTCAAAATATGTAATGCCTTCTTAATCACCTGAGTACCTTGATCGACTAGCTGATCTACCCAAGAATCAACTACGTTGGCCTTTTGTGCAACCTTCTCTAATTGCTTGACTGATTCTTCAGACGTGAAGGAAGTTAATGGATTAACTTGCTCCGAAGAATTTGTTATTTTCTGAATCACCGTGATGAGCTATGAATTCTTCTCTTTGAGCTCACTCTTCTTTGCCAGTAACTCATCATATTTCTGAACCAATGAGGCTATTGAATCTGTGGCATCATGCATGAGACCAGAATGTGTTTGTTTACCAAGTTCAATCCTGGTAAGCCTGTAATCTGACAGTTGCATTTCTTTAGGTGGCTTCTCAACCAATGGCTCAACTACCTTTGCATATTTCATTTTGTTTTGCACTATCACCACCCGTGAGACTTTCTTTGCCTTCTTAACAACCCTGGATTTAGGTTTTGCAAATTGTTGGAAATCAAACACATCAGGACAAATTTCCTACTTCTTCCTTTTGGGCGTAATTGAATTCAGCCATGGGGTAATTCTAATGAGTTCACATTGGAGACAACAATTGTGGTTTCTGAAGAAACAGGCTCTATTTGTACCATAGTTGTCACCTTAGGAGAAGTTTATGTTTTCATTGCAACAGGCCTTTGCTCAGGTGGTAACACATGATTTACCTCTGTCATAACTTATCAAAACTTAAGGCAGAAGTATCAACCTCAGGAAAAGAAATACTAGAAATGGCCACATAAGAGGGATTATCATCAGAAATTCTCTCCAAGTCTTCATGAGAAGTTCCAATAGGTAACTCCACATTAGCACCAGCAACTATACTAGGTTCCATAGGATCTACAAATACAGTGGAGAAAGAATCTACATCTGTATCAATATCCATGGTCATTTGAGGGATGACCATATGAGGAGAATTCGAGACTACTGAAAGAGGTGACTCTGTTGTATTTCCCTCACAAGTATCATCTTCAGCATCAATAACATGAACGTGCACCTATGATGTCTCCTTCCCTTTCGTTGATACTTCTAGTGGAGGGATTACCAAAGCTCTGCTGACCCTTAACTTGACTCTTGTACTAGAAAAAAAGCACCTTCTTTAGATTTATCTCTGATTACAGACCTTTGCCCAATTGGTCCAGCCAAACCATTTTCCGCTTCACCTTTGATCTTGATAATCTTGACATTATTATCCTTCAACCAAGCATTGGTATTAGCGAGGATGGACTGAAAACGGTCAAGGATAGAGTCACACTCCTTTTTAGACCATTGTGGAGAAGGGAGAGGAGCTTCTGCAACTCTTTGTTCAATGTACTCTGGATCTAGGATTTCTCCGTCATCCACCATCCCTTCAGGGATTCTGGTTAAATTAAGATCTACAATCTGCTCCAAGGTAAGACTACTATAGTCCATTCTTCTTATTTCTTCTTCGGTACGAAGATCCACCCAGATATCTTCGAGACGATGAACATGAGCGAAGGCTCTCTTGATTTAATCTTTCATCCCTCGGTAATCAAAATCTTTCCTTGCAATGAACTTCTTCAACTTGATTTCTTGAAGCTCAGCCTCCATTGCCTGGGCTCTTTGAGAAGTATTTAGAGAATATTGACCAATCTGCAATGGATTGTGCGAAGAGATATTAACACCCAACTTGTGATGGACAAGTTGTATAGCATGAACCGCCATTAGCTGTCTTGCCAACTCCATCAGAAGAATTCTTTCAGTAGGATATCGAGGTAACATGTATGGTTGTCCCTCAAAACATCCAACTCTCATGTAAGTGAAAGTAGGGAACTGGAAGAAAAAACAACCATAGTCATTCACTTTTTTCCGGGCTGCTTCAAATTCTTCTATTCTTGAGTGATTTATCAAAGAGACACATAAAGTGACCAAAGAAAGCATCCTGCACTCTCCTGTAATGAAGCCTACTGGGCTACAGAGTCAGCTGATCATAATATTCCCATACTGGCACCAACGATCTATTACCCTTGGTAGAAAGACCAGGAAATTGTCTGCGTGATACAACAATATACACCAAGAATGGATTCATATAAAAAGTGAAGGTAGTAGGAACTTGTGCCAATTGCTTACACAAGTTATCACTGATTAACTCTCACAAGAAAACATGAGATTGCCCTTTCCTCATAACCACGATGTACTTGTACATCCAAATTTCAAACACATTGGAGTATTTCAAACCTGCTATCCTGTTGAGAAGTGTGATCATATCAGTTACTTCCTCAATGAAGTCAGAACGATACAACTTAGGCCAACTGGAAAAGCAAGTTCGAGGAGTCTTCAACCACTTAGCATTAATATGTCTAATGCAATCTGATCTTCTTTGATTATAGTGATCTGTTGCACTCTTTATTGTGATCTCAACATACAAAGGGGCTGTAGGTACTTTAAAGATCTTTTCAATTGTCTCAGCATCCAAACTTATTATGACATTCCCATCTTCGTCCCTGATTTTCCTTGTTTCTTGATCAAAATGAGCAGCACATGCAAGCACAAATTCAGGTTCTAAGGCAGCCACTGGGAATGAAGAGACCAAATGAATATAACTTCTGAGAAGCAACTGCATCCCATGAGTTGGTGAACCCTTCGTTCTTTCCAGAAATTCAGACATATCAACATGCCCGATCTCCGTGTCTCTAATCTCATCAATGAGATAAGCCACTTGAGAGGGAGCGATCTCATTCAAATATTTATCATATTTAGACTTCATTTTCTTGTTTGGAGGTGATGCTGGCTCTTCCGTCATTGAACAAGAATCTGAAACACTGTGATGAAAACTCAGAAGAGTAAGAACATCTTCAATAGCTATGGGTGATTCCATGATGTCAAAATCTTAAAAATTAGTAATTCCACCAAAACTTGTTTGGGTTTTGAACTTATAACAACTTGTCATGACTCAAAGATGCTTGGCGAATATGCTTTGGACAGCGATGGGAAGATAATCGGATCTAGGGAGGTCAATTGGGTCTTGGAGACCCGATTGCAAGTAATGGGTATTTTTCAGCAGTGTATACTTGCAGTTGGGTCTTGAAGACCCGATTACAAGTGATGGGGAAATGACATGACAAAAACATTTCGAAAGAACTTCGTAAGCAAGGCATAAGGCATATGAAAGCAATGGATACTTGCAATATGATTTAGAAAACCTCCACTTGCAGACTGATCTAGAAGACCCGATTGCAAACATTTTGAAAGAACTTTGCACATTCTTTACTTGCAGCTGGGTCTTGGAGACCCGACTGCAAGCAAGCAAGAGACGTGATTTCTTTACATTTGCACATTCTTAAAAACACATCACTTATTTGAGACCATGGAGATGCCAAAAAGAAGAAGAAGAAATACAAAAAATAAAAATCAGAAAACAAAAGAAGAAAAACCAAAAACGTACCTTGAAGAGAAGAAACACTCAGCTTAAAAGAAAACTTGAGAATCCTTGACTTGAAATCAGCACCTATAAATAAAATGAGATAAAGACTCCTTTTCAAATACAATAAGCTGGGCAATAAATTCCTTCCTTAAGAAATGCAGAAGCAAAGGAAGAAAACGGTTTGAGAGAACACGCCATTAGAAGAAATGAAGAGAGTAGGTCAAAATCGGGTTCCAAAGGATAAAAGCAAGTTCCCTTGGAGATTTCGAACTCACACACTTGTAATTGGGCTTTTTAAAAGCATTTACAAGTGACTTAAAACACAAACTCATAAAATCGGGTCTTTTAAGACCATTTACAAGTAACTTAAGACATAAAGTTCTTCATGCGAACTTGTAATCGGGTCTCCAAGACCCGATTTCAAGTCATTAAAAAAAAAACTAAACCTTGAAACCATTACTTGCAATCGGGTCTTGAAGGCCTGATTACAAGTGACCACTTTTAAAACATAAAAGTATTTGAAAAAGCTCTTTTAGTGAAATCGAGTCTTGGAGACTTAATTGCAAGTGAAAATATCACTTTCATTTAGGAACTCAAAACCCCCAAACATGCAATGGAGAGCCTAAAACCCGACTAGAGGAAGAAAAGACATAAAAACAAGACCAAAAAGGCCCCAAAACCAAAACGAAAAAGATCAAAAACACCTATGACCTTATAGATTATACAAAACATGATTTTTCCTTCAGAAACGTGCATTTAGAGAAACCAAAATAAGAATTTTAAAGAAAAATTTGTATAGGTTGTCCAGTTTTTACAAAACAAAAACTGAGGACAACATGTATATCCCCCTCATGGACTCTAATTTGATGGTACCCTAAAGGAAAACCAATCTTGAATAAGTAGACTGCCCCATGAAGCTCATCGAATAACTCATCTATTCTGGGTATAGGGTACTTGTTCTTGATGGTCTTCTTGTTTAAGGCAGGATCATCGATGCACATCCTCATCGTGTCATCTTTTTTCTTAACCAAGACCATCGAAGATGTAAAGGGACTAGAACTAGGTCTAATGTGTCCCATATCCAATAACTCCTTAATCGTTTTTTCAATTTCTTCTTTGAACCTTTTGGGATGACGATAAGGGGTGGTAATAACTGACTTGGGGCCCTCCTCCATCTCAATCACATGCTTAAATCCATAATCAACAGATCTACCAGGTGGAATATCTCCAAACACCACATTGCGCTTATCTAGAACTGACTGAGTGTCCACATGATATCACCGGTCATCCCTAGAAAAAGATTTGGAAGACACAAAACATTGGGTTGCCCATGCAACCTCACCATGTCTGAACAGAGTCTCCATCCTCTTCACTGTCACCACCTTTGGCACACCATCTGCCAAAGCTCTTAACACTATTGTCTTGACACCTACCATAAACTCCAAGTCCATCTTCTGAAAGTCCTGACTGTATCTACCAAGTGATTGTAGCCATTGAACTCCCAGAACAACATCAATATCACCAATCCCAACCACATAAAAGTCATCAGTAACTGTATAATCCCACAATTGAATGCTCAACTATGAAATTTTCTGTGTATACGTCATTTTGAATCCATCAACTACCATGACACCGAATCAAGGAAAATCCTCAACCTATAATACTCTCTTCACCGCAAGACCCTCATCAATAAAGTTATGAGTTGCCCCACTGTCAACTAAACAAGTAACCTACTATCACTTCAGGACTCCTCTAACTCTGAAAGAATGGTACTTAAGAACCCCTGATAATGTGGCAATAGTGTCGTGTGTCACATCTCTTGTAGCACTATCATCATGATCTAACTTTTGATCCTTATGACCACTCTCCAAACTAGTATCTACTACCTCCTCATCAATGTCAGAAGTGACCTCTATATAATGGGCTTTGCCTTTTACAAGGCACCTGTGACTGGGTTCCCATGGTTTCTCACAAGAGAAACATAACTTCTTCCTGCACAACTCATTCTTTGTCTCAAAATCCATTCGGGGTGGTGTAGTCTTAAGCTGATTAAAGGTGCTTCTCAATGGTTTATTGCTCTTGAAACTCTTCTTTTGGGATTGCTTTGTAGGATGTGTAGTTTCAAGATCAAGTGCCATTTGAATAACATCACCAAAAGACCGACCTGGTGGTAAGGACGACACCTAGGCGTTAAGAGTGGCTCGTGGGGCACATGTCCCATGACATACCACCGAAGCATCCAAGGGTGAGGACCACCCCCCAATTATGTTGACCTCGGGGCACGAGCCAAAGGTGGGGCCATCCCACTCGATGTGCAGGGATATTATAGTCAACTCGCTCCCGAGAGTCTAGACCTCGAGACCTCGGCTCTAATACCACAAAGGCCCAACTACTACACCAAAAGACTGGCCTAGTGGTAAAGGCGGCAGCCAGGCGAAAAAAGTGGCTCGTGGGGCACATCTCCCATGACATACCACTGAAGCATTCGAGGGTGGGGACCACCCCCCAATTATGCAGACCTTGGGGTATGAGCCAAAGGTGGGGCCATCCCACTCGACGTGCAAGGACATTACAGTCCACTCGCCCTCGAGAGTCTCAACTTCGAGACCTCGGCTCTACTAGCACAAAGGCCTAACCACTACACTAAAAGACCGACTTGGTGGTAAGGGTGGTGTAATGTCCCCATTTTTAGCACTACACTTTCCAGTGATGTATAGCCTATCTTGGGATGCCCGTAGGCTAGTCAGAGGCAGAAATAGGGTTTCCAGTTGCTTGGGGGTCTCTTTTGCGAATTTGAGGGCTTGCATGTTGGAGTTTTGTAGTTTGGATTCTGGATTCCTTCTGGGTTTTCAAAGAGCTTCACAGTGGTGTGACATGCAATATAAACAAAGGACTTTTCTGGACTTACTATTTTTAGTAAGTTGCGATGGCCTCTCAAAATGTGGTTAAAATGCATTTGGACACACTTACTAGTTTTAGCAGTATGCTATTTTTAGTAAGTGCTATTTTTAGCAAGGTTTCAGCAGGCTAGTTCAGAGGCTATTCTAGGTACGCTAGTATGAGCAGTTGGTCTCCCGCACTCTTGGAGTTATTTTTGGCAGGTTAGAGCTTGTGTTGGGCGCTTCTCTTGTGGAGGTAAAATATTTTAATATTTTGGTAAATTTTTGGCTAAGGTTTGGAGGACGAATTATTTGAAGAAATAATTAAATCATATTTTAATATACTTCATTTGGACACCTAGCTTGGAGGAGATAATAACATTTTATAAAGTATTTTGCACTTGATGAAATGGGATGCCAAAGCTTATGTTTTATTTGCAATTTAAATAAAGTCATCTCACCCTTATGTTTGGACGCCAAGTCTATGAGATTTGGAGATTAAATGAAATTCAAATGCAAATTGCAAATTATTGAAGATGAAATTGAATGTCATGTTGGGCGCCCAAATGAGAGGGAAATGAATTTGAATTTGAGGAGGAGAAGTTATAAATAAGAGTGTTGGCTTCATTCTTTTCATCCATGAAGAAATTAGAGTGAAGTGCTGCCGAAATGGAATTGAATTGCTTCGAGGAATGCATACCTCCTAGCTATCTTAGTTTCTTGCTTGAAAGATAGCAACTAGCTAAGAGAATAGGCTATTTTTTACACTGAAGAACAGATGGAGCTCATTGTAATGCAGTTGTTTGAAGTTTTCTGTAGCTCTTTCATGTTTTTGATGTTCTCAGGTTGCTGGTTTTTGGGTTGGCTGTAGGTGATTTTCACTCATAACTCATTAGGCGAATTTTTGTTGGTTCTGGGTGATGGCTCATTCGTTTCCTATGGTCTAGGCGTCCCGCCTTGCTAGTTTTCAGATTTTATCATGAAGAGGTGGATTTTCTATTGTAGGTCGCCCTTCCTTTCAGGCCGTACCATGCCTGCCATTGCATTGGAATTCATGCTTAATTCATTTTGGGGTGTTTGATGCAATTTCAGTGTCTTGACTTGGTCGCCCTCTCTCTTAGAATCATCTGCATCCTATTTCATGTTAATCCTATGCGTTTTGGAGGAGTTAGGAGCATTTAGGAGTGTTTCATGGTTGCTGGTCTAGGTTTTCTTTTTGCTGGTTTTTTATATCATATTGTTGAAGTTTGGGTTTTGGGCTTGTTTTTCATAGTTGTGAGTCTGAGAAGTTTGGTGGAGCACATAATAATATTTTGGAGTGATTTGGACAGCAATAACACTTGGCATCTTACAAATTATACTTCATTTTGTAACTCTGAATCAATAGTATTGATCAACTCTTTTACATTTCTGCAAATTATTATTGTATTCCCATGATTGTGGAAGAGACAGGCCTCGCCGTCTTTACTTTCAGTATTTCCTTCAGTACTTCGTATTAAACTCCCACTGAATAAGTGGTCAAGTTGCATCTCACATATTGCTGATTGGCTGAGCCGTCTTTCATGTTCATTTCTTGTAATACATTCTTGCTGAATAAGTGGTCGAGTTTGCATCTCATTTCATTTTGATCGGTTGAGCTGTCTATCATTGTATTTCCAACATTTCAGTTTATTAGCTAACGATCCCTAACGCCATATGCTTGCACTGCGCCTGTCATTGGGATCTTGATGTACATTCTTGGTGTAGGGTTACTTTCATCAGTTAGTTTTGGCTTTGCTAACACTAATGGTGAAGTTGTTGATGTGAAAAATTGAAAAAAATTGTAAGGGGTTCATTTCAAGTGGTGCCCAGGCGTTAAGAGTGGCTCGTCGAGCACATCTCCCACGACATACCAACGAAGCATGCAAAGGCGAGGACCACCCCCAGTTATGCAGACCTCGGGGCACGAGCCGAAGGTGGGGCCATCCCACTCGATGTGCAGGGATATTACAGTCCACTTGCCCTTGAGAGTCTCAACCATGAGACCTCGGCTCTGATACCACTAAGGCCCAACCACTACACCAAAAGACCATCTTGGTGGTAAGGGCGACACCCAGGCGTTAAGAGTGGCTTGTGGGGTACATCTCCCATGACATTCCACCAGAGCATCCGAGGGCGGGGACCAGCCCCCAATTACATAGATGGGGCACGAGCCGAAGGTGGGGCCATCCCACTCAACGCGCAGAGACATTACACAAACCCTTTGGAAATAGCATTATCACTCTCCTTTCTAACATGTCGGGAACCATAACATCAATCTTCTGAAACTCATTAATATAATTGTGAACACTACCATTCTATCTAATCATAGCCAACTCATTGAAGCTAAGTCACCAGGTTCGAATTTGAATTCAAGTTTGACAACATTGAAATTCAGATGAAATTCGACAAGAAAAAAATTCAAAAAGTAAAAAATTTGGATTAAATTCGCCTTATATAATTTTGATATATTTTTAAATATAATTAATAAACTTATAATAAGTTAAAAAAATATTAATATACTAATATGTTTAAATATATTAATAAAGCTAAACACAAAGTAAAGTATGTTTAAAAATATAATTTAAATTTTAAATATTATTAATAAATAAATAATAAATAAATTAAATAATAAATATATTATAATAAAAGTTTTATTTATTTATTTTAATTTATTAAATTTTAACATTATGAATAATTTCTATACGTGTTTTAGATTTTATGCAACCTGTTTTTAAATAATTTATTACAAATAAATTCAAAATAAATTTGGAAATTTATTCATAATCTTAATTTTGAATTTATTCATAATCTTATATTGTATGCAGCCCATTTTTAAATATAAATATAAATATTTAGGAACAATTATAATCTTTATTACCGTATAAGATTATGAATAAATTTGCAATTTGTTTTGAATTTATTCGTTTAAGATTATAGTTGTAATAAATATTTATATTTATAAGAATGGAGAGCAGAGGCCATTGCACCGGCAATCGGTGGGAGAGATGTGGTGAAGAGGGAGACGCCGCTGCATGTGGTTGTGCAAATGGGGGACGCCTTTGCAACAGAGGCATATGCTGATGGCGGCAGGGACCAATTGTAGCTTGCAAAATGAGCTAGGGTGGAGCGCGCTGCAGGAGGCCATCTGTAAGCGTCGTGATCACATTGCGAAGATCCAACCCATTTGCTCGTGAATGGCTTCTATTTTATGCTCAGAGGTGTTTCCACAGTCAACAACCACCCATAAAAAACAGATTTGAAATCATTTACAAAAAATGGAGATGTTTTTGGTATATCGTATGAATAAATTCGCGAATTTAAACGAATTTTTTTTTATTGGTTGAAATTCCGTGAAATTCGAATCTCATGGATGAGATTCACCGAATACGGTGACTTAGCATGGAAGTACATCTCTACATCCTTACGATCAAATCTAGCAATTAATTAGCTGCTAAACTCATCATAGGACTGAATTAACGCATGATTTTGTGTCACCAAACCATGATGCCACTAATCATATGCTGGTCCCTTCCAAATGAAAAGTTGCAAACTTAATTGCTTCTGTTTTTGGCACGGGTTTGAGAGTTAAAAATGTATCCCGTTTATGTATCCAGCATGTGTCGTGCTTTCCCCACTACCATCAAAATTAGGAAGGGTTAGTCTGTTCAAGGCATGTTTATATTCCTTATGTGTGCCTCAAGGTTGTTGTTCATGGTAAGTCCTTTTCTTGTCTTTCTTTTGGTTCATGTATTGGTTTAATGTTATTTCTTGTCTTATTGCATGAGGAAGTGTGTGGTACTCATCATAAACTGCCATTACCTCATCAACCAATGGCTGCTCCTCTTCATATTGGGTTTCTTCTTCACCCCTAGGTGTGAATGTAGGCTGAAAAGGTCTACGTGACCCACTTGTACTAGCTCCTCTTAGAATTTCATCACCTGCATTGCTACCTTCACCTATAGCATTCTGATTCACCCTTAGAGAATTCATATCTTGAGACATTTGACCAATAGCTATGATTAACTGCTGTTGTGATTGCATGAATTGTTGCATTATCTGCTGTTGTCCCCTTGCTAGATCGTTCAGTATATTTTGTACATTGTCATGGTCAACTCTTCTTTTAGTCCTACTCCTATCTTCAGGACTCTCACCACCTAAACCCACCATTGTTTCAATTCCTTGTGCAATTTTAAGTGGCTACCTTGTCGCTAATGCAACTAAAAATGTATCTTCTTCTGGATATGGTTCCGAAAATTGAAATTGTTTATGCTTTTTCTCTCTTTCAATGTATTTTTTGGCCCTGTCACTTGTGTACATAATCTTCCACATTGGGAGTATTTTGGCTTCGATACCACTGTAAGGATCCGATCTGATTTTAATCTAAAGATTGACATTTCCCACAATTTCACCGTATTGGCATCTCATCAAACAATTTTTGAGCATACTTGTTAAAGAGTCCTCTAATTGGAGTTCTCAAAAATACTTTGTTGAATGGTTATTGGATAATAATGTCATCATATAAGCATCCATAACTTAACTAGATACACAGATTTGATAGAGCATTTAAGCAAACAGTTGGCACCATTTGAAAATGTTAAGTTTATATGGCAGTTTAATTTCAAACATAACCAATTACAAAAGATCATTTACAAGATTCTAACCTCAATAATCAGTAGACTTAAACGCTTTATACTTGTCTAAATGTGCGACACCAACCATGCATTGTGATGAGCACATAGTTATATTGAGAAGGGGGGTGATCAATATAGCACAATCTTTTACTTTTCAAAACTTAATCAACCACAAAAATAATACACATGCAAGATCTAACAATTAAGAACACAAAAAGAACGCATGATTTACGTGGAAACCCTTGCGGTAGAAAACCACGACAAAATATTGTTTTCCTTATAAACCTTGTTTTTTAGGCACCAACCTACTTCTCTTACAAATCTTCTTTTGTAGACACCGACCTACTGAAGACACCAATCCCCACTTGTAGAATTTGTGAGCACCAATCCATTGGAGACACCAATCTCCGCTTGTAGAATTTGTAGGCACTAACAATTGGAGACACCAATCCCCACAACTAAGCACCAACTCAACAAGAGACACCAATCTCTTAATTTTATAGGCACCAGCATTCAAATTCTTCAAATGATGATATTGTCTTCTATAATTTCCCTCTCCCAGTGATAGCTCCAGGAGGACTTAATAGCCTATTTAATTCTTGTAGGCTATAGTCAGATAAAGTGAATTGATTAATTTAATTATTTAATGTTGCTTGGCAAATAAGTACATTTATAAGGTAATATTAAATAATTAGATTAAATGGAGTTATAAAGTGATTTTGGCAAAATTTTAAAAAGGTACTTTATAAGTCACTTTATAATAAGGGATATTTTATTATTTGAGGGGGAAAAGCTCATGAAGTATATAAAGTGGAAATTAGAGTTCATTTGCATTATGCTTGGCTATTTTCTCTAATGGACGATTTGAGGAGTTTTCGAACCTCTTGGCTTTGAACTGAAACCCTAGGGCGACTGGATTTGGTGGTGAGACTAATCCACCCTAGCTGATTAGTTGGAGGGATCATTCGGGTCTTTGACAGTGATCTTCATTGCAAATTCGTAGGGTCTCCTTTGGAGACAAATTTGTGGAATAATGGTTAATACTACTTGCACAATTTGGAGGTTGAATATATCCTATATGCTGGTCGATTGGTATTGAGGTGATTATATTGCTGATTGAATGTTTTGGTCTCTGTATTTGGACTGGGTGTTGTAACTTTGGTTGCGTATTTTCTTGCGCAACTATTATCTTCTCATTAAGGAGGGGTAGCATTATTTTCCTAAGCCGTGGACCTATGTCACGGGTCGTGGGGGTTGTAGGGTGGCACAAACCTTCTCCAAACCCTTCACCATTCTTCTTGCTGTCGTGGTTATACCTGTTGCGGGCTGTTGTGAGGTGTGATAGGGTTAGCTAGGCGCATAAGGAGTTGTTGGGCGTGACCATCAACAGAAAGTCAACTACCTATACCAATCGCCATCTTTTCCTTTCAGTCTGCTTATCATCTGCAAGCCGTGGCACCATATTCATGCTGCTATTTAGAAAGGGGCCGCATGGGAAGACATATAGGAAAACGCAGGTTTGTTACAAAGTTGGAGGCGTTTAGAAGTAAGGAGTGTGACATGTTGTTTAGGCTGTCATCTACAGGTGGACGATGAATGCTATGCTGGTGCTAAGCCGTGTGAAAGGTGATCAGGTGATTGTGGAAGCATTTCCACTTGAATGGTGTTCTTTAATAGGTCAGAGAGAATGTTGTAAATTTTGATGTAATGTTGCATGGAATTCCTAATAATCGTGTTTGCATAAATCATTGTCCCTCACATATGGTGTATCGACTTCATGTTGTATTGGAATGAACATAAATTTCTTCTATTATATGTGCCAATTGCATTGGAATTATTCTCTTCTGAGGAGAAGTCTGAAACCATTTAAAACCATAAGCATGATAGTAGTTTGACAAAATGTCCATGTGTCAAATAGAGAAAATCGTAAAAATATCGTTCAATTTCAAGTGGGGATTTTACAGTGGTATTAGAGTTGGTAATTTTGCTAACCTGTGAGTTTGCATGACTTTTAATGAATCTGGAGGACACATAATATACTATGTTACACCGCCGTCGGGGACGGGGGGACACCGGAACGGGGGGATAGGTTTCCGGGACGGGGGGACAAAGGGGCCTCAATTGGGGACGGTGGGGGGACGGCGGCGGGTGTGGGGTAGGGGTTGTATATACTACATACTATACATATGGTACTTAAAATGCTAGTTATGAAAAGATGTATAAGACTATTAAGAAGTAAAATAGCAAAATTGCAAATGCCAAATTGAAATACTAATGAGTAAATACAAAATACTTGAACATTGAACAATGAACATTGAAGTTTTCAATATCAAATTACTAATTAGAAATTAGAATACTCAATACTACAATTGTCGAATCGGCAAATGGAAGATTTTTATTATATGATATCAAAAATATCTGATCATAAAGATGATTACAATGAGTAGCATGATATCAAAACAAGTACAAAATCAAAATAAAAAAAATGTGTTAAATATTTTTTAAAACCATGTCTTTTAAGTGGCCTTCGTGGGGGACGCCTGGGCGTCTCCGAGACGCTCGAGGGACGCCCAAGCGTCCCCCTTAGCGTCTCGGGGACGCCGAGATGTTTCCGCATCTCCGATGGCAAGGGAAAAAATTGGTGGCGCCGTCGGAAACTTGGGAACGCTGTCCCCAAGTCTCCGGGACGTCCCCGTTCCGGGAACGCTAGGGCTTAGGGGGGCGACGCATCCCCGGGGTTCACTGATAATATATCACATATAGGAGTAGAAGACAAAGAGGGGCCGGTAATATATTTAATTCATAATCAGGAGAAGAGGAAGACATGGGGGACAAGAATGAATCGCTAGAGGGTAGCACTATGAGGATTTTGAATGACCTTGCTAGAGGTCAACAACAGTTGGTTCAACTTCTTACCTAGTTTATAACAAATAATCAAGGAAACCAAAACAATGCTAGCAACAATGGTTCAGGAGGGACTAATGGTAACAATGGGAATCATGGTGAAGGGAGCAACACTCATATTCTTGCATAGAGTAACACTAGGATATCTAGTTTAGTGACTCCTAGACCTCTCTTACCTCAATTCTTGGAAGGACAAAAAGTTGGAAATCAGGGACAACAAGAGCAAGGTGAAGGGTTTACTGATTATTTGAGGGAGTATCAAATGGTGATGAATTTCATGCAGCTATGTCTGTAATGTCCCCGATTTAGCCTTATGCTCTACAATTGGATTTAGCCTATTTCCTGAAACTCGTAGGCTAAGCAGAATGGGAAATTAGGGTTTCCTATTTTATAGGAGGTTTCAGATGCAGTTTTGAGGGCTTGCATGTGTGTTTTTCTGACTCATGTCTAGTGGAGCTTTATGGG
Organism: Sequoiadendron giganteum; assembly: GCA_007115665.2. Classification (NCBI taxonomy): domain Eukaryota; kingdom Viridiplantae; phylum Streptophyta; class Pinopsida; order Cupressales; family Cupressaceae; genus Sequoiadendron; species Sequoiadendron giganteum. Next base: position 388,928,147 of record CM021101.1, on the reverse strand, counting down.
TTTTTGAAGAGCTTTAGGATGAAGTAACATGCATGTTAAAATAATGACATGCAATTTTGACTGATACTTTGCATGCAGGAAAGGTTTCTTGGTTTTTCTGGGTTTTTAGAGATCTCCAGGGTGGTGTGACATGCATCTGAATCTGACATCCTTTCCGGGCACTTACTAATAATAGTAAGTCATAATGGTTGCTCGGTTTGTGCTTAAAAGATAGTTGGAAACACTTACTATTTATAGTAAGTCATGATACTGCTTAGTTGGCGTACAGATGTGGTTTTGGCAAACTTACTATTTATAGCAATATGCTATTTTTGGTAAGTATATTTATAGCAGTATCACTCTAGCAGCAACTCAATCTTTTGCAGTTCAGTGTGGCCGATCAGTTTGGCTTTCTGTTGAGTTTGAAGTGAACTTACTATTTTTGGCAGTGGCTATTTTTAGTAAGTCTAATTTTGGTAGTATCATCATTTGCAGTTCAACTCAGGTCATTATGCTATTTTTGGTAATCCTTCAGTTTCAGTATTGGCATTGGTTTTGGTTATCTCCTTGGACTAAGTTTTATACTTAGTCAATTTCATGTTTTTAAGTTGTACCCCTATGCCTAGGAGTGATAACTTCATTTTGTTTTAAAGAGGGGACATTAAGGGGTCAAGTTGAGCATTTAATGATTTAATAAATGCTTTATTGTTGCAAATTGAAATGGATGCCTAAAGGGAAGGTGAATAATGTTTTATTTTTCAAAATAAAGTAAATGGTTAAAGGTGGCATCCCTTGGGAAGTTGAAGTGATTCGACTTCTTGGAATTCAAAGTGTTTCATTTGCCCATTGAAACTTATATATTGCTGCATTTTGGAGAGTTGATCATGTTATGTTTTGGAAAGCAAAGTTATGCTGCTGGTTTGAAATCTAGAATCCGGCTAAGGGAAAGCTTAGCAATTCTATTTCACTCTTCGGGCCTGAAACTATGGTTCCCTGGATTATGGATTGAGAGTGTGCTTCATTCAAAAGTACATATTGAGCTTCACTGTTGGAGAAATTGATGTTATTTCCAGAATTTGTGTTTGCTGGTCCTTTCATGGTTGAAGGACATTTCTATTTACAGCTTTGGGTGTGAATTTCTTTAGCTTGTGGGTATTGATTCTATTGATTCCTATGCTAGAGGCGACCCCACTTGTGTAGTTGCAGATTTAATTTTGGAGTTTTTGATTTTTAATGTCAAAATCGCCCCTCAAGGAGGGTCGTACTTTTCTAAGTGGCATTGGGATTCGTGCCAAATTAATGTGAAGGATTTGATGCTGGTTTTTGATTGGTTCTTGGGCGCCATACTCTTAGAGATTATTCACAAAAGATTTCAGTCCAATCGGAGGTAATTTGATGAAGTTATGAGCATTTGATTGATTTTGCAGTTGCTGATAATTCATTTCTAGAATTGCAGATTTCTAAATCAGACCTATTTCAGTTTGCTTTTCCAATCTTTCTTCATCAATTCTTGTTGATAACTAACATGGAATCATCCTATATATTGGTGCTTGAAATCATTGTCAAACTCTTGTAATTTGCAGCTCTTTCTATTTGTAAAAGCTGATAACAGTAGTACTGTTTCAGTCTATTTAATTGCTGCTTATTTATGTTTAATTATCACATTGTAACCCTTGGATAGTTTATCGCCAGTGTGGAAAATAAAACTTGCTAATTCTCTCATTGTACCCACTGGAAAGTGGTGAATTCCCACTCATGAGTGGATGCCTGCCGCAGCGGATGAATTGTTATTTGTAATTTCTCTCATGGCTGGTTATCCGCCTATCTTCTTTCAATTCAGCAATTAGCACTCCACCATATGTTAGCACCTCGCCTGTTAAAGGATTTTGAGTGCACATTCTTGGTGTTGAGTTTATACTCTCTCTTTCAGTTGTAATCTTTGTAACTATTGATTCAATAGATCCTAGGGATCCTTTGACCATATGGCCGCCCCTCCTCCTTAAGTGGTTTTAGGGCGCATTCTTGGTTAGAGTTCTTTTATGCAACGTTTTGGTTTAAGCTAACCTTAACGGGTGCTTGGTTACATTATAATTGTTATTGAAAATTAATTTTTTTTTGAGAAAGTATCTTTTAATGTCCTTAAAGGATTTTTGTGCCATTAAGTACAGGAATAGGTCGAGGGATCACAATAGGGGCCCATAGAATGAGGATCTTCAGCGAAAGGTTGGGAAGTTGTCTATTCCTTCCTTTGATGGCTCTAACAAATGCACTACCAAAGCTTGGGCTCAGAAGTTGGATACATATTTCCAACTCAACCCTATGTTGGAGATAGAGGCAATTAAAAATGCTACATTGCATTTGGACGGAGAGGCCTACAGTGGGTGGTACCATGGGCTGGTCACTTTGGGGCATGCCAGTATTACTTCATATCTGGACTTCACTCAGAAACTTATTGATCGTTTTGACAAGAAGGATCCAGAGTAACACTTCAGGGAGGTGGCCCAACTCAAGTAGGTTTGGATAGTAGATGCCTACATCTCAAAGTTTTAGAGGCTTTCGTTCATGATGACTAACGTTTTGGAGCATAGATTGATTATTCTTTTCATTGAGGGATTGTTTGAGCCACTGCATGGTTGGATTAAGGCCTTCAAACTTGAGTCTCTACAGGATGCTATCATTAGAGCAAGTGATATGGAGAACTCAGTCCCCAAAATTAAATTTCCTTGTAAACCTTTTCTTCCTCAGAAAAAGGAAAAGACAAGAAACCTTTTCCAGAAAGAGCGGCCTAGGAAAGACAGGTTGGATGATGATGCTCGTAAAGAATTGAGAAGAAAAAAACTATGTTTCAGCTATAAGGAGCTTTGGGAACCTGGTCACAGGTGTATGGGTAAGGGTAAGGTGCATTACATAGAGGTGCTTTCTGATAGTGATGGGGAAGAGGAAGCAGAACAGGCTCAGGGCAGCAAACACAATAGTTCGGATGATGAGAAAACACATGAGGAGGTTAAGGGTGGGATTATTGCCACTCTAGCAGGTACTCCTAGATTTAACTCTTTCAAAGTTTAGGGAGTATTACAGGGGCAGTGTGTCGCAGTTTTGATTGATAGTGGGGCAACCCACAACTTCATAGACTTAGCTTTGGTGGTTTAGAGAGGTATTCCTGCAAAAAATTTTGAGGGATTTAATGTGATGGTAGGTGATGGTTTCAGTATGACATGTGCCAAGAGAGTTCCTTGGTTGGATGTGGCGTTGGGCAACTACACGGTGATAGATGACTTCTATGTAGTTGACCTAGGACACACTAACACCATCTTGGGTATTCAATGGCTTCATTCCTTGGGAAAGTATTCTCAAAACTTTCAAACAATGGAGCTGAAATTCATGGCACCAAATGGTAAGAAGGTGGTTCTGAGGGGTATTGTAATGTCCCCTTTTCTAGTTCGCATGGTATTATGTTGTCGTTAGCGTATTTCTCCTTGGTTCCGTAGGCTAACCAGGGTTTTTAAGGAATCTTAAGGATTGTTGGCCTAGACAATTTTTGTTGCAGGTCAATCTGGGGCATCTGGAGGTAGTTTTGGCATACTTACTATTTTTAGTAAGTCATTAATGATGTGAATAGTAATTCTTCAGATGGGCTGGGGTCTCCAATGACAGTGCCTTTTCAATGGAAGATTGGTTATTATCGTCAGATGATTTTAGTTCCATTGGTTTAATTCGTCTCTTTATTAATAAAGTTTAAATTATAAAGTTAAAGCCAATCATTTAACTTTATTAATGTGAGCCTAAAGTTAAGTGGAAAAATGAATAGTAAAAGGGGCCCCTTATTTTAAAATACATGAGACATCAAAAAGGCAAAAAGGAAGTTTATGTTTTATCCCACATTGGTCAAAAGTGTGAATGACCTCTTAAGAGAAGCTTATAAAAAGTGTTGCAAGGGCTCATTTTCAGCATGCTTGGTGTTATGCTTGGTTAATATATTCTTTTGGAGAATTCAGGGAAGCTTTGGCTTTTCAACAGGTTTGAGGACGGAAACCCATTGTCTGTTGAAGATATTATTCAGATATCTCATTTTGTGTTTCAGATTCAAACTTCTGGTTATCCAATCCGATTGTAAGTTCTGTGACTACGATTGGAAATTTCTGTTGTTATTCTACTGATGATTTTGAAGGCAATAATCATATTCAATTTCAGATCTTATTTCTAAACTGGTATTATATGATTTACATTGAAATTTGCTGCAAGTTATTGGATAAATAGAAATCTGTTTGCATGCAATTTATCTGTTAAATCTTTTGTGGGAAAAACTTGGAGAAATTTAGGGCAGGAAATTGGGGGTTTTTGAGTCAGATCTAGTTTGGCTCATTATAGTGGTATCAGAGCCACGATCTTGCCATTCTGTGAGGTTTTTATGAGTGACAGAGACAGTTTGCATAAATTTGAAAAAAAAAAAAAACATAAGGAATTTGATTTACTGGGAATTTGTGAGGGTGCAATCTAAATATTAAAATATTGACCTAGCTGCTTGCTTGCTTGGTCAAATATTTTAAGGGTTATTGCAGAAGTGGAAATCTGATTACTTGGTAGGCACCCAGCTCACTCAGCATCTGCAAAAAGACAAAGCCGAGTCTTCAAAAGAATTGCTTTATGTTGGTGCCGTCTCTATCTAAGGGACATCGATATTATTTGAAGAAGAGCCAAATCATATCTGGAGCAAATATGGTTGGGACGCATAAAGCAACAATTCATATTTTCCTGAAGACATCAGAAATAAGGATGAGGCAAACAGTTGTCGGCAGCCAGCGATAAAGACATAAAAAGGTCCAGGTACGCAAGTCATAGAAGGGGGTTATTTCTGAAGCTTAAGCTATATTAAATAATTTAGGGCTGACGCAGCCTCACAAAATAGATCCATCTGAGTAAAATCGATATTTTATTGGACCATATTTAATATTTGGGTGATATTATTCAAGTGACGGATTAGAGGGAAGCCGGTTAGGAAGAAGTATCGGGCCTTGACATTTTATCAGGTGTTGTTTTGGTCATCTCTAGCGACTATAGTCAGGCCAGCTCATCACATTCGAAATTTGAAGAGAGCAAGAGACGGGAGTAAGACAAAGAAGCCGATTTGGGTGTTTCGGGAACTGCTTGGTAAAGGACTGCCGATAAGACAAACAATTGAAAGTCAGGTTATGATTTTAATTTAAACGGGATTATTCATGATGCTCGGGGCTGAGTGAGGTGAGCAATACATTTTAGGTGGGCCCGTTCAAATATTTTATCGCAATCTTATTTAGTTTAAATTGCAGCTCTCAAAAGATATCGTGGCATCAGGAAATAATAAAATATGTTTAGAGCTGAAGACTTCTATCTTTGTTAAAAGCTTACGTGGGAGTTTAGAAGGGAGTTTAGAACTTTATGAAATCATTTATTGAATCGTGGGTCCCAGCATAAGAGTTGAAGTCTGAGATGGAAGGATTGAGAGTTGGCAGATTTTATACATTGTAATGTCAAATTGATATGCAGCGGTTCCTTTGTGGTGGGCCATTTCAAACATTTCATTACAGTCCTTGTCTATTCTAAATCTGCCACATCTTTTCTAGCAAGTATTATTTAGTATTATTCAGATTTGAAGTGGTTTGTGGGTTTAAAGCTTATATATTTCTATTTGCAGCCTTTTGGGAAACAAATTCTGACAGGATTCAGCATGTCTTCATTTGTAATAAGGATTAGTATATGAAAGTTAGTGATTTGTGGGTCCCAGCTTTACATTTGGAAATTTGAATTTAAATTGAAATCTATCTTTGAATCACAAGTTGTGAGGGTAATATTTCCTTTTGTTAATTTTGTTTGTGGGCCCAGCATATCTATTGTCAAAGATTTCATCAAATCTGAAGCTTGTTATTGATATAAACTTGATGCTGTCAAAAGGGGAACCAAATCTGACAATAAGGCCAGTCAGCAATTTGATATGAGGGGATGTGAAATTTAAGAAATAAAACTTTGATTTTTTAATGCTTTGTGGGATCCTCTCAGAAGCCACCGTAGCGTATGGAGGGATTGTTTCATAAGTTTGAAATTCTTTTAGTGGAAGGTGGGACCAATAGGCTCTTAAATCAGTTTGAATAGCTTATGTGGAGAGTGAGAAGGATCTCATTAAGAAATAAATTATTGAGAGTAGTGGATCGTGGGACCCACAACATTCCCAATTCTCGTTCTTTTATCACATTATATTCAAGGTTTATAAGGATCGCACTATTTGAAAGGAGTTTGGGCTGAGTGCAAAGTGTTTGTAAAAATGCCTATATGCTGTCGCAGGTTTACATGAGTTTCAGTCATATGTTTGCATTGAAAATTAAAAGAAGGTCCAGTAAATAAAATGAAGACAAAGGCAGATTTGAAAAATGTCATTTTTTCAAAAGAATTTAATGATACATTCAATGGTAAACAGGTAAGGGACTTGCAGAAAGAAAAGGATGTAGGGAATTGGCTCTATGTGATTGGATTAGAATTGAAGTCCATGAAATTTACCAATGATGTTCTCTCTAAGTTGGAGGAAATAGACTCATATTTGTCCAAGGTAGATCAGGCAGATTGGAGACTTCTGAATTGGGCTTTGCAGCCCTCAATGCTCGCTTTGGTACAGCACAGGTTATTGGAACATCCTTGTGAAGAGGTGAGACTTACAGTTGCTTCTTGTCACAATGAAATGATAAGAATAACAGCTCCTATAGCACCTTATAATGATGACATATTGAAGAAGGTTCTACAGCTGATTGTAGAGAGCCTGCATGGGCTACACAAAGTCAAAGCCCCTTCTTTTGGTAAGAGGGCTAAGATTTTAGAAATTATGGCCAAGACCAGACCATTTATCATTATGTTAGACCTCAAATGTGCTAAATTAATTCTACAAATGTTTCAATGCTTCCTAACTGAAATTAGAAAACATCATCCAGACATTGTGAGGTCTTGTATGCAAACTATTATGTCTTTAATCTGTTGGCGTAAGAACTAACACCTCTGGAGTGTGAGTTTGTACGTACAGCTATGCACACTACGTAATGAGTGCTCATCAAATTAGGAGGGGAAGCTCCCTCGTTGTGTTGGAATGCATGAAATAGAAAACTAAACTAATGTCCTATCTTTTTGTTCTCAGCTGGTAGAGGCACAAGGTTAAGAAAACCTAGAACGTTGCAGCTGAGTATTTTCTGGTTTCGCAGATCATCTAACTACAACTAAGCTAACTTCTTTAAAATCTATCCAGTTTCCTCAAGAAATAGAGCATGAGGAAATGGAGCAGGAATGTATTGTACGATAAACTCCAAGTGCGGGCTCACAACATGAAGGCAAGGGAAGCGCAACTATTTGCTAATCCGGGAAGAAGTTTATTAAAACAAACAAATAAACGGTAAACTTGGTACAACTTCACAACATGAAGGCAAGGTAGGCACAACTATCTGCTTGGCTGAATGAGTCTACTCTAACACACATCAAACAATAAGCTTTAAGTACAGTTTTGCAACATGAAGGCAAGGTGGGCACAACTATTTGCTCTTCTGAATAGGCTTATGATAAACAAAACACAAGGTAAGCAATTGGGACAATATATTGTATAGACACAATACGCATGCAATAACGATCAAACCAGCAACCCCATTTAACTAAGATCGAATAAACACCATGACAATAACATGAAGGCAAGGTAGGCGCAACAATTTATTATAACAACAATAACTCTTTGAACAGATACAATAATAGCAATACTACAGGCAAGGTAGGCGCAACATGTATGCTATCAAGCAAAAGTTAAATTACAAATGAGCTTAAAGCTCTTATTTATAGACTCCAAGGTGTAGGCAACCCTAAAATCACCTTGAGTCAACTAGAGTCTTGCAATACATGCAAGATCTTATTCCTAAACCCTAATTATGAACTATACAGTTAATTGGGAAACTATCATCAGTTAACTGAAACATCTAATCTAAATGGACAAGATGCAACATGCACGTCCTTATTGAAAGCAAGTCAACTGGAATGCTATCATCAGTGAACTGAAAGATCTAATCTAATCTCCAAGTGTTTGTAGATATTTCCAAGAAAGACATGGCATGCAATGTGTAACAACAAGTTAACTCGGCAAGAAGCCTCGAGTTTAACTCCTGTGTCTAAGGCCTATCTTGGAAAAGGTGGGACGCCTTGAACTGAAGTTCTACTGGCCCTGATCTTGAACAATTAACCCATCTACGAGGTCATTGACTGCTTCTCCATCTGGGGAATTGAAGCTTTGGCGAAGAATCCCATGTTTGTGCAGCATGTCTTCTCCATTAGTTATTTGACACTGGAACTCATCCTTTCTCCTGATCGCCTCATCAAATAATATTGACATGGCTGTAAGCTGATTCATCTTACAGCCTATGGTCTCACCACTCAAAATATCGTGAATAAGTACTTGGAGCTCCGACTGGATGTCAGCAAACTCAACATAGTCACCACCCACACGCTGATATACACATGGTAGTTGAGACACAAAGTCTCTTATATAGCGGAGTGCACTAGTAACATGCTCTCTACTCTTAGCCACCTCAGATGCTATCTTTCCTTCTATCTCTGCCTTGAAGATTAACTGTGTTCTCCAAATGTAGACCTCTTCCTTGTCCTCTGCATCTGTGACTGAGTCAAATGACATTCCCAGGTTAGCAATCAGGATCTCATCCCTGGGTCTACTAATGGCCAAATCATGCTCCTCCTCCTGAAGTCGTAGACGAAGCTCATGTGCAATATACCGCAATTGATACAACTCTGCAAGTACAAGGCGACCTTTAGCAACAAACTCCTCCTCCCATTCATCCAACCGCTTGCCATATGCAACCAAGTGATCAATCTGACCCTGTTCTGCTGGTGGTTCTAACATATGTGGAAGCACGGTGACAACATCCCCAGTTCTGTGTACAAGGCTAGAAATGTACTGGCGAAGCTGCTGTATTTCAGCCTTGAGAGCTGACTTATCTTCACCATCTTTCACCATCCTATCCCTGGCGCTATCAGTAGCAACCTGCAAGAGATCAATATCTGTCTAACGAGTACTCTTACCGAAGTGTACTGTGATAACTTCGAAGTCTTGAGCTTCCATCTCGTCTAGACTTTTATCTTCTGGAGGTGTAGCAGTCTCAACAATGAATTCCTTATTTGCACTTCTCCCAATATGTATCTGTTTCTTGATCCTCTTTTCAAGCACATCTTGATGTTCATGATCGAAATTTGAATGATCAAGTACATAAGATGGTTGTCTCCTTTTTCTTCCCAGTTGACTCTCAAACCAAGACGAATCCCGACTAATCCCACTGGAATGATCTGTACTAGTCGTAGGAGGATCTGATGAATGTGAATGTGTAGAAGAATCGCTGTGAGGAGGTGAATCCATGTCCAAATCAACATGAATTGGAACGGGAGGCTGCTCTAGTGGTGTCGGTGACGCCATACGGGGCTGAACTTCAAGTTGTGGAGAAGTTTGAATACCTTCTCTGACTGGCTCTACATGTGGAATCGCAACAGATGCTTTTCCCTTTGAGTTACTAGGCGCTGGATTCTTTCTAGGAGGGTTACTCCTCTTCTTTTGCTTAGGTTTTGACGAGGAAGGCAATATAAGTCCTTCTGGTGGCGGCTCTGCTCTAGGCATGGATGCCTTTCTTAACCTTCTGCTTTCTAAATAAAGCGTACTATTTTGGATGACCCTGCTTGATCTCTCCTTCACTGATGTGAACTCCTTAGCATACCAGTTCACTAACGGCAGTGGTTGTCCATCAACCTGCTCTCTGTAAAATTGAGGAAGTGTATCTTCCTCATCCTCTGACAATCCTTCCACATCTTCTGCCAAGAAAATAGAAACCTGCGGAAGAGAGAACCTGCTATAGCTACGTCTGCGAACTTCGAAATCATCCTCGCAATTCACCCAGTAATCTTCCATCGTAGGTTTGTGATAAGAGAGATTACCAAGGCAAGCTGCGTAATGACCCCAAGGATCATATGTGTGTGTATCCACCAGGTACTTGAGTTTGAGATTTTCTAACTCTTGACCTACGACCTTAGCATCAACTGCCGTTTTACACCGATACATCCCGAAATTGCAAAGGAAACTCGGCAGCTGGTTTACGCTTGATGCGCAAACGTTTGTGAACTTCATACAGCTGCCTCAGGAACTCCATGAATATTGTTTTATCCGAAGGATAACGTGGTAACATAGCTGGTTTTCCTGTGTATCCATAGACACGGATATAGGTGTATGTAGGAAACTGAATGTACCAATCTGCCCAATTCTTCATCGCTGCTTTGGCAACTATCGAGATGCGAATATGCAACTCCTGGTCCAAGTGTCTCATTGTATAAGTCAAGAAAGCCTCTTGTACACGTTTAAAATGACTTTCAGCCTTTGTGAACTCAAGCTGGTCATAGTAACGATAAACTTTTTGTACACTAAGTATGCCCACCGTATTCAACCCGTTAAACTGATTCTGATGAGCAATCAAGTACACAAAGTAGGAACACGGATGCACAGCTAGGAAACCGGTGATTTGCTCGTGAATAGCATCACTGATGAAGGATGCCTAGTCATAATGCTCTTGCCCAGAGATGATTCTACCAATGATATAATACATCCACGGGTGAAATTTGTTTGCATCTGCATGACCTGAGATACGATTAAGCAGTGTAATCAGAATATTGTATTCATCCTTGCACTCGCCACGACCCAAGTTGTTTGGCAACTTGCTCTTCTTTTGTTTTAGCCACCTCTCCGTCATCTTACTCTGACACTTATCCAATCCAGCATTGAATGCCCGCTCGCTCTGACTCATGGAAATAACCAACCCATCTGGATGTTGGGGAATATCTAGACTTTGCTCGATATCAAGGGGTTTGAGACTACATATGACACGCCCATCTATTGACTGTATCTCTCGTGTAGCGGAATTGTAATGCTTGATGCAAGATATTACAAACTCCATGCAATGTACTGAAATAGGTATGGAAGCAGCCTCCAGTAACTCGGATTGCTGAATATTCTTGATAACCGAATCCCTGATTTTGAGTGGATCCAAAACTACCTCCGGCAACACCTTATGTAGATTTGTATCAACTGTTCCGATGAAGTCATGGGTTAAGACCGATTTGGTCTTGAATTCGAGCTGTGTGAACTGCATTCTGAAAAACTTGCTTGTTGACTGTGAACACGGCTATATTCTGACAACTTTTTTGGAAAGCCAAAAATAGCCTGCTGAGGCTAAAAATAGCTTGTCAGATGAGAATTTTTATGAAAAAATTTGAGATATGGGTTTTGTCCAGAAAATGATTCTAAGACAACCCAGAACGTCAGAAATGTAAAAATTTGCCCTCTACTCAGCCATGCAAAAGAATTTCGGTTGAGAAAATTAAAGCTTCAAGAACAGATGTTCTGGAACAAATTTTCCTGAAAATTTCCGGCACATGGGTTTTGCTGAGAAAGCTCTTTTGAATCAACCCAGATACTTTGTTTCGCCAAAATTTGCCAACACTTCGAACATGTAAGAGAATTTAAGACGAGAAGATGGAAGAAATCTAGAAGAGAAAAAGACGTTTTTTATTATTTTAATTATTTTTTTGTGGCTTCTTCTTTCAAAATCGCCACTCTGTCTTTGAATCTGATACTGAATCTGGACTTGTACCTGCAAAAGAATATTACCTATCGCCTTCGAGCTTGATTCTCTGATGAAAATTCACTAATTTCTTTGAGGAAATTCGAACTTTCAAAGCTGTGTGAATGAGAAAAGACGCCATGCTTGATTAAATAGATAAATTCGTACCATCTTGCATGCATGCTGAAACCTAATTGTGAAGAAGGAATTTGATTGGCCCTTTACCAGTTGAACTGCCACTGTCTCTGAGTCTTGAGACTAAAAATAATATTTTAATTTCAAAACATGCAAAGAGCTAAAAGCGGCGCCAATATTTATCTTTGAAGAATTTCGTCGCTTTCAATGCTCTGCATGCAAAAAATATTTTTTATCATTTTGCCAAAAATAGCCTCTTGCTGCGCTCAACACACTTTACTGATTCTAAAAAGTCAAATTTTGATTTTTTAGGCGTCCATTTGCAAGAGTTATGAGATTTTTGAGAATCTCCTATTTTATAGCTGACTACGAAATCACATTTGTCCATGTTCAACTCTGATTTCCGGATGATTGAATGATCCTGCAACCGTGTTGAGATATCCACTGTGAAGCCTGTATAACAAGGATGAAACATCTGTTGGGAGCAACCACTGTTAAAATTGTCATCTGACACCTTAGAAAATTAGGCGCCTCTGATTAAATTGATGCTTTGACTCCAGACTTAGCCATTTCTTCGTATTGCCTTCTGATGCTTCAAACTGCTATTGATGGTGAATGATGAGCCCTGCTGACTAGATAGTGGATTCATTGCGTGACTGGAAGTACTTTGCATCCGATGACTGTATGTAAGGTATTTGGAAATTGTATTGGGAACCCTAAAAGAATGGGCGCCCCTATTCTGTGATAGCTCAAATACCATTTTTACAAAAGTGTGATTTTCATCTGAACACCATACTTTGACCCTTGATACCGGGAGCTGGAATGCTCTGATTCGTGTGCCGCTTGTCTCTCTGTATAATTTGGTCAACTTGCAAGAGATGTTCTTGGAGAAGACACTGCCAAAAAACTGCTTCTAAGGCCCTTAAAAGAGAATCGCCTTTTTTAAATAAAATTCTAGCCTTATACTTGTCATTTTTCGAACTGTCTTCAACCACTTCCACTTTACAGCATTGTCACCTTGACCTCGCACGTACGAGCACTCGCCAAATCCCGGAGGCTGTCGGCTGGACTCGTTGAATGGCTGGAGTAATTGCACACAAGTCTTGTGAAGACTGCAATTGCAAATAACCCCATCTGTTAGGCCTAAAGGCTGGGCGCCCCTAGCCTACAGTTCTGTAGCTTTGTGTAGCTAAGCTTCACCATCCTCTGTTTTACGTGCTCGGTAGAACCTCTGTCATGATCTCTCAGAAAACCGGATCGTCTTGTGAACGGGTACACTGCGGAGCTGGACTGAACTGGCAAAGATCTCAGGAAGACCCTTTCTGCAAACTCATCCATCTAACAAGTCTTATTCAGGATCGCCCTTGGGCTACAGGGGCGCTCAAACCATACTTTAGCAATCTTTGATCACATGTATCCCGCCTGCAGTTTCCACTTCTGATGCTGATAACCGGAGTTCTGTACTGGATATGCTTCCGCTTGATAGCTAGTTGAAAAGCTAGACTAATTCTGCAAAGACTGAAACTAGTAGCACACACATGCATCCAGATTTGGGCCTTCAAAAAGAAAATCGCCCCTGAGCTACAGGGGAGCGGATCTGGATTTCTGGGTTGTCTCCATGATGAAAACACCCTTCGTAGCCTCTACTTCTGCCTTCGTTTGCTAAAGTTCTGTCATTCTGATGATTTCGCTCCATAGTTAGTCGGAAAGCTGACTGAAAACTGAACACAATGAATGTATTCTTCATCCAAAACAATCAAATCTTGACCTTCATATAGAAGGGCGCCCCTGAGCTATAGGGGAGCGGATTTGTTTTGAATTCACTGATTTTCACCATTTTATGCTTTGCAAATGCTGTATCCACCACTGCGGTTGATCATGTTGAAGTGTTGTGACTGCCGAGGTGTGTGTATGACTATACTTCATCATTTTTACATGTATGGACACTGTAAAATGGATTTGCACGTTGATTGCGCAAGTGTCTACTACGTTACATAGTGAAAAGTTCCCAGACTTAGAATATTTTAGCACTTTTTACCAATCTGAAAATCCCCTCCGTCAAAAAGCATTATTTTCAACATCTTTCATCGTAGAGCATTCCTCTTTGAGTTTCAGGCTTAGATATTGATACCTGGTACTAGCCAACTGCCATTGACGACCTCAGAGGTCCTAACTTTTCTCTTGAAAAAGTTATAACTACCCACCAGCCTTAAACTGACTTTTAACTGAAACTGACTTCACCACTATGATCGTGATGTGAAATAAGCCAATCAAAATTAATTTCAGCCAATTCTGACAAGTTCCTATTTTTTAGGGTTTTGAGCTAAAAATAGAGTTTAGAAACCCTAATTTTCAAAATTTTCAAATTTTGCCAGTATCTTTTTGGCATCACACTGACTAAAAGCCCATTCTTTATTTGCCCAAAAACTGTGTTTTGACCTCACTTTTACAAGGTTTAGACCATTTTAAGCAAAATGCCTTAATGAAGCAAAAAATTTGGTTTGGGTACAACATAATCTTAGATGAGGATGATGATATCTGCAAGCGGTTGCAATTAGACTTGTTGGCCATTTGGAGGAAGGAGCAGGCTATATCACCTATTGCTTACGAGTTCTCCAAAAGATTGGTTGAGCATAAAGTTGAGAAGTTCAAGGAACTATTGACTAAAGGGGAGCTAACTTCATTGGGTTTACAAGCTTCAAGATATCCAAAGAAGAGCAAAAACCAAATGAGGAGATAGCAGATTTGTTTCACATGTCAGGAGACTTGGACACCTGATCATAATTGTGGGATTAGTGAGGAAGATAAGTCAGCCAAAGAAGTTTGGACCAGCAATGAAGAGGATAGATCCCAACATATTGAATCAATTGTGGCTTCAGGTAAAGGTTACACAAGTTTCTTTGTAGGTAATTTGGAGATCATGCTTGACGAATCGGGAAAGGTAATGGCTTCTTTTGATGATCCTATGAGTAGTGTTATTGCTGCCTCATTTTCCCCACATGACAATGATGGTGATTCTACAATTGGTTCTAACGCTGCCCTAGCACTAAATGAGCAAGAGTGCAAAGAAGATATCATAGAAGAAGTCTTCTGTGAAAGACAAGTCCTTCAGAGTAATTCAGTTAGTTCATCATATGAATCTATTGTTGTTCAAAAGCGTGTTAAGCATCATAAATTGGAGAACCAGCTGAAGGTAAATGAAGATAAGATAGTTGCAGCATTAACACATTTTGATGGCATGTACAAGTTGGTTGAAGGTCACCTTTGGAAGGGACAACTCGAGAGAAGACAAAAAGGGGGTGAAGAAGAATCTTCCTATGCTGATTTACAGGTGTCCAAAGCAACTATGGAAGCTATGAAATCAAATTATTTGCACTTACTTTCAGATCGAGAGCACCTCCTTAATTTCGCAGAAATTTATTCAGAATCATTGTACAGGAAAGAAGAAGAAGTTGTCAATCTCACCTATGAGCTTGTGGACACTAAGGATACCTTGGAAACTACTCAAAAGGCTCTACAAAGAGCAGAAAATCAGATTTACCAGCTCAACTTAGAGCTGGGTTTGGCACAATCTCAATCAGAAAATCAGTTTTCTATGACAGCCACATTAGAAAGGACAACCACCATTGATGAGCAACCGATGTTTGAAGAAGAATTGATTGAATGCTATGAAGATTCTATGAAAGAATTTGTATCAAATGCTGATTCGTTGAAGGTAAACAACAGTCCTTATGCACTTGTTTGTCATAAGATGTCAAATGTGAATTTTCAGGTTGACATGGATTCGGAAAATCACTTTGCATATACTCAAGATTGCAAGCCTAAGCATGAGGATGTCTTCATTGTTTCAAGTTTCTCACAAGTGATGATAACAACTAGTTGTATAGATTTGAGTGCACATAGTGATCTCTACAGCACTTGGGAAATGGATGTTGATGAGAATTTACCAGTCCATGAGAGCAAAGGCATTCAAGAAGTGAGTATAAATCAGTTTTTCAGACTTGTTGCTGCTGAAAATCGAGAAGGGATGTGTGTGGTTACATTTGGAGATACACTGAAAACTATTCCTCATTTCATGCTGAGTACGCTTAATGTCATAAGAGATTCAGGTACATACATGGGTGACAGGCTTGCACTTGATAGTAGAGTTTCAGTTTATGTTTATATCAGAGTGATGCAGCGTCAGCATGGTGGTTCCCTTTTGAGGTTGATTTGGAATCCTGGAATCACTTGGGTTTGCAGTTCAACACTTGAGGATGAGGAAGCCAATGTCGGCTTGCTCGGGTTTACTCCCATGGGGGTCTAGTTTTTTTTTTTGGAGAGCAGTTACTTGAGGAGTTGACAGAGATGGTGCAGTATTTGATTGCTCTACTTACTAGTTGTTATCAGGAGGTCTCTGGTGTTGGCATCCAGCAGAGCAATGCTTTCAGCGGTTGGTGCTACCGATCTCCTAGGTTGACTTGGGACCCTAGGATCATACTCAGTTTTAGTTGGTTCAACATAGTGATCTTGGGGTAGCATCGGAATTGCTTGAGGACAAGCAAGTTTGGGAAGGGAGGACTGTAATCATAGTTTACATACTCGGATTCGGAGAGTACTCGACAAGCCCAAAATTTTTGGCTCGACAAATATTCGAAAAATACTCTACAGATACTCAGCATGTAATGTCCCCCATTTTTGTGAGCATCAGAGTTCGTAAGGATTAGCCTATCACTTGACCCTCGTAGGCTAACAATTATGGATAGGGGGTCTTCTGTGGCAGTTACCCTGTGATTAGAGACATTACTCCTCAGCTGGATTCAGGTTTTGGCCTTTGCATAGGTTATTTGACTCAGATTGGCACACTTACTATTTATAGTAAGTTACTATTTTGGGAGAGTCAGGGTTCCTATTAATAGAAAGACACCTGAGTAGAGCATATTGGCAGTGTCAACCTTGATTGGGCCTTTGCAGCTGTTTCTAGACTCAGTTTCACATACTTACTATTTATAGTAAGTCACTGTTCAGGGTTTCTATTTTTAGACGGGCATTTGATCACATGGAGAACAGGGAGAGTCGACTCCTGGCTCAAACGGCTTAGCAATCAGACAAGTACATCAAGAGATATTAAAGTTTAAGTGACTTAAGCGATTTATTTAATATTTTAATATTATTATAAAGTTATAAAGTAACTTTATAATAATAAAGTCACTTTAATATATTAAAGTGTGTTAAGTGAATAATTTAATGTGGGAATAAATCTTTTATCCCACATTGGCCACGAAGGTGTTTGAGCTCTCCTAAGGAAAGAATAAAAAGAGAGGTAGGAGCTCATTCTCGGTATCCATTTTGATGAATATTATTTTGATTGATTTTTATTGTGGAGCCTAGGGCTTTTGCAGTTTTCTTTTTTGATCATAGGAAACAAAAACTTCCTATTGATAGCATAATTGAGGGAGTGAAAGATCTCTTGAAGGGTTGCAGATTGAGGAGAGGATAATTCAGTCCTTTCATTTGTGCAAATTGGTGAAGTTCATTTGCAGGTTTGGAGTTTCAATTGGAGCTAAAAAATTGGAGAAGAAATACAAAAAATACAAGGGTTTGATGCATATCTACTTGCAGATTACAAAGGCATTGAGGAATATATTTATTGCTGGTCGCTACAGTACCCGCTGCAGTAACGCTAAAGTACATGTGAACAGTGTCGTGCTACAGTGCCGAGCTACAGTGCTGCGCTACAGTCTGATTTAATTACCAGTCATTTCCAGAAATTCTGATATAGTATTTCAGTCACATAAGTCATTCATGAAGGTTTAATATGCATCAATTTCATTGGAAGGCTTGGGCGATTATCTCATAGGAGCTTGGCAATGACATTTGGACATGATTAATTGAAGTTGCAGCTGTCTACAATTGATTAACAGAGGACTGATATAAAAACAGGGGCGGCTCATGCTAAGCCAGGTTTGGTTTGAAGACAAGCTTTCATTCATTGCAATCAAGGGACTACGTCTTCCTCCAATATAGGCGATCTTTGTACCAGGTTCTTGCATATTCATTTAGCTCATATTTGTATTAAGGTTTGTTGTAGATGTACATGGTCATTTATATCAGACATTGACATTGTATGAAGATAATGTTAAGAAGCCAAGAGGCTTGGCTAATCCTTGATTCCTTTGTATGCACATTGTCAATCAATAAAGGGGAGATAAGTTGCTAGTCTAGTGTTGATGTAATGTTCATCTTGATTCAAGCAATAGTTTGCATACCAACTGTTTGTTGTAATACCAGTTGGCTGTAGGTGATCATTTCTCATGTTTAGATCATATTTATGCATTGTAAATACAAAAATCAGTGCACACCCATTCTAGGACATTGCTTAGACAATTTAGAGTCCTTTGCAAACATTCTAATTGGTGAACAAATAAAGGAAAGTGCCATTAGAGCAAACTGAAATGTTTTATCAGTCATATATCCCTTGTATGCAAAGTGTTTGATGAAATTACCAGGAGCAAAATCAGAGTTTTTTTCAATCAGAATTTGGAAGGGATATTACACGGCAACTTAAAAGGTATTAAAATATAATATATAACTTAATATATATAATAAACTAACTATATTTTTTATATATATTAATATGTTCATATTTCATAATGATAATCTATACTTATAGTATATACTATATATTATATATATTAAAATATTTTATAATATTTAAAATTTTAATAATATATAAAATATTTATAATATTTTAAAGTTCTATAATGATAAAATATAACATATAATAATAAATATAATCTATGATTGTATAGTATATATATTAAAATATTTTATAATATTTAAAATTTTAATAATATTTTAAAGTTCTATAATGATAAAATATAACATATAATAATATATATAATCTATGATTGTATAGTATATATATTAAAATATTTTATAATATTTTAAGATTTTATAATATATAAATTTAAAATAGAATACATAATAATAAATATATCTATAATATATTTAAACTATACACATTTTATATAGTATTAGAAATTTATAGACTTTATAAAAATTTTGAACTTATATCCTCTAACTCCTCGTGCGATGTCGTGAGCTCCTCTCGCAATTTGTGATGTCGATTGTAGTCACAATTGTGCAAAAAAAAACAATGGAAATTTGTGGGTGTCTTCAAATTCGAGTGTCATATACAAATTTGAGGGTTTAATGAACCAAAGACTCTTCCAAAACGCAAGAAACCGGCGCGTTGCTGCAAATAGCAATGCCTATAGAAACTAGTCGCGCAGAAATAGAAGCTTCCAATCACGCCAAAAACGAGGGTTAAAGTAGAATAAACATGGAAAAAAAAAACTTGTGAAACTAATGCATTGTAGCATTTGGCGAGTAAAGGCAAAAAATAATTGTTTTGCTTGAAACTTGACGATTAATCGTCCACTCGGAGATTAATCGGCGATTATGTAAACTATGACTGTAATGTCCCCTTTTCTAGCTCACATGTTATGATGTTGTCATTAGCCTATTTCTCGTTGGTTCTATAGGCTAACCGGGGCTTTTAAGGAATCTTAAGGATTGTTGGCCTAGACAATTTTCGTTGCAGGTCAATCTGGGGCATCTGGAGGTAGTTTTGGCATACTTACTATTTTTAGTAAGTCATTAATGCTGTGAATAGTAATTCTTCAGATGGGTCGGGGTCTCCAATGACAGTGCCTTTTCAATGGAAGATTGGTTATTATCGTGATTTTAGTTCCATTGGTTTAATTCGTGTCTGTTGTACCCAAACCAATTTTTTTGTTTCATTAAGGCATTTTGCTTAAAATGGTCTAAACCTTGTAAAAATGAGGTCAAAACTCAGTTTGCGGGCAAATAAAGTATGGGCTTTTAGTCAATGTGATGCTAGGAAGATACTGGCATAATTTGAAAATTTTGAAAATTAGGGTTTCAAAACTATTTTTAGCTCAAAACCCTAAAAAATAGGAACTTGTCAGAATTGGCTGAAATTAATTTTGATTGGTTTATTTCACATCACGATCACAGTGGTGAAGTCAGTTTCAGTTAAAAGTCAGTTTAAGGCTGGCGGGTAGTTTTCACTTTTTCAGGAGAAAAGTTAGGACCTCCAAGGTCGTCAATGGCAGTTGGCCAGTACCAGGTATCAAAATCTAAGCCTGAAACTCAAAGCAGTACGTTCTACGATGAAAGATGTTGAAAAATATGCTTTTTGACGGAGGGGATTTTCAGATTGGCAAAAAACGCTAAAATATTCTAAGTCTGGAAACTTTTCACTATGTAACGTGGGAGACACTTGCGCAATCAACGTGCAAATCAACTTTACAGTGTCCGTACATGTGAAAATGATGAAGTGTAGTCATACACACACCTTGACAGTCACAACACTTCAACGTGGTCAACCTCAATACCAGATATAGCGTTTGAAAAGCATAAAATGGTGAAAATCAGTGAATATGAAGCAAATCTGCGCCCCTGTAGCCCAGGGGCGCCCTTCCATTTGAAGGTCAAGATTTGATTGCTTTGGATGGAAAATACATTCATTGTGTTCAGTTTTCAGTTAGCTTTCCGACTAACTATGGAGCAAGGTCATCTGAGTTATAGAACTCCGACAAACGAAGACGGAAGTAGAGACTACGAAGGATGTATCATCAACGAAGACACTCTAGAAATGCAGATTTGCGCCCCTGTAGCCCAGGGGCGCCCTTCTTTTTGAAGGCCCAGATCTAGATGCATGTGTTTGCTAATGGATTCAATCTTTGCAGAATTAGTCTGGCTTTTCAACAAGCTGTCAAGCGGAATCGTATCCAGGGCAGAACTCTGGTTATCAGTGTCAGAAGTAGAAACTGCAGGTGGGATACATATGAACAAAGATTGCCAAAGCATGGTTTGAGCACCCCTATAGCCTAGGGGCGCCCTTGAATATGACTTGTTAGATGGATGAGTTTGCAGATAGGGTCTTCCTGAGATCTTTTCCAGTTCAATCCAGCTTTGTAATGCACTCGTTCACGAGAAGATCCGGCATTCTGAGAGACCGTGACAGAGGTTCTACCGAGCATGTAAAACAGAGGAAGGTGAAGTATAGCTACACAAAGCTACACATCTGTAAGCTAGGGGCGCCCAACCTTTAGGCCTGACAGATGGGGTTATTTGCAATTGCAATCTTCACAAGGCTTGTGTGCAATTACTCCAGCCATTCAACGAGTCCAGTCGACAGCCTCCAGGATATGGCGAGAGCTCGTACATGCGAGGTCAAGGTGACAATGCTGTAAAGTGGAGGTGGTTGAAGACAGTTCAAAAGATGACTAAGTGTAAACTAGAATTTTCCTTGAAAAAGGCGATTCTCTTTTAAGGGCCTTAGAAGTAGTTTTTTGGCTTCGGCGTCTCCAAGAACATCTCTTGCAAGTTGACCAAACTGTACAAAGAGACAGGCGACACGCAGATCGGAGCATTCCAGCTCTCGGTATCAAGGGTCAAAGTATGGTGTTCGGATGAAAGTGACACTTTTGTCAAAATGGTATTTGTGCTATCACAGGCCAAGTGCGCCCATCTTTTTGGGGTTACTAATTCAGTTTGCAGATACCTCACGTATAGTCATTGAATGCAGAATACTTCCAGTCACGCAATGAATCCACTATTTAGTTAGCAGGATCATCATTCACTGTCAGCGGCAGTTTGAAGCATCAGAAGGCTATACGAAGAAATGGCTGTCTGAAATCAATGCATCAATTTAATTAGAGGCGCCTAATTTTCTAAGGTGTCAGATGATGATTTTAGCAGTTGTTGCTCCCAGCAGACATTTCATCCTTGTTATGCAGGCTTCACAGTGGATATCTCAGCACGGTCGTAAGATCATTCAATCATCTGGAAATCAGAGTTGAACATGGTCAGATGTAATTTCGTAGTCAGCTATAAAACAGGAGATTCTCAAAAATCTCATAACTCTTGTAGATGGACGCCTAAAAGATCAAAATTTGACTTTTTAGAATCAGTGAAGTGTGTTGAGCACAACAAGAGGCTATTTTTGGAAAAATGATTAAAAAATATTTTTTGCATGCAGAGCATTAAAAAGTGATGAATTTCTTCAAAGATAACTATTGGCGCCACTTTTAGTTCTTTGCATGTTTTGAAATTAAATTATTATTTTTAGTCTAGGACTCAAAGACAGTGGCAGTTCAATTGGTAAGAGGCCAATCGAATTCCTTCTTCACAATTAGGGTTTCAACATACATGCATGAGGGTACGATTTCATCTATTTAACCAAGCATGGCATCTTTTCTCATTCACATAGCTTTGAAAGTTCGAATTTCCTCAAGAAATTAGTGAATTTTCATCAGATAATCAAGCTTGAAGGCGATAGGTAAATTCTTTTGCAGGTTCAAGTCCAGATTCAACATCAGATTCAAGATAGAGTGGCGATTTTGAAAGAAGAAGGCATAAAAAACAATTAAAATAATAAAAAACGTCTTTTTCTCTTCTATATTTCTTCCATCTTCTCGTCTTAAATTCTCTCGCATGTTCGAAGTATTCGCAAATTTTGGCGAAACAAAGTATTTGGGTTGATTCAGAAGAGCTTTCTCAGCAAAACCCATGTGCCAGAATTTTTCAGGAAAATTTGTTCCAGAACATTTGTTCTCGAAGCTTTAATTTTCTCAACCGAAATTCTTTTGCATGGCTGAGTAAAAGTCAAATTTTTACATTTCTGGCGTTTTGGGTTGTCTTAGAATCTTTTTCTAGACAAAACCCATATCTCAGATTTTTCTGTAAAAATTCTCATCCGACAAGCTATTTTTAGCCTCAGCAGGCTATTTTTGGCTTTCCAGAAAAGTTGTCAGAATATAGCCGTGTTCACAGTCAACAAGCGAGTTTTTCAGAATGCAGTTCACTCAGCTCGAATTCAAGACCAAGTCGGTCTTAGCTCATAACTTCATCGAGACAGTTGATACAAATCTACATAAGGTATTGCCGGAAGTAGTTTTGGATCCACTTAAGATCAGGGATTCGGTTATCAAGAACATTCAACAATCCGGTTTACTTGAGGCCGCTTCCATACCTATTTTAGTGCATTGCGTGGAGTTTGTAATATCTTGCATCAAGCATTACAATTCTGCTATACGAGAGATATAGTCAATAGATGGGCGTGTCATATGCAGTTTCAAATCCCTTGATATCGAGCGAAGTCTAGATATTCCTCAACATCCAGATGGGTTGGTTATTTCCATGAGTCAGAGCAAGCAGGCATTCAATGTTGAATTGGATAAGTGTCAAAGCGTGAAAAATGTGAGAAGCGTCAAGTTGTAGAAGAAACAGTGGCCATCACTTCAGTTACAAAGCTGCCAGGGTTATCAGTCAGTGAAGTGCCAGTTTAAGTATGCAGAGATTTTCAGGTTTGCTTAAGTTGCTGACAGGCAGTGAATTGACAGTTGGGACATGTGACGATCTCTAAATGATGATGCAGTTGATAACCTCGTGGATTGGTTAATTACTCGAGATTAGGGCCAGTAAACTTCAATTCAAGGCGTCCCACCTTTTCCAAGATAGATATTAGACACAAGAGTTAAACTCGATGCTTCTTTCCGAGTTAACTGGTTGTTACACATTTCATGCCATGTCTTTCTTGGAAACATCCACAAACACTTGGAGCTTAGATTAGATCTTTCAATTAACTGATGATAGCGTTCCAGTTAACTTGCTTTCAATAAGGACGTGCATGCTTGCACCTTGTCCATTTAGATTAGATGTTTTAGTTAACTGATGATAGTTTCCCAGTTAACTGTATAGTTTCATTCAATTAGGGTTTTAGGAATAAGATCTTGCATGTCTTGCAAGACTGTAGTTGACTCAAGGTGATTTTAGGGTTGCCTACACCTTGAAGTCTATAAATAAGAGCGTTCAACTCATTTGTAATTTAACTTTTGCTTGATAGCATACATGCTGCGCCTACCTTGCCTGTAGTATTGCTATTATTGTATTTGTTCAAGAGTGATTGCTGTTATAATAAATAGTTGTGCCTACCTTGCCTTTATGTTATTATCATGGTGTTTATTCAATCTTAGTTAAATGGGATGTAAGAGACCAGGTGTCTCTCAACCCAATCATTGTCTGATACTGCTATGTTTTTGTTTGTTTTCTGTGTTTTAGATGTTTTTGTGGTTTTTTGCAGCAATAAGGGAAATGCGATTTTGAAAATAAATGCTAATAAATTCAATATAAAATTCAAACATGAAATCTATTTCGACAAATGATCTCCAAAAGAATGGCGAATGGTTTTTATTTCATGTTGGACAATTACAATGCTAAAACCAAGCCATGCATACAAAAAGGCAAGCATTTATTAATGTAAAGAACCTGATATGCTTGCAGCCACCTGGAAGAATGAAGGAAAGTATGGCTCAGCTAAATGATTGACTTCTCCACCCAAACAGTGACTGAAATAGACTCTCCTTGCCTGGGTGTCCAAATGGTGAAGACTGGAGGCTGAGAAGAGAGGCGTTTTGAGTGCTAGGAGAAAAGACGTCCTTTCAGCAGCAAGTACGGCCTATCAGCAGCAATAAATGCAGCCGCACATTTCTTGAAAGGCGTGCCAGATGCCAGTATATAATAGCCGCTGAGAATAGATCCATCCTGAAGAACAATCAAACCAAAGTACTGAATAAAACTTCACTGTAAGCTTTGTATGACTCCCGAATGAAGCCACTTACTGACAATCTTCAACTGGTATCTCACAGTCTCAATATGCCTGATTTTTAAGAGGGAATGTTCTCCAAAATCCAATGATCTGTTGAAACCCTTGTTTTGCAAAGCCCAATGCTCTCAGAGAGAAAAGACAAATTAGAATAATCATAACATAATGAGTTCGATTTGTCTTGGCAGTATTTATATCTCCCTTCATAAGTTCGATCCAAAAGGCATTTTAATAATCATTTAAATAAATGATGAATTCGCCCTTTTAAGACTTAGGACAATATTAATAAATGGCGTCCCCTTTTAATTAATAATTAAATGCTCATTTAATTATTATTTTAACTCCCCTTTCATAAAGTATTAAATACTTTATAATTCGCCATTTAATTATTTTAATATTTCATTAAAGTGACTTTATATTATAAAGTCAAATTAATAAACTTTTAATAAACATTAAATGCCCAAGTAAACACTGTTTGCTCATCAGATCATCAAACTGGGTCGAAACTGAGCTAACCAACTGAACCAGGTGCCCTACTATAAATAGCAACTCCTGCCTGCCTGACTTACTATAAATAGTAAGTATCTGTAAATCACTCTGGAAACGTCTGCCAGGGCCCAAACCTGAATCAACTGAAGGAGTAATGTTCCCGAACACTGGATAACTGCCTCGAGTGATCCTCTACACACATCTGTCAGCCTACGAGGATCAGAATGATAGGCTAACCTCTGAACCAACTGTACTGCCTAGGAAGGGGACATTACATGGGGTTGCTGGTTTGATCGTTATTGCATGCGTGTTTCGTCTATACGATATACTGTCCTAGTTGCTTACCTTGTGTTTTGTTCATCATAAGCCTATTTAGAAGAGCAAATAGTTATGCCCACCTTGCCTTCACGTTGTGAATCTGTACTCAAAGCTTATCGTTTGATGTGTGTGATAGTAAACTCATTCAATCAAGCAGATAGTTGTGCCTACCTTGCCTTCATGTTGTGAAGTTGTACCAAGTTTACCGTATATTCGTTTGTTTAATAAGCCTCTTCCCGGATAAGCAAACAGTTGTGCCTATCTTGCCTTCATGTTGTGAGCCCGCACCTGAGGTTTATCGTGTAATACATTCCCGCTCCATTTCCTCACGCTCTGTTTTCTTCAGGAAACTGGATAGATTTAAAGAACTTAGCTTAGTTGTAGTTAGATGATCTGCAAAACCAGAAAATCCTTAGCTGCAACGTTCTAGGTTTTCTTAACCTTGTGCCTCTACCAGCTGAGAACAAAAAGATAGGATTTAGTTTACTTTTCTATTCCATGCATTCCAGCACAACGAGGGAGCTTCCCCTCCTAATTTGAAGAGCACTGATTATGTAGTGTGCATAGCTGTCCGTACAAACTTACACTCCAGAGGTGTTAGTTCTTACGCCAACAGTGTCTGCATTAATAAAGTTTTAATGAGAAAGTTAAAGCCAATCATTTAACTTTATTAATGTGAGCCTAAAGTTAAGTGGGAAAATGAATAGTAAAAGGGGCCCCTTATTTTAAAATACATGAGACATCAAAAAGGCAAAAAGGAAGTTTATGTTTTATCCCACATTGGTCAAAAGTGTGAATGAGCTCTTATGAGAAGCTTATAAAAAGTGTTGCAAGGGCTCATTTTCAGCATGCTTGGTTAATATATTCTCTTGGAGAATTCAGGGAAGCTTTGGCTTTTCAACAGGTTTGAGGATGGAAACCCATTGTCTATTGGAGATATTATTCAGATATCTCACTTTGTGCTTCAGATTCAAACTTCTGGTTATCCAATCCGACTGTAAGTTTTGTGACTACGATTGAAAATTTCTGTTGTTATTCTATTGATGATTTTGAAGGCAATAATTATATTCAATTTCAGATCTTATTTCCAAATTGGTATTATATGATTTACATTGAAATTTGCTGCAAGTTATTGGATAAATAGAAATCTGTTTGCATGCAATTCATCTGTTAAATCTTCTGTGGGAAAAACTTCGAGAAATTTAGGGCAGGAAATTGGGGTTTTTTGAGTCACATCTAGTTTGGCTCATTACAAGTATGGCCAACAGTGCTCCTAAGATTGTTTCAGCCAAGAGGATATAAATCATATTTTGGCATGGAGATGTAGCTTGGGTAGCAGAGTGTCTGATTATCTCTAAGGAATCTTTAGAGAGTAGTCAGCCATATCATGTAGACATTCAAATATTGTTGGGCAAGCATGACAGGGTTTTTGGAGAGATTCCTCCAGGGAGACCTCTCGATAGAGGTTTCGAGCACACCATTGAGTTAGAAGAAGGGGCCAAAGTAGTGATAACTACTCCTTATAGGCATTCAAAGAAGTTCAAAGATGAAATAGAGAAGGCCATCAAGGAGTTGTTAGATATGGGGCATATCAAACCTAGTTCTAGTTCATTTTCTTCTTCAGTGGTCTTGGCAAAGAAGAAGGAAGAAACCATGAGAATGTATATTGACTATCGGGCCCTGAATAAGAAAACGATTAAAAACAAATATCCTATACCCAAGATTGATGAGTTGTTGGATGAATTGCATGGGGTGGTCTACTTTTCCAAGATTGACCTTCGATCTAGATATCATCAGATTAGGGTCAAGGAGCAGGATATACATAAGACAACGTTTAGGTGCCTTTATGGGCACTGTGAGTTCCTAGTCATGCCATTTGGGTTGACCAATGCTCTTGCCACTTTCTAGTCCTGCATGAACCACATCTTCAACAAGCAATTGTGGAAGTTTCTCCTAGTATTCTTTGATGATCTTATATACAACAGGACATGGGAGGATCACTTGAGGCAATTAGACGAGGTGTTGGGCACCATGGGAGAGTAGTCATTATATGCTAGGGTGTCTAAATGTGAATTTGGCATGACAAAGATTTTGTATTTAGGCCATGTGATCAATGTGCAGGGAGTGCAAGTGTATCAGGAGAAGATACATGCAATATTGGATTGGCAACCACCTAAGACCCTTACAGAGTTGTGTGGATTCTTTGGATTGTGCAACTATTATAGGCGCTTTATTAAGGGGTTTTAATAGTTGGGTGCACCCCTAATGGGCCTCACAAAAGAAAGGGGCATTTAGGTGGACATGTGAAGGTCAACGGGCATTTGATAGACTCAAGGAGGCAATGAGCACTTGTCTAGTATTGGTACTTCCTGATTTCACTCAGCCCTTTGTGCTTGAGTGTGATGCTTTAGGTGAGGGTATAGGAGTTGTCTTGATGTAGAACAAACATCTGATAGCATATGAGAGTCGGAAGCTAAGGGAACCAGAGAGACTCTAATCCATCTACAACAAGGAGATGATCATCATTTTGCATGCCTTGGCGAAGTTCAGATAATATTTGGTAGGTGGAAGATTTGTGGTTAGGACTGACCACAACAGTTTGAAATATTTCCTGGAACAAAAGGATTTGAATGAGAGACAATAGAAGTGGGTCAACAAGATCCAGGCCTACGATTTTGACATTGAATATATCAAGGGCAAGAAAAACATTATTGTTGATGTTCTTTCCAGGAAACCAGCTGCGTGTTCCCTTACTGAGATTTTAGCTGATTGGAAGTCCCACCTTTTGGTGGAATATTCTAAGAATAAGTTTGGTTGTGAGTTGATGGATGGACACATTTAGGATGATAGGTATAGGGTGGTAGATGACATTATCTACTACAAGGACAAAATATATTCTCCTTGAATCAAAATTTAAGGAGAAGATTATGAGGGCTATTCATGTGAGAAAATGCATGACTTGTCACCAGAACAAGTCTGAGCACACTCATCCAGCAGGGTTACTTCAGCCATTGCCCATTTCAAAACAAAAGTAGGAGAGTGTGTCAATGGATTTCATTACGGGTCTACTGAAGGTGCATGGCAGGGATTGCATTTGTGTAGTTGTAGGTTGGTTGACCAAATTTGCTCACTTCTATGCAATTTCATCGGAGTATAAGACATTGTAGGTGGTAGAGTTGTTTTTCAGGGAGGTGTTTAGACTCCATGGTTTGCCAAAGTACATTGTTAGTGACCGGGACAACAAATCTCTCAATGCATTTTGGCAGGAGTTGTTCAGATTAGCTAGCACAAAGTTGACTTCTAGCACCAGTTACCACCCTCAGACGGATGGTCAAATGGAGATAGTGAATAAATGGGTTGAGGGGTATCTGTGTAACTATGTCTTGGGTCAACAAAAGGCATGGATTAAGTGGTTACATTTAGGAGAGCACTGCTATAATACCACTTACCATATGTCCATTGGTATGACATCATTTCGATTATTCATTTGTGGATTTGGCGTTTGGGGATAGTAGGGCTCCCAAAGCCAAAGATTGGATACAGGAGAGCCAAGATATCCTTAAGGCCGCTAAGTATAATTTGCAGGTTGCCCAAAATCAATAGAAGACTTATGTGGATAGGCACAGGGTTGAGCATGGTTTTGAGGTAGGAGACATGGTCTTCTTGAGGTTGCAGCCCTACATACAGTCTTCACTAAAGAAAAGTGGTGTAGAAAAGTTGAAACTATGTTTTTATGGTCCCTACAGGGTAATTTGATGAGTTGGGGAAGTAGCTTATGAGATTGAGTTGTTTTAAGGTAGTAAGATTCATAATGTTTTTCATGTATTGTGCCTCAAGAAGGCAATGGGACAGCAGTTCACTTCTTTAGCAGAGTTACCCTCGTTGGATGAGGAGGGGCAATTGGTATTGGTTCCCGACGAGATTCTAGATGTCAAGGAGGTGAGATTGAGGAGAAGAGTGATCAAAGACTATCTTATTAGGTGGAGAGACTTTCCCGTGGAGGATGCTACATGGAAAGGAGATCAGATTTTTCATCACCCTAATTTGCAATTGCTTGAGGGCAAGCAATCTCAAGAAGGGAGGACTGTAATGTCTCCCTCCCAGTGATCACTCCAGAAAGACTTAATAGCCTATTTAATTATCGTAGGCTACAGTCGGATAAAGGGAATTGATTAATTTAATTATTTAACTAAGTTTCCAAATCAGGTACAGGCACGGGTACGGATACGTGGGTATGACGGATTTTTTTGAGGGGGTGGGTACGTTTTGGGTATGTCCGTACAAAAATAAAATTATATATATATATATATATATATGCAACCTAGAAACAAAATTAAGTTTAGAATGTCATATACCAATACATATGTTAGACAAAACCATGAAAATTTTCAATTTTTGAAACATAATATACTGATTTAAATTCAGTTTCCAATATCGAAAGGATCAAACTTGAATGTCATGATAGATAATCATTGTTTAAAATTTAAATAATTCAAATAGTAGCCAATTCACTAATCTGCAATTGCATCATATGGGTCATCATCAAGACCAAGATCATCATCAACATTATTGAGAAGTTCAAGAGAAGGAATTGAAGATTAAATCACGACTTCAAGAAGATAGCAAAGTAAAATCATCTCAAAATTTTAAAGAATCGAAAAGAATAATCATGGATTTGAAGGCTCAAATTGAGCAAGCAAAGCGAATTGAAGAAGTTGTAAGAGACCAGCTGAAAGCAAAGGAGTTAGAGTGCGAGAAGTTGGAGCTTGAAGTTTCCTTAAGGAAGGAGTTGGAAAAATCAAATCAAAGCATGAAGTACGAAAAGAGTACCAAAATCTTGGAAGATATTATAAACTCCCAAAGATCACCTTTTATCAAGATAGTTCTTGGCTTTGAAGAAAAATAGAAGACAATCAAAGAAGGTTCATGCTCCAAGGCCACAAAGTTACCAAAGCAGACAAATGGAGAAAAGCCCAAAAGTTATGCAAATATTGTTACATCCCGAATTATGAGGTTACTATTTACTAGTGATCTAAAAGGTAGAAATGAATGTAATGTGAAATCTGGAGATGCTTGCTCCTTGTTATCAATATGTATGTTAGCTCATTTGACGTTGTTTCATTTGATGATATTTCAATTGATGTAATTCATGGTAAATACTGCATATATATGAATATCAGGATAATGAATCTTGTTTTGTATACTGTTGATGTTGTGAACAAGTAACTGCCGAGATTGTATGTCTATGGTTGCAGGAACAGGAACTATTCCTCCAGGCGGAGGGGAGACATCACTCGGGAGAGGGGCTTGGTCGAGTAACCGGTAAAGTTGATCAAGTTGAGCATACACACACTTCACTGAGGGTTTTTGGGAACTGAGTCAGATTGAGTTGTCGTAATAAGTCATCCTTAGGCTTAGGAGTTTTGGATTACTTCTTTATGCTTTGTGAGTGGTGTTACTTGATTGACTTACTGTTTTGTGAACCTTGAATGTGGAATATTAAATATTTGCCTGGAATTTATATATACATACACATAGATATATATATTTTGAAAGTACGCTGACTGGCTCGCAGAATATATATATAATCGACAATTATATATGCATATGTATTTTTATATTTGTTAAATATATTTATATATGCAAATATATATAATATTATTATAGTTATATTAAGATATATAAATATATTAAATACTCGGGTATTTTAATATTTATATGTTTAATATTTAAAAGAACTATAATAATATTAATATATTAAAATATGAAAATATATATAGATAAATATTTTAAAACTCTTAGTGTAAAATTAAAAGATTTAATTCTTTTAATTAGAGTTAATATTATAAAATGAATTTATGGAGATATAAATATAATGTTTTATTTATATTTAAATTATAAATAAGTCTTGGAAAGTAAATGGCGTAAACTTCTTTATTCACTTGGTAAATGATATTTACCATAAGATTAAATGAATTTGACTTTGCCTTGGAAATAATTAAAATTGACTTATATAGTCATTTGGTAATAAAATACATTTACCATAAGTAATGAAAGTATTTTCGACTTCTATGGACTTTTTGGAAAATACGTTTGAAATGCCAAGTGAAAATTTAAATGATAAACATTATAAAATTTTAAAAGGTAAGCAAAAAACATTTTAATCCCTGCCTTGGCTAAAAATCGCGAATTTCTTCATACTGAAAAATCACGAACTGTGTAAAATGGCCGAAATAATGAATAAGATAAAAAAAGGTGTCTGCAAACTCACGCCCTAAGACCAGGTCGCGATTTGCATTTTGGAAATGCATGGGCGAAATGAAGCCAGGTGGGCATGCCTCTTCTTTGACGTTTTCTTCTGAGTTTAATCCGCCTTTCTTAGCAAATGGAAGTTTGAACTATTCTCTGAACTGCTGGAAGTCGAATCACCTTCTCAAAGGCTGAGTATGTATGGAAAATTCACCACATTTCAGTTTGAAATATTCAAATAGTAGTTCTGTCAGTTTACATACCTGCATGAGTGGAAATTGTTTGGCTGAGGGCTCTATAAATAGCCGCCCAGTTCATTCATGAAACACAACTAGTAATTTCCAAATTTACTTAGAAAGAGCTGCATTTTACCTTAGCTGCATTCCCATGAAATTCCTTTCTGTTCTGCTAAAAACGAATTCCCATTGTTGAGAGCAATCTTTTATTGCTGTAGGAGCATTGTTGAGAGCAATCTTATATTGCTGTAGGAGCATTTTTTTTTAGAGCAGTCTTTTAATCCTGTAGAAGCATTTTTGTGAGCAGTCTTATATTGTTGTGGAAGCAATTATAAGATTATCATCTCTGTACTGCATTGGTTTAAAAACCATAGTGTGCCTTTGCTGAATAAGCACTGTTTGAGAGGAGCGACACTGACAAAGGAGGAGAAATAGCTGAAGACTGGAGTTATCTACAGCAAGGAAAACAGGCATGTGTAATGTATTAGATTAATTTTGTAAATTAATTAATCTGCTTGAGAATTTGCTTGGAAAAGGATAGTAAAATAGAAAAGCATTTGAAGAAACGTTGTTGGAATAAGATAGTTGATGTTATGAAATAACTTAGGGAAAGCTTGTTTGAGAAAGGTGAAAAGAATGCATGATTGTGTAAAGGAACATTTATCTGTCTTGAAAGGTAGACATTGCATTTAGGTATTATTGCTTATTTGTATGATCTCTATATATGGAGAATATGATTGAAGTAGATACTAGAAACTAGGAATGGAGTGAGGATAGTGGTCTAGAAGGGTCTTTTTCAGCTTAAGTTATAGGGATAACTGGGATAAGCTAAAAGTACTCTTAGGATAAAGATTTCCTGATTAGGAGAAATGGTATAAAGACCCTTGTTGACTGCATTCCAATTCCTGATTAAGTAGTTTGCTTGAAGGTAGGTTGTCTGAAACAGGATATACCTCCCTTATGTAGCTATGGAAGTAGAATGTCTAAAAGGTAGGTAATCTGAAAAAGGATATACCTATCTTGTGTAAATCTATTAGAAAAATGTTGTAGGTTAGTCTGGGATAAAAGATTATCCAAAAGTAAAGGACGATACCTATGCGTAGTGTAAGATAGCCTTAAATCAAATCGGCCTTGAGTAGTGTACATGATAGATGAACTTCATTCGAAGTACTGAATGAGAATACTTTGGCCAAAGTAGTGGAAGGTACGACATCCACTTAGATGTGAGATAGTTGAGACTACACTGTCAGTTCATTGTGATTCATCATGCTAGTTCGGGATTGTGAAATAGCAAGTTCTAGATGTTTAGGACACAACACTATGCTCAGTTGGGTTGTCGCAGCCGGTTACTTTACCAATCTCTTCGTTCGAAGGGAGGGCCATCTATCGAAAGATAGATGTGCGGGGGACTGCATTATCAGTCCGTGGTTGGTGGAAAAGCGCCTGAGTGATGTTTCTCCTCCATAGCAGGCGACAGATACACCAAGATTTGTAAGGAAGGGAACCTGGACTATCTTACTACTATTTGTGCAAAAGCTTATGAGCTATGTATGTAATTGTTTTACTTTTATACTCTGAATTATATTTGCAATGGAAATGGAATCCATTTATGGAAAAATATATTGTAACTGGCATGTAATTATCAATAAAGAAAGGAAGAATTTTATTGTAATGTCTTTGTTACTTGTTACATTTATATGTTTGAAGTGAAATGTGATTTTTTTTTTAATTACCCAAGGATGGGGTCATTACAAATATGCTCAAAGGCTCCATCAATGATAATAGTTCAAAGAAGACAGAAATTAATATTACTCAAAAAATTAGCATTCTCCCCAAAGACAACAATGAAGGTTTCAAGAGACCATTGCCCCAAAGGCAAGCACAAATGAACAGGTTCCAATACTCCTTTTATGGCTATTGTTCCTTTTGCAATAAATTTGGTCACAAGGTAATAGATTGTAGAGTTCATACAAGGAGGGATTTGGTTTTTCCAAAGAGAAACTATGATTGATTTGCACCTCTAATGGATTACAATATCATATGCTGCAAGTGCAATAATATCCTCATAAAATCTGCAATAATGTCTTCATGAAATCTGGTCATAAACTACCATGATATTCCTTGTGTCTCTTTTCTTTCTCCTCACAAAATCACTGCTATAAATCTGCTCACATATGTCTCATAAATCTGCTTGAATAACTTTTTATTTCTACTCTTCATATACACAATATTCCTTGTTAATCGATTGATAATAACCCTCTTACAACCTCTTATTTGTACCGCTCAAAATGTCTCTTCACCGAAGGAAGGTGGCTCTTCCAAACAGGTCGGCCATGCAACAAATAGATTTTTTATTTATTTTAATTTCTTTATCCAAAGTTGGGTGCACCTCTTAGGGGGTCGGCCCAATTTGGGAACCCCGAAATATAATAAAATTAATCTAATTTTTAATTTTATTCCCCAACATGGGGCCGCTCCAAAGGGAGGTCAGCCTCATAAATAATAAAACATTTAATTTTGTTTTTATTTGATTGTCTTCAACACTCCAAAAGGGGGTGACCAATATTAATTTTATTTAGGGTCACCACAATCACCAAGACACCTTTGACATCAATGCCAACATTTTTCCAACAATATCCCCTTTTGCCATTGATGGCAACGCTGCAAAAAATTTATCTTGAAATGCAACAGGATCATGCCTCTCCCCCTGGCTGAATTGCTCTCCTTGACTGAAATGCCCCCCCTGACTCTACTTTGGTATTATTTTAATTTAATTTTAATTTTATTCCCCAACTTGGGGCCGCTCCAAAGTGGGTTTGGCCTCATAAATAATAAAGCATTTAATTTTGTTTTTATTTGATTATCTTCAACACTCCAAAAAGGGGCAATCAATATTAATTTTATTTAGGGTCACCACAATTACTTAGATGCCTTCAACATCAATGACAACATTTTCCAAACAATCTCCCCCTTTGTCGTTGATGGCAACCTAACAAAGAAATTATCTTGAAATACAATAGGATCATGCTTCTCCCTTTGACTGAATTGCTCCCCTTGACTCTACTCAACTAATGAAACACACACTTATACTGAGAGTGGGCTTGAATCAGTATAGATTAAAACTTTACTCCTTAACTTAATCAAACATAGCAATATTACTTCAAGCCCTAATTATCCATAGCAATATCATTCATGCAATATGTAGCAATTTGAGAACATGCACAAGAGACAATTTTACGTGGAAACCCTTACGAGAAAAAAACCACAGCCAAATCTTTCCAGCATAAATCTTCTTACAAAAATTGTAGGCACCAACCCACTGGAGACTACAATCCCCACCATTGAGCACCAACTCAGCAAGAGACTCCAATCTCTTCAATAAGAGGCTCCAACCTCATGATCTCCTTAAGTAGGAGGCTCCAACCTCCACAAGAACAATATGATAATTTTAACTTGCAACTTCTCAGATCTGCACTAACACCTTACAAATCTGCCAAACTTCCTCTCATAGATCGGCAACAATGTCTTCACAAAATGTGCAATAATATCCTCATAAATCTCTAATAATGTCTTCATGAAATCTGCCCATAAACTGCCATGGTATTCCTTGTGTCTCTTCTTATTCTCCTCACAAAATCGCTGCTATAAATCTTCTCACATATGTCTCATATATCTGCTTGAATAGCTTTTTATTTCTGCTCTTCATATACAAAATATTCCTTGAAAATTGATTGATAATAAACCCTCTCACAACCTCTTATTTATACCTCTCAAAACGCCTCTTCACCCAAGGGAGGTGACTCCTCCAAATAGGTCGGCCATGCAGCAAATAATATAATTATTTTATTTTAATTTATTTGCCCAAAGTTGGTAACACCTCTCTAGGGGTTTGACCTAATTTGAGAACCCCAAAATAATAATAAAATTAATTTAATTTTAATTTTAGTTTTATTCCCCAACATGGGGGGGCTCCGAAGGGCGGCTGGCCTCATAAATAATAAAGCATTTAATTTTGTTTTTATTTGATTATCTTCAACATTCCAAAAAGGGGCAATCAATATTAATTTTATTTAGGGTCACCACAATCACCAAGATGCCTTTGACATCAATGACAACATTTTCCAAAAATAATGGCAGATCTGAAACCCAAAATATTGATACGACTTTTAGAAACCCATCCAGTCAGTTATCAAAATAACAATAAATATATAAAATATTAATAACATTAATATTAATGCTAACCTCAGAATGTTGTGATGGGTATTGGAAATGTTGAGGCATCCTTAAATAGAAATCTCCTCCCTTTAATAGGTTGTGGCATCTTGCTGATGCTTTAAACAACCCCTTAAAAAATATAGACTTCAGCAAAGACAACGATTTATATGTGATAGGTTCCACTTAGTGATAGAATTACATTAAACCCTTCCAAACAGCTGTGCTTAATTAACAACCCTATGCAGCAGACTTACTAGGCTACGCTTGGGGAATTCTTAGCAGTTATAAAAAGTACATAGTCACCAATGAAATAAAATTGTTACAATCTCACATTTAAAATGGTACAGCTGCTATTAGTTAGCCAAAATAATAATAATGATAATATTATATTTAGAAAACATAATATTAAAATTTTACAAATAACTGACATAATAATAAATTATTCACAACAGGAATAATATGGAAAAACTAGCAATATATGAATGAATTCAAACTCTCAATAATGTTGCTGATATGGAATTTGCTTGCAAATCTAAATCATTCTCTAGTTGAAGCACAATCATGACCCTTCTATAGAATTGTCCAAATGGAAATGAGGGTTTTTGTCCTCAAATCTGAAGAGATTCAAGAGGGATTTCATCCTCCAAAAATTGCCAACCAAAGGTTTCCGTCCTTGAATGCAAATTTGAAATCTGAATTTGAAAATGATGATAAGGGATAATGGATGATTTGATGTGAGCCTTGATTTCTCTTTTATAGGCACTTTCTTTCGAGCCCTCTATTTTATTTTTATTTATTTTGCTTTCTCTCTCTAAAAATCTAAAAATACTTTAAAATCACATCCAAAAGATTATTTTTTGAATAACATTTTGAGTAAAATGTTAAAAGCATTTTTTAAATATTACATAAGAACTGTAATAATATTTAATTTGCCCTTTTGAAAGTAAAGTGATTGGGCCCAGCTTAAAATATTATTAACCTTTTTTAGTTTTGAAATGGGGACATGACATTATGTTAAGTTTTGGGAAAGACTTGGATGGGAGATTTCTTCTCATCAAGTTTGTCTTATTGATCCTTCCCATATACCACAAGTCACTATTGAAATCTCTATTAGGAATCATTTGAAGTCTTGAAAAGATCATGAAGAAATCTTTGTGGCAAGGTTCAGAAGAGCAAAGGCACTTCCCTCTCATTGCTTGGGAGGTGTGTACCCCAAAGTTAGTGAGGGGTGCCGGATTTTGGAGGTTGGACAAAATAAAATTTGGCATTAGGAGCAAAGCTGGTTTGGGGCATGTTTTTTAATCCTTCAGCCTAGTGGAGCCAACTTCTTCAAAAGAAATACTAGACAATGAAGAGTTGAATAGAATTTTCACTATAGGAAATCCCTTTAGAGGTTCCCATGTTTGGAGCTTTTTGGTGAAGTGTCACACCATTATCCTCAACTACCTTTCCTAGGAGATCGGTAATGAGCAATTAACCAATTTCTAGGAGGATTCCTAGAATGTTCACCATCCTTTGCTAAAAATTCAAGAATCGACAAATGCAAAGGTTTTAAATCTAATTCCTAGGGCCAAAAGGTTCACTAATATTCCAAAAAGAAACTGGAATTGGGATGTTGGATGGTGGTATGGAAGGATTTCTCTTATGTCCCAATTCTAGAGGATTAGAAAGCTCTCTTGAGAGATTTGCTTCAAAATAGGTGAACTGCATATAGAGAAGGAGATGATAACATCTATTGGATGATGTTAAAAACGAGTTAGTATTTATCTAGAATGGGTTAGTTGGCAACGAATGGCAACATTATTCATAATGTTTAGCTGATGATTATATGTTGGAATAATTTTCATCTTTTGAAGTTTGGCGTATTTGCATGGACATCAATGCATGGAAGAATATTGACTTAGGATAGGTTATGCAAATCAGGTTTCAAAAGTCCTTCAAGATGTTATGTGTGCCTTCAATAGGAGGAAGTAGTGTAGCATCTTTTTATTCATTGCCCCTTTGCAACAAAATGCTGGTCTTGGTTATGTGCTAGACTTGGTTGGAAGGGAGTCCTACTAAATACTTTGCTGAAACTATTCTTGAGTTGGCCAATCTTATACCAAAAAGTCGTGTTCTCAAGAATTTGGATTTCTAGCCCCTTATCACTCGCTTGGCATATATGGAAAGAAAGGAATAGATAGATTTTCAAGGATACAACCTTGTATTTGGATGATTTTTTGAAGAAAATGGATTTGGCCATTTCAAAAGTTGTTATGACTTAGCTAGAGTTGGTGGTTTGTTTACTGCTCTATCTGATAAAATAAATACATGGATCAATAATATAGATGACAATGCATAGCAGATACAAGAGTAAAAATATATCTTTATTCACACACAAAATTACTACAGAAGACCGGAGATTGTCAACCAAGGATCAAATTCGATCCAACTACATCATCCCATAGTTTCTAGACTTGGCGAGTACTCGGCAAAACTCGCCTAACTCAAAAGTCTCCTAGTTAGCCAAGACAAGTCGACCAGACTCGGGAGTCGAGTCTCGGCGAGTCTTGCCAAGTACTCATCTGAGTCTCGGCACAAGACTCTCCTAGTCTTAGGCTCAGACTCCCGAGTCCCGAGCTTGGACTTTCAAGCCACAAAGTTCACGCCCAAGTAGGGTTTTAAACCAAAAAACACATCATTTTTTTTTCACTTTTAGCTCATATTCGCCCATTTCACTGAGCCAAACATCGACCTAGCAAGGAAACAAGTTGAGAAGACGAGATTTTAGGATCAAACCCTCAAACAAGTAAGCAATTATTAATTTCTTTTTTTGTTTTGTTTTTTGATTTGAAAATTATATTTTTTGAAAAATTATGGGAAATGTTGTCAAAATTTCTTCCATTTTGTTGGCATTTCAATTAGCACCTTTGGAGTGCTTATTGGAAATGGACAGCTATGCACGGTGCGTGATGATTGCTCTTCAAATTATGGAGGGGAAGCTCCCTCTTGTTTGCTGATGTTTGCGTAAAAGTAAAACGGACTAAATGTTCCTATCTTTTTTACTCAGCGGGCAAGACACAAGGGTGCATAAACACAATGCATTGCAACTAAGGTTTTCTCTGGTTTTTTCAGATCTTAACTAGAACTAGGCTAACTTTTAATCTATCCTATCTCCTCAAGATAAACAAAGCATGAGGGTATAGGAGCGGGAATGGATTGGTTGGATCGCTTGGGTCGACCATCTCTCAGAATGCGTATGAGGCTTTGAACTCTCAAATCAATGCTAGAATAAGGTATTATGCAAGCAATGACTCTTTACAGTAAGTTGAATCTCAGGATTGCCAAGGAGGAGGAACCCCTGTCCGAGGTGTAGGCTGGGATACAACTTACTAGAAACAACAAAGTACGATGAACTGGCTAACAAGATTCCCAAGGAGGTGACGAGACCTGTCCAAAGTGTAGGCTGAAATACAGATCATTACACAACATCAAACGACAATCATTAACATCAAAATGCCCAAGGAGGTGACGACACCTGTCCAAGGGGGAGATTGAAACAATAGATTGTAAGAACAAGATGTTGATAGAACTTGAAACTTTTAGATCAAATTGCACGTGCCTTTTGATTTATTTCTTCAAACTTTCTCAACGAATTACAAAGATTTGGGACAACAAAGGTACAAAATCATACACAATTGTGATCAAACCAAATAACTCCCATCCAAGAGTGAACAAATATAGACTTGCAAGCTTGTTGGCACAATGGCGCAGCAATCTTGTGTAGTAAATAAAGGTTACAAAATAATGAGCAAAAACTCTTATTTATAGAAACTCAAAGGAGTAGGCAACCCTAAAATCTCCTTGAGTTAACAATCAGTTCTTGCCAATTTGCAAGATTTATTCCTATGTCTAAATTTAGGTGACCTAGCAGTTAATTGGAAAGCTACTTCAGTTAATTGATACTAGACTAAAAGTGAACTCCAATGTATGAAGTGCCTCCAAAATAGAGATCCACAATTAGTGGAGATTGACATGCATGATCAATGGGATGGTGAGTTAACTTGGAAAGAGGCATCAAATTAACTCCCATTTGTCATTAATGCTACTTTGGAGGGTAGGACATCCCAACTAGGTGTTTCACACCACATCACCACTAATCAACAGGTTCTCTAACCAGTTGTTGACTTCTTTTGCCTCTAGACAACAAATGCTCTGTAGGATCATAACGTGTCATTTCAACATTTCTTCACCACTTGCGATCTGTTGTTGATACTCAATGGTCTTGGTAGCTGCATCATCTAGCTTGGCCGTCATGGCAACAATCTTTCTCAACTCGTGCCCAACAGGATCACTGCAGAGACTGCTATAGATGAGGTCTTGGAACGGTTTTTGTACTTTTGCTAGCTCAATGTATGCACCTCCATGCTAATAACGACAAAGAATGGATGTTACCAACGTTCTTACGAACTTGATAACACCTGCTACAATCAGTTCCATAGAGTTGGTATCATAGGCTTTCACCTTGTATGCTAGCTATTCTTTCCAAGCAAAAAGATGTCGGTTGTTCTGCTCTGTGGTAACTGAATTGTACGCCATTTCTAAGTCAGAGAAAGTGATCTCATCCCCAGGCCTTTTCTCTACTACCTCTAGCTTAGATTGTTGAATCTTGCGTGAAGGTCGTGGTCTCTGCACCTTAAGTGGTACAACTCAACAAGTATACACCTTCCTCTGATGCAAATTTCTTCCACTTGATTTCTCAAGTGTTTTCCATATAAGATCAATTGGTGATGATTCTTCTTCGCAGGGAGGTCTAGCATCTCTCGAGGCAAGGCAAAGATATTTGGTGTGCCATGTATCAAGCTAGATATGTATAACCTCAGCTGCTGATTTTCAGCCTTTAAGGTTGCTTTATCTCTTCCATCCTTGCCATTCTTTCTTGGACACTTACTGATGCAACTCCAAGGAGATCTGCCTCCACTTGATGAGTGGTTTTATCGAGGTTGACCTTCAATAAGGTGAAGTCACCAACCTCTACCTCATGTGCGTTCTTGTCCTCAGGTGGCGTAGTTGTCTCTATGACAATTTCATTGTCAACATTCTTTCCTACGTGAACCTGCTTCTTCAACTTCTTTACTAGCATGTCTTGAGGGACATGGTCAAACTCTGTGAAGTCCAACTGGTAGAATGGTCTCTTTCTTTTCCTTCCCAGAGATTCTCAATCCAAGATGTATCTTAATTGACCCCGCTGGAAGGATAGATGATAGGACCCTGAATGCTTGACAAATGGGACTGCACTGCAGTGTCGTGTGGTGGCGAGTCCAAGTCAATGGGGATTGGTGACTGCTGTGATGGTGGCAAAGTGGGAGGTTTTGCTTCCACCTCTGGTACTGCATTGACTACGACTGTTTCCATGATGGGCTCTGTCTTAGCTGTGATTATCTCAATCATAGGCTCACCTGCAGCTGTTTCCATGATTGGGTCAAATATGTTTGTGGCTATCTCCACATGTACCTCTTTCTGATTTGTATCAACAATCTATATTCTTCCCCTTGTATGCCCTGTCATCCTAGCTCCTCTAGGAGGGTTATTCCATTGCTTCTGTGTAGGCTTCTTCCTTGACGTGGAAGGTAGTGAAGGATGAAGCGGTGGCGGCTTTGTGCAGGAAAATTACTACCTTGTCTTCTTGTTGTCCAAGTAGAGTTGACTGTTTCTGACAACCCTACTTGTCCTTTCCTCTATCGACGTACTCTCCTTAGCATACCAATCCACTTTTCCAAGTGGTTGTGAGTCAACCTGATCCATGAAGAATGCAGGGAGAATAACTTCCCCATCATCATCAAATAGGCCTTCCATGTCCTCTGACATGAAGTCAACAATTTGTGGAAGTCTAAACTGGTTGTAATTGCGTCTTCATACATCAAACTCATCTTCACAGTTGACCCAATAGTCCTCCATAGACGACTCGTATGAAGAGTGTTGCTCAAGGTGTGTTGCATAGTGACCTTGAGGATCATACGACCATCTCTTGATGAGGTACTTAAGATTAAGTCTCACCATTTCGTGGTCTATGGCCTTGGCATCAGCCGCTGTCTTGCACCTGTACAGTCCCATCTCAAAAGGAAAGTTTGCAGCCGTCTTGCGTTTGTTGCGCAGATGAGAATGCACCTCAGACAACTACCGCAAGAATTCCATGAAGACCACCCTATCTAAAGGATAGCCGGATAACATGGCACGATGACCCTTGTATCCATATACACGTATGTAGGTGTATGGGGGGAACTGGGTGAACCAATCCGCCCAATCCATCATTGCCTCCTTGGTTGTTTGTGATATGCGTATATGCATCTCATGGTCGAGATCTCTCACGATGTGCATTAGGAAGAGATCATTTTTCCGCTTGAAATGCCTTTCTGCTTGTGTGAATTCAAGTCGCGGGAAATGTTTGTAGACCTTTTGCACACCTAAAGTTCCCACTGTGTTTAGTGCTCTGAACTGGCCTTGGAAGGCAATTAGATATACAAGATATCAGCACATGTGAAACCTGTGAGCCTCTAAGAACTCGGTCATATTGCTTGTGGAGCGTATCACTGATGAGGGTGGGCCAGTCATAATGTTCTTTGTTGCTTATAATTTGGCGATGACATAGTACATCCATGACTGAAATTTGTTTCCCTCTTCTTGACCAGTGATGCGGTTGATTAGAGTGATCAACGCTGCATACTCATCCCTGAACTCTCCACGTCCTACATTCTTGAGCAAGTTGGCCTTTTTTGTTTTAAGCCATTTTTTCGGCCATTCTCATTTGACACTTGTCTTTTGACGTATCAAATGCCTTCTGCATTTTGTCATAGATATGACCACATTTGCTGCACATGGTGGAATGGCAAAGCACCTTTCAATATCCCTCGGCTTGAGGCTGCATATCATTTGATCATCCACTGATCGAATCTCTTGTGTGGTAGGGTTGTAATGCTTAATGCAAGCTATTACAAACTCTACGCTCTGTGCTGTGATGGGGATTGATGCTACCTCAAGCAATCCGGATTGCTTGATGTTTGTATAATGTGCATTGGTCAATGCCTTCCAACTTTTCTCTATCAACCTCTGGGTGTACCCGATGCAGATCGGTGTCTATCGTTTTCAGGAAGTCATGAACCAAGAACGTTTTGGTCTTGTATTCAAATTGGGAGAACTGCATCCTGAAAAAACTTAAAGATTGACTGTGCACACGATGCTGTTCAGGTAACCTTTTCTGTGACTGCTAAAAATAGCCTTGTCAGGGCAACTTTTTACAAAAAATTCTGAGATGTGAGTTTTGTTGAGAATGATTTTCTAAACAAACCTAGATCATTAGAAATTCAAAAAAATGAGTTTTTCTATGGCATGCAAGAGCCCTTTGGCGGCAGAGGCAGCGAGGCACCAAAAAATGATTTTTCCCGGAAAAATCTAACACATGGGTTTTGTTCATGCTTCAAAGCTAAACAAACCTAGTTTTTCCATTTTTCAATTTTATGACTTTTTCCGAAAACCCTAAAAAATAGGGGCAACAGGGCTACTTTTTCTAGAAAAATCTAACATATGGGTTTTGTTGAAAAAGTTGTGTTGATCATACCCAGAAGGTCAAATATGTGATTATCTGTTGTTTTCTTTGACATGCAAGAAGATCTAAGACAAGAATAGAGGAAAAAGACAAGAAGAAGATTGGAAGTTATTGTTGGCGTTTCAATTAACACCTCTGGAGTGCTTATTGGAAACGGACAGCTATTGCAAGTGTGTTAGTACATGCTCTTCGGATTATAGAGAGGAAGATCTCTCTTTGCTGATTTTCTACTGTAAAAAAGGGGTGTACTAAGGTTCCTATCTTTTTTACTCAGCGGCAGGACACAAGGGTGCATAAACACAATGCGCCATAGCTAAGCCTTTTCTCTGGTTTCCGCAGATCTTAACTACGACTAACTATGCTTCTAAACTATCCTACCTCCCCAAGATAAACAGAGCATGAGGGCGTAGGAGCGAAATGGATTGGTTGGATCACCTAAATCCTCCGTCTCAATGGAATATGGCCGAGGCTCTGAACCTTCGGATATATACCAAGATAGGGCTCGATACAAGTGAACACTCTCTTACGATAAACTGGATTTGAGACTTGTCAAGGAGGAG
The DNA here is from genome assembly GCA_007115665.2 of Sequoiadendron giganteum. Taxonomy (NCBI): domain Eukaryota; kingdom Viridiplantae; phylum Streptophyta; class Pinopsida; order Cupressales; family Cupressaceae; genus Sequoiadendron; species Sequoiadendron giganteum. Next base: position 388,884,045 of record CM021101.1, on the reverse strand, counting down.
GAACCCCTATCTGAGGTGTAGGCTTGGAAACAGTTCACTGGAAACAACAAGGAACGATGGCCTGTCTAGGATTCCCGAGGAGGTGACGACACCTGTCCAAAGTCTAGGCTGCAAGACAAATCATTAAACAACATCATACAATAATGATTGATAACAAAATATCCAAGGAGGTGACGACACCTGTCCAAGGAGGAGATTGAAACAATACACTATTTGAAAACAAGACTATGAATAGACTCAAGTATTTAGATCAAGCAAGCATGGCCATCTGATTTATTGCTTCAAGCTTTCTCCAAAGAATTACAAAGGTCGGGACAGCAAAGGCACGAAATCATGCACAATTGCGATCAACCAACGAACTCTCATCCAAGAGTGAACAGATATAAACAAGCTAACTCTGGCAACAATGGCGCAGCAATTTTGCTTAGCAAATAAAGGTTAAAAAACAAATAAAGAACCTAAGGCTCTTATTTATAGAAACTCAAAGGAGTAGGCAACCCTAAAATCTCCTTGAGTTAACAAACAGTTCTTGCCAATCAGCAAGATTTATTTCTATGTCTAAAAGTAGGTGAGCAAACAGTTAACTGGAAATCTACTTCAGTTAACTGAAACTAAACAAAAGTCAAACTGGAAGTCTACCTCAGTTGACTGACACCTAACTAAAAGTGAACTTACAATTACAAATGTGTCTCCAAATAGACATCCACCTTTTGAGGAGATCTGAGATCCATAAATCGTGGGAGTCAAATAGACATCCTAGATCAGTGGGATCTGACATGCATGATCTATGGAGATCTGGAGTCAACTTGGAAAGGGGCATCAAGTTGACTTCAGTCATCATTAATGCTATTTGGAGGGTAGGACGTCCTTCCTTGGTGCTTTACACCTCTTCACCACTGGTCAACAAAGTCTTTATCCAGTCATTGACCTCTTCGGCCCCTAGGCAATTAATGCTTTTCAAGGTGACTATGTGGCGTCTAAGCATTTCTTCACTCGTCGTAAGCTGTTGTTGATACTTTATGCATTGGGCAGCTGCTTCATCTAATTGGGTAGATATGGCTGCAATTTTGGCTAATTTGCAACCATTGGGATCTTCAAGGAATGAAGATCGGATGACATCTTGGAACCATGTCTTTACTGTTTCAAGCTCAACATATTCTCCTCCTTCTCGCTGATATTCTAACTCAGGGAAGGATATTACCAACGTTCTTGCGAAGTTGATAATATTGGCGACAAAGCGTCTATAGTCAATCAACTCCACTGAATTAGCATCGTAGGCTCTCACCTTGTATGCCACCTGTTCTTTCCACTCAAAGAGATGGTGTTTGTTCTCTGTGGTTGTAACTGATTCATATGCTTGTCGCAGATCAGCAACTATCGCCTCCTCTCTCGGCCTCTCTTGAGCTGCTTTCAAGTCTGACTGCCGGATTTTTGATCGAAGTCCATGTGCCCTGTCTCTCAGCTGAGATGCTTCTGCTAACACACACCGTCCTTTGACGACAAACTCATCCACTTGACGTCTCAAGTGTTTGCTGTATGTAATCAACTGATGATGGTTTCTTTCAGCTGGGAGATCCAATAGTCCTTGAGGCAAGGCCGAGGAGTTCGGAGTGTCATGTATCAAACTAGAAATGTACAATTTTAGTTGACGGATTTCAGCCTTCAAGGCTACTTTGTCTTGTCCATCCTTTGTCATCCTTTCTTTGACGCTCGTTGAGGCAATTCCAAGAAGGTCCGCTTCCACCTGTCGAGTGGTCTTTCCAAGGTTCACCTTTGAAAGTGTGAAATCCTCAACCCTCACATTATGTATGTCTTTATCTTCAAGCGGGGCAGCAGTCTCTATGACAACCTCGTTCTCTGCATTCTTCTCTACATGTGTTTGCCTCTTCAACTTCTTTGTTGGCATGTCTTGTGGGACATGGTGGAATTCAGAGAAGTCAAGTTGGTAAGAAGGTCTCTCCGTTTTCCTCCCAAGCGAGCTTTCCAGCTAGATAGAATCTCGGCTAGCATCGCTGGGAGGAGGAACATAGGCCCTCTGAATGCTGGAAGAACGAGACTGTGCCGTGGTAATGCCTCTTGGTGGCGAGTCCAAATCAATAGGACTTTGCGACCTCTGTGATGGTGGTGAAGGCGGTGGCTCTGCTTCTATCACAAGCACCGCTTCTACTGCAACTTCTTCTACAATGGATTCCATCTCTGCAGCGATTATTTCAATCACTGGCTCTAGTGTAGCTGCAGCGTTCTCAACTGTTTCAGGTAAATTGGTGGTTGTCTCCACCTGTACCTCTTGCCGGCTTGTGCTGGCAATTCCTCTTCTTCCCCATGTGCTCCCTGACATCTGCATTCCTTCTGGAAGAATGCTCATCTTCTTCTGTCTGGGTTTCCTCCTAGACGAGGAAGGTAGTGTAAACTGAACCGCTAGCGGCTCTGATTGGGGAAGTATTACCTTCCTTGTCTTTTTACTGTCAAGGTAGAGTTGACTGTGTTGAACTACTCTACCCGTTCTTTCCTCAATAGACGTACTCTCTTTCGCGTACCAGTCTACTTTGCCGAGTGGTTGTGCATCCACTTGACCCGTGAAGAAGGAAGAAAGAATGACTTCTTCTTCGTCATCAGATAAGCCCTCGATGTCTTCTGACATGAATTCTGCAATCTGCGAGAGCTTGAATTTGCTGTAGTTCCTTCTTCTCGCTTCGAACGCATCCTCGCAGTTGACCCAAAAATCCTCCATGAAAGGTTCATGTGATGATCTTTGCTCAAGGTGTGCTGCGAAGATGCCTCTGGGGTCATAGGATGGCCTCTTGTCAATGAGGTACTTGAGATTAAATCTCACTATTTCCTAGCTTATCAACCTGGCATTGGCTATAGTCCTGCATCTGTAGAATCCCATCTGAAAAGGAAATTTTGCAGCAGACTTCTTCTTTATGCAAAGGTAAGAGTGAACCTCGGCATAAAACCTTAATTTTCATATTTTCAAAATTTTAACCATAGGTTCCTTGACAGAAACCCACAAAGACTTCATGTTTGTTTTGACCTAAAACATACTTTTGACGGCATTTTTACATTGTTTAGCTCAATTTAAGCAGAATGCCAAAAATTTCATTTTGGGTACAACAGTTATCAACTGTCTTTCTGGAAAAATTATGCCTTTTGATGCATCCTCTGATAAATTCTCCCTTTGTGCAATAGATCTTCAAAATTATGAAGAACGATCGAAACCCCTCTGTCATATCTTAAAAAGATGTCTTGGAGAAGAAAATGTTGTTCTTGGCTTCAACCTGCAAAGAAAGATGTTTGATTATGACGCCTAGGCTTGATATATAATGATTGATGTCGAAGCAATCAAGCTTGGGCGCCAAGTCATGATGGAGGAGTCTTTCTGCCTGATTTGGAGTTTATAACACTAATTTCCTCCAATTTGGGGATGTTTTGGCCATAGAAAGGCTTCTAAAACTGTCAACTTCAGTCAACTGAGCCTCTCTTTGACTTTAGGCATCCCTTTGAAGAATTGAACACTTTTTTATTATTTTTCTGTGTAGAAATGCCTTCGTTCAATCCCTGGTTTTGGTTGCTCAGTTGATCCTGAAGTGTTGCTGGTAGATCTATTGCTGAGATGAAACAACTCTGATGAAGTGTGCTTGGGAGCTGCAAAGCTCAAAACCTGAGTCTAGTGCTTCTGATTCTTGGGCGCCTTTTCCCAAGAAGGTGCTTTTTCCACCAGATTTAATCACTTTCTTCAATTCCTCCAGTTTGACCTCTAGTGTTTTGATTTGAGATTACCTATGACTGATGAGTCTGGTGATCTTGCTGAAACATGGGATGGATAACCAGTTGAATCTCGGAAAGGATGGTTGGCTTCACAAATCCTGAAGTTTGATTTAGGTACCTCAAAAGCTTGGGCGCCCCTAGCTCGCAGGGGCACCTTTGACCTTTAGACTTGTTGTTTTCATGTTGCGAACTTCCCAGATGATCCCAGTTTGATCTTTGTCGTCAAATGTTTGATTTGTCTGTTCTCTTCGCTGACGGTGTCATTGTTGAGATTGATCAAAACGAAGAAGGTCATCTTGGAGGTCACCGAGCTTGCAGACTACATCTGATTGCCCGAAACATTGGGTGCCTATTTCTAGGAAGGTGCAATTTCCTTAATAGTTAGCCAATTTTTTGTTTTCTTCATCTCGCCTTCATCTTTGGTGTTTTTTGCTTGATCTCCTTCTGCGAACGCTTGACAGGTCTTGTGAACATGCAGCTGGATTGATCGTGAAGCTGAGAGATAGCTGAATAGATGCCTTGTAGAAAGAAGCTGTTGAAAACCTCAACAGGTGACTCAAACTGATGGGCGGCCCTGGCTTGCAAGGGCGCCTTTGCTGTGATTTGCACTGATTTAGCCTCCATTTTGCATGCTCTAATGATCAACAATTGTTGTCGCTTGATATGTCTCACAGGCTGGCGAACAGGTTCTTTGCAAAGTTGGGCTAATGTTGGGGAGATTACTCGAAGACAGGCTTGCTCAACAATTGACATTTGGATCATCTAATTCAATTGTGCCCTTGGTCAGTAGGGGCACTTTTTCTCATGTTTGACTATCATTTTGATAGCACTTGGATTACAGCATCTCCCGACTTCGCTTGTGTTAGCTGTTGATTGATGAATCAGATGACTTGGCTTGACGATGCATCGCAAAGCCAACAAAAACACGAAGGAGATGATTGCCTAGGTGAAAGTTGATGACTGTTTTTGACCCTTTAAATTCAAGGGCACCCCTAGCCAGCAGGGGCACTTTTAGCTACAGTTCCATCATTTCCTTTTGAAAATATCTTCTTCTCTTCACGTCTCACATTCGTCGTGTAGCTTGACTGATTTGAGCTTTGTCATTAATGAAGTGGATGCGTGCCTCCTAGCAATCACCTTCATCATGCTATAGGTATGGGTGTTGGAAAAATGACTAAGGCATTCAATTGCATAGCCTCCTCGGTAGGAAGGCATGCATTTTCTAGACTTAGTCAATTATCAGCATTTTTCACTTTTGAAAATCCCCTCAGTCACGGAGCATCTTTTTCAAGCATTTTCGCCATGGATTCTTCGTTGAAGCTTAGATTTCACCACTTGGTATTGGCCATTCCGCCATTAATGGCTACAAAGATCCTAGATTTCTTCCTGAAAAATGAAAATAGACCCACCAGAGTAAAATAAACTTTTTGGTGATTTTGACTTGACCAGTGTGATCATGAAGTCAAATTATCCTATCAAAATCATTTTCAATCATTTCTGGAAAGGTCTTATTTGTTAGGGTTTTCCTAAAAATAGGGGTTTGAAATCCTAATTTTCAAATTTTTAGAAATTTGCAAGTATCTTCCTTGACACAAACCCACAGAAACCCTACGTTTGGTTTGACCTAAAACATACTTTTGACAACAATTTTGCATGATTTGATTATTTTAAGCAAAATACCTGATTGAAGCAAAAAATTATTATGGGTACAACACATTTCCCCTCATCCCTTATTTCCTAACATCTTTAGCTTCTATTTGGATTATTTTTTTTTCTAACTAAATGCTTATCATTTTGTTTATTGCTAAATTTTCGCAAAACCTTGCTGATTTCTTTTCCATGTTAAAAAACCAATTTCAACTTCAAGTTCAACACAAATAAGAGGCAAAAACGATCCATGCATGGAAGTATGGGATATCGGGAGCTATGTAGGGCCAAGTCACTTGTATTGAATGCAAGCAAAATATGGCAGGTGGAATTAATAGACTAAAATACCACCTTGCTAAAATACCTAGGCAAAATGTGAAGGCATGGATTAAGGTGTCCGAAGAGGTTTCTAGAGAGATGAATGCCTTGCTTGTTGAGTACGAAATGAAAAAAGTAGAAAAGAAAAAGACAAAGGAATCATTAGCAACCATCATGAATCAAAATATATCTAGTTCTATTTGTACGGATTCCTTTGTTGCCCCAACTCCAAGCTTCCATCATCCACATTCATCTATTGGTGAGAGTCCTGAGGGTTCTTTTTCTACTTCTATCTATATTCCTTCATCATCACCAAATTTATTTGTTCTACACAACGTTCCAAGAGCACAACACTCACTTGAAGGTACCACTTGGAATAAAGAAAAAACTTTGAGGCTAGGATGGCAGCAACAAATTTTTGCTACTATAATAATTTACCCTTCAATGCGGTAAGCAACCCATATTGGGAGAGGGTGGGGAATGCATTAACAGTTGTGGGTAAGGGGTTTAAGACTCCAACAACAAGAGAATTGAGTGGGCCATTGCCAGAGGAAGCCGTAAAAAGTACATGGCTTGTGGTTGATGATCAAAAGAAAGTGGCAGAGAAAAGGTTGTACTTGTAATATCTTATCAAATGGATGGATAGACGGACAAAATAGGAATCTTCTTAACTTTTTAGTGGCTTCTAATTCCACATTGGTGTTCTTGAAGTCTATAGATGCCTCGCACGAAGTCAAAAATGTTGAGACTTTGTGCAATCTATTGGATGGGGTGGTCTAGGAGGTTACGGTTGAGAATGTTGTCTAACTTATCATGGACGACACATCAGCATATGCAGCCACAAGGAAACTTACTATGGAGAGGCATCCTACTATTTCATGGACTCCTTGTGCTGCACATTGCTTGGATTTGTTGTTAGAGGACATTGGGAAGATTGGATGGGTCAAAGTGTGGTTGAAGATGCTAAATAGGTTACCAAATTCATCTACAACCATACTTGGGTACTTTCTTTGATGAGAAAACACACAAATGGCAAGGAGCTTGTGCGACCAAGAGTGACACGATTTGCTAGTCACTTCCTCACTTTGCAAAGCATTCTTGTTGCAATTCCTCATCTCAAGCAAATGTTTGTGTCTGATGCTTGGTTGGAGTCCCCATTTTCCAAAAATGTTGAAGAGAAGAGAACTAGAAGAATAGTTTTTGATGACTTATTGATCAAAAATGGAGAGGAGTTAATCAAGGTAAGTAACAGATACAGACATAAAATTTATACAAAATAATCTATTTTCTTTTTTTTTGAGGGGTTAATTTGGTAATAATTTCAAATTTGTTTACAATTTTTTAGGTAATAGATCCTTTGGTCAGGGTTCTTTGTATGGTGGATGCAGATGGCATGCCGATGGGTTTCCTTTATGAGGCCATGGATAAGGCCAAAGAGGCCATTTTGCATTACTATGGTGGAAACAAAAAAATATGAAATCATTTGGCACATCATTGATTGTAGATGGACAAACCAACTCCACGAACCGATACATGCCTTGGCCTACTACTTAAACCCAAAATTCTACTTCTTTGATTAATTTAAGGCTAATGAGGAGGTTATGGGAGGTGCCATTTCATGCATCGATAATATGGTGCCAAATGCTAAGATGGAAGATAAAGTTCATGATTAGTTGGAGGTAAGATTTACTTATCTTATTTATGAATTCGGCAATGTCGACTCTCTAGAAACATCCATTTTATGTACATAATAATCAACTTGCTATACTTCATCCATCTATTCAAGGTCTACAAGGGTGTGGAGGGGAGATTCTTTTCTTCAGCTCAAGCAATTCAAAGGAGAGAAAAACAACCAGGTAAAAAATTCAGTTCAATACTACAAGTAGAAATTAGAAACTTGATTCTTATATTTTTTACTTATTTTTTTATATTTTTTAAATGTTTTTTTGTAGACTTATGGTGGGATAATTATGGTGTTGGCACGCCAAATCTTCAAAGGCTAGCCATTTGTATTTTGTCCCAGCCTTGTAGTGCTTCTGGGTGTGAATGCAATTGGAGCTTATTTGAGAGCATTCACATGAAGATGAGAAATGGGTTGACCCAGGAGCACCTCAATGATCTTGTCTTCGTTCGGTACAACCTTTGCCTTGAAACTAGAAAGGTGGAGCGAATTCACATGATTTCATTGACTTGGATGACATTGATCCTTATGGTGAATGGACCGTCGATGAACAAGATGATGTCCTCCTTGCTGATGAAGGTCTTGCAGAATTTGAGGGAGGAGCAGTTGAAGCAGCAAAATTGGATGCAATGGAGGAAAATTAAGACACTTTTTAAGAAACAATTCATAATCGTTTTGATATTGTAGAACCTTCTAGTTCGAAGCCTGAAAAATTAAGTTACATTAGGAGGGGAAAGAGGAAGATGTAGATTGTATTTGGTTGTTTTTTTCATTTTGACATATCATTATATGTAAACAATTATAAATTTATAATGTTGCTATACATTTGAAACTATGAAATTTCAAATTTTGCGTGTTTGAGGATAATGACATGTGTAATGTTTGAATAATGAAAAATTGATAGTCAAATTAGGCTTTTATGTTGTCTAAATGCTTTTTTTTTTGTCAAGTCCATGCCAAGTTTTTTGCCAAGTCTGTGTCGAGTCCCAAGTCTCAGTCAAAATTTTGGGCTGCCGAGTTGAGTCTGAGTCCAAGTCTTAAAAAAATGGATCATCCTACTTTCCTTGATGATACACAATCTATTTAAAGGACTTGACGATTGTCAAGAGGAACATAACTGTCATCCAATCGACACTTATAACTACTTGAAGCCAACGAACAATAAATATATAGTTGGATAAGCAATATTATCAAAAAATAATAATAGACATTGTACACTAACTACATGGTTTAGTAAGGATGATTAGCTCTTTAGTGGGACAAAGAGCTTTTGAGATATCTTGAAATATCACCTTGTTAATGGGAAGAGGAAGTTTAAGAATTCTAAAGCAGCTAGAGCTTTGGTGAAGTGGATCCCCCTTCCTACTAGGATCTTTAAGATTAACTTCAATGGTGCCTCTTGAGGCAATCTAGGCATTGTAGGGGCAGGTTGTATAATCAGAAATTTGCTTGAGCTCTTTTAACAAAGCGACTTCAAAAAAGATGGTGGATGGAACAAGCAATGAAATTGAAGCTCAAGCCTTGGTCTTGGGGCTTCCAACAACTGCATTATGTGGGATCATGAAGCTACATCAATGAATACTAGTCATCAACAAAAGGTGATCAGATAATTGGAGAATTCACAACATTCTAATCCAAGCATGATGGATTCACTAGAATCCTTTTCCTTCTCACATTGTTATCACAAAGAAAACTAGGTGGTGGAGTTCTTGGCATATTATGCCATCGATTGTCTAGATAATATCCTAATTGATAATGATATCAATAGGTGGAATGGTTTGATGGATTTAGGGGAGCTAGAATCCCCTTTGAATGGAAAAATAGGGTACTTATTGCTCGAGCAAGTAGGGTTGGACCATTTTCTGGTTTAGATGGTGCTAGGTTGGATAATCAAGGCCATGAGCCTTTCTCTTTTGTTTGCTGTTTTGGTCTTTCATTCTTTTCTACGTTGATTGAACTATGTCTAGGGTGGTAGTCTGTTCCTCAATTTTGTCTTGTATGGGGTTAGTGGTTAGGAGTTGGAGGATGGTTTTGTTGCAGCTTAGCTAATGGTTGAATTTTGATTTTATGATCTCAATGTGATATCTATTTCAAAGTTAATATAATTGTTACGGGACAGAATATTCTCTTTTTATTAATTAAAAAGAGTAATAAATTGATACAAAATTACAATTTTGAACATAAATGAGACTAACAAAGAAGAATGTTAATTGATCACATTAAAGTGATCTTCATAAAAGAGCAAGATGTTGCCCTCCACAATCCTTTCTGCCATTTGTTTGTCGTTCTTATAACCCATGCTTTTTCAAAATGGTTGGGGATTAGGGCCACTATGTGTCATAAACCAATTCCCTAAATTATAAGCTCTAGGCCCAGTGCTGCTAAATCTCAATTTAGGCATTAGGGAAGGAACAAAAGAGGTACATATCTTCTAGTTTTGCCTCACTCTTTTTTTCTTTATGTAAAATCTCTCTAATTCAATTTTCACTTCCCTTATAACAACTAGATCAACTTTTTTACACTCATCATGTTTTCACATTGTGGGCGAGGTGGTATTTGAAGCAATTAATGTTTCATCCTAGAGACTTTTCTTGTCAATACTTGAAAAAAATACTGCACTTGAATCACACTTGGATTGCCATGCTTCCAGGTAGGGTCTTTGCTTTGTGCCTTGGAAAATGTGGTGTTTGATGCATTATTCCTTATAGAAAATTTACTTAACAATACTTGCAAAAAAATCTACCATTCAATTGCACTCTGATTATTGTGCTTCCCATAAGTGTCTTTTTTGTATGGCTGTCATATGTCAAAACCTTAAAATCTACATCTAGAGAGGAAAAACAATAGTATATTTAACTTCAAAAATCAAAGAACAAAATTTAAAATAGAAAAAGAAAAAAAATAACATAAACAAAATACAAGGAAAATTCAAATAACTAAGAAAAAGATAACCTAGGGGTTTTAACTTTATTTCATTTAAGATTTTAAACATAGATTATATAAATAAAAATTGAGAAAGAATGAAGTAGAAGAGAATTAAAGAATGCGAAAATGAAGGAAGGTTTAGGTGTTCTTCTGGATACATGTTCTACATGCTTGAAAATGTAAACAATTATTTAAATCTTGGGTGATATTTATTTGTTTATGTGATTTTGGAACATTCTTATGCAAAAAATGGATATTGTGTAATTTTTATGTTTTTAGTTTCTTATTTTAATTACTTGGTACAAGTGCTTCCATGCCATTTTCTTTCAATGGGGTTGTACACTTCTTTTTCCATCTGATGCATGGGTATTTATTTCAGGTTAACATGAATAATTTGTAAAGACGATAGGATGGCAATGTAGTGATAATTGTAGCCCATAGTAAAGTTTGGCTACTTTTGAGTATATAGAGAAATGAAAGCCTTAAAGTACAATTTTTTTTCGCTTTAAGAAAGACATGCCGCCAATCCACGCATAAATTTGTTTTCCGTTTCACTATAGATCTAATTGTTATTTTTGTTCTTTCCCTTCATGTTTTTAAGGATGTGTTTGCGTTAATGATTTGATCCCATTTCCTTTATGAAATGCATATAAAGGAATTGTGTTATAATTACCTATGCTTCACTTTGGATTTTTCAAAAAAATTCATTATCAGTTACAAAATGCAGGCAGTGGTCTTTAATAAGGATGATTTTCTTAGTGTTCCAGTCCCTCTTCCTGCAGTTATTCAGGTTTGTTTTTGTTCATCATGACACTTATATTTATTATTTGTTTCTGATTTTGATTTTGTTACTTCGATATTTTGTTTTCATCTCATTCTCTGGTTGGAATTTAAAGATAAAATATGTTTAATTGGTTTAATTGTCCTATATTTATTCATATTAATGGGATTACACAAAGTCTTTAGCTTTTGCAGTCAACGTCTGCAGTTGAACAAGAAATATTTGATACATTTCTTTGTATTGAGTTACAACATTATTTGGAATTCAAAAAAATTATCCATTTGTTCTGTTACAGTTAAGTCTTAAATTTATGATCTCAATAGCAATCCGATACACTACAAAATACACAAGAATTTGCTTTGAGAATTTTAAATAATAAAAATTGCTTTTAGTTCTTTATTTTATTATTAATGTAGTTTGAAGCTTAAGATGCATTATTTTTACTAGAAATAAATATTATTATGCTTATTGCTAGAAATAATATTACTAGAAATAAATTATTTATTGTTAAGTTAATATTGCTATGAAATCAACTATTTAACTCCTTCAATTAAACTTTAACATGCCATTTTAAAATAAACAATAATTTCCCCATATGTTTATAATTTCAATTCCACTAATCTAATATACAAATTTTATTTAAAATAATATAAATAAATATAATACTTTAATATTATATATTATAATATAAAATATTATTAAATAATATTTTAATATTATAATAACAATACATAAAATATTAATATTTATAAATATCAATTTATTATTATTTTATTTTCAGAACAGTCATGGGAAAATAACTTAACAGCAATCTCATGTTTCAAGCATAACTCAAAAACTACGATCTGGGTATTTGCCATTTTTTGACAGGGATAAGAAAATTCCAAGATCCAGAAACCCTTTAAATTTCATGACAATCCAGTTTGAGTAAGTGAAGTTATAGGCGATGCAACCAGACCATTTTACCTGAAAAATATAACTATACTGCAGATTTTAAAATCCGTTTTTTTAATAATCCATTTTTTTAAAATTTGTTTTTTTGAGTTTTTTTAATACTCAAAAAATAAATAGCAATATTTATTTTTACTAGAAATAAATATTATTATGCTTAAACATAAATGACAAACAAGCATTTGGTGATTACAAAGACTTTTTGAGGATTAAGTGAAGAATGCTATGATCACCAAAAAAGAAAAACCCATTCACATTCAATAGATCATATACAAGAACATTAAGGATATTGGTAGATGCTTTTGAGGAACCCCAAAACAAAATATGCATAATAAGATATAGGATCCCTAGTCTTGTTCTCATCAAGGAGTTGTACATATTTGCCATGACCCTTTCCCACTCATCATTGCCTGTGGTCTACTTGTAGGATTACATATTACAAGTTTCCGTATACCTAGTCATGCATGCAAAATTGGGCTTCTTTTTCACCACAATTCCTTCATGTTGTAGCTTGTAATGTCCCCAACTAGGAATTTTTGTATATTTTCCACTTATGCGTTTTTCTAAGTTTTGATGCAATACAATGAAGTGAAACAGCAAAAAAAAGAAAGAAACTCACCACTGGAAACTTGTTATCAAAACCCTGTTGGCTGGAAAACAACTTCAACTTCACCCAAATTAGCAAAATACAATTTGTAGATGACAATAACCCAAATGAAATTGCTGGTTATGGTTTGATATAAATTGGACAGCCAACTTAACACCCTTTAACATACATTCACTCACAAATCTTAGTACTCAATGCTGATATGACTGTAGATAAATGAATTAACCTTCAAATGCCAACAAACATTCAAGAATGGAACCCTAAGGCATTAAGCTTGCATGAAAATGAATTAATCACCTTCGAAATGCCTTTATTAGATTTGCAAAGTGCTGAGCAACTTACAATGACTGATATGCACAATTTTCAGACTTATATAAGCAGAACACATAAAACGGAAATTTGAGACAGAAGATCAAAGCAGCAAAAGCAGGCATGAGATTTTATTTTCTCAAATTTCAAGTAACAAAGAATACACTTCTGGGACAGCAGGATTGTAGCAATGATAGGCTTATAGCTTAGCGATCAACCAGAATACATTGACACAAAACACATGAACTGAACAATAACTTGCAGCTAATAGGCAGGCAGGCATGCATGCTTGCTCTTACACAAAGTGAATTGACACTGAACAACTTGCAGTCAAAATAGGCTCAGCAATTTGCTATCACAATAACTATTAAGAAAATAATGGGCAAAGCTGCCCTTATTTATACACAAGCAGAGGAGTAGGGAACCCTAAAATCTTCTTGCTTTTACAACAAGACTTGCCAACTTGCAAGCTTTATTTCTAAAACTAAAACAAGATAACTATTTAACAACCTACTGAAAGTTAAAAAAAACAGGGAAAGTGCCAACTATTACAACTTGATATTTCTCTTTCATAAAGAATGGATAAGAATGAGATGAGAATAAAAAGAAAGCTTGGAGAAAGCATCAAGCTCACTGCTGCTTTAGACTTCTATTCTCAGAAAATATCGCTGCCCCAAAGAGGTCACTCATTCACTAATAATTTGGGAAACTCTATCTGCCAAAAAACTGATTTGTTCTTGATTTCAAGTGGAGAGTGTTGCATGCTGAAAATCTTGATTTTTGACTGTAAACTCGAATATGTTCGAAATAGAATCTTGAAAAAACAGTTTTCCGAAAAAAGTTGGGACCTGGGTTTTGTAAAGAACTTCGTTTCGGAAATACCTAGATCGTCCGTTTTGGAAAATAGTGATGGCTAATTGAAAAAGCAGAAACCCTATAATTTTAGGATTTTCCCAAAAAAAGCTGAGAGTTGGATTTTGTGTAGAATCACGTCACAGGTGGATCCAGTTGGTCGGATTTTGAAAATACTGAAGATTTCTTGGACATGCAAGGAAAAATGCAAGTTCTTGAAAGTTGAATTTTTTTCCAAAGTTGTAGAGAATCAAAAACCAAGCTGACCCAAATTGTTGAAAATTGAAAAAGATGACCCCTTCTTCTGAAAATTGATTCCTTGGAACTTTGAAGCATGAAAAAGCAAGTCTTTGTGTGAGCTGATCTGGAAAATATGAAGAATTTTGAAAATCCACCACGTTTTGGCCTTCAAATCTTGATGAGAAGAAAAATATACTGTTCTTCCTTTGGATGCCAACCTGCAAAAAGTGAATAATGAATGCCAAAGACATCTTAAATAGGTTGTGGGGATAAATAAAACGCTTTATTCTCTGGCTTTAAATCTTTGATGTCAATCTTGAGTAGGTTCGTCGATTTAAGATGTGGGGATAAATAAAACGCTTTATTCTCCGGCTTTAAATCTTTGATGTCAATCTTGAGTAGGTTCGTCGAATGTGGACACTGTTTGAAATGTTGAAGGATGAAATTTGAAAATTTCTCTAAAGGCATGAAAACTTGGACACCCTTCTTGGCACACAACCATTTTCTTGAGATTTTAAACTTTTTGCTTGCTTTTGACCTTAGTTTGATCCTCAATTTTGGGTGCTCGATGAGTCCTATGAATTGCTTGAATGATCCATTGCGAAGCTTGATTGAATCTGGTGAGATTGTCCTGGAGGCAACATTGGATAAAAACATCATTTGGTCCCTCAAAATGTTGGGTGCCCCTGGCTAGCTGGGGCGCCCATGATCACCAGTGTTAGCCATTTTCATGCTCTTCAAATTTTATCATTGTTTTTTTGCCCTTCCGATGAATTTGCAATTCCGGGAGCTAGACTGGCCCGATTAATTGGTTGTCAGATGCATTGGGTAGCCTGATTAATTTTGAGGGGGGTCTTCTGGATGTTGCATCTCCTGAAAAGTTGATTTGGGGATCAAAAGCTTGGGCGCCCCTGGCTAGCTAGGGTGCCCAACTCCTCTAGAGTTTATTTTCATTTTACTGTGTTTTTAACTTTCTTTTGACTTTCTCAACTTTGCCCTAATTTCAACTTTTAGGCTCTCAAATCCTTGGGCGCCCTTGGCTAGCTGGGGCGCTCATCACTCCTAGACTGTCATTTTCACGAGATTTTCATTTTCTCAACTTTTACCCTCCAAGTTTTGTCCTCTGTTTGATCTGTAGCTGTTGGTGATTGATGAATCTGACGATCGGGCTGATATATACATCGGATAGCTGGCAAAATTTTAAAGAATCTAAGCCTATTTGCAAACTCTAACTGCTGAGTTTGAGCCTCCAAAACTCTAGGCACCCCTGGCTAGCTGGGGCGCCCAAGAATCCCAGAGATAGTTTATTTTTTGATATTTTCATGATTTGCAGTTTGCTACTTTGCCAAGACTTCTTTGTTTGATCTGAGAATCCTAGAGATAGTTTATTTTCTGATATTTTCATGATTTGCAGTTTGCTACTTTGCCAAGACTTCTCCATTTGATCTGAGATTCCGGCTAACTAATTGATCCAATGATCATGCTGATGGAGTCAGTGCGGAGCCTGCTGAATTCTGAGCAACTTGTCTTGAATGCACAAGCCTTAACAGGATCAACTGATACCTTGAAATGATGGGCGCCCTTGGCTTCTTGGGGCGCCCATCTCCTCCAGAGATAGTTTTTTTATTTCAACTTTTCAGCTTTTCCTTCATCATTCCTTGTGCTCACCTTTGCTTTGATTGGCGAAGATCGAAAAATTCTAAGGCACTGAATCCTAGGCGCCTAGACTAGACAAGGGCGCCTGAACTTTCCAAACTTAGTCAAAATTTTGCAATTTTCATAAGTTCACAACATCCCTCCTTCATTCTTCGTTCTGCATGTATGTTCATCATTTCTCATCTTCTGTGCAGTGTTTGATACTTTGAATCTGACACCTGGCAGTTTGACCAACCTCCATTGATGGCCTCAAAGCTCCTGTTTAGCTTCTGAAAAAGCAGAATAGACGCACTAGGGCAAAACTGATCTTTTGACGATTCTAACTGGACCAACCTGATGAGGAAGTATTTTAAGCCAATCAAAATCAGTTTGAACCCTTGGAGTCTGACTTTCTCTTTTTAGAAAAATTTGCTAGCATCCATTTGGGAAGAAACCCAAAAAAACCCGGAAAAAAAGTATTTTTAGAAAATTTCCTAAATTTTAGGGCCGAAAAATTGAGATTTGGGTTCTGTAGACAAGGTCGCTTTGAGTAGACCCAGATCCTCAAAATTTGAAAATTTTGAGTTTTTGACCAACATGCATGACATGCAAGTTTTCATTTTCCGACCTTTTGACAATTTTTAACAAGTCTTTTGACCATTTCTTCAAAATGCCTAAGTGTAGCTAAAATTTTAATTTGGGGTACAACATTTGGCTCTGTCTGGGGGCCATGTCAGATACTTACGTCATAGGAGAAGCAAGGAATCTCTAGACTTTTAAGCTTAGACCAGTGCCTTATCCATTGGGCATCAGAGTCAGCAACATTTCCTAATCAGCTATTGCAAGACTTTCCCTAAGTCACCTTGGACCGGACTTCCTAAAATCACCTAATAGTTGGAACTTCCCTAAAATCACCTAAAACAAGATGCCTAATCACCTAAAAGATGACGAAATTGTTACGGAAAGGGGAAACACATCACGAAACTGAAAGGAAATTACTCAATCCCCAAAGGATGTCATTTTTGCCTAAAAGGCTTCACTTTTCTTCTGATGGGTATTGCAGGAGACAATTCCTTCGGGATGAAGATTCTCATATCTTCATACGCCCAGGCAAAGGCACCCTGATAAAAGTCAAAATATGGCACAAAGATGGAAGCAAATACCACTGAATCATCAATTTCATTATCGTTCATCCTTGGGATGTCTTTGATGTCGAACTCTTCAATCCAGTCGATCACGTTCCAAACTCAGTTTCTATAATGCCGTAGGTGATCTTTCCTAACCTGGAAATATCCTTTGATTGGCTCATCGATCAGCTCCACATCCCCTTTAACACATAGGAATTCGATTCCCATGGCTTCGACATTTTTTGGCCTAACAAAAGCGCCACTTTTTCAGCTTCAGTGAATTCCGATTATAGGCAATGTGCAGATGGGTGCAATTGTTCTTTAGGGGAGATGATTATTTCCCCTACTCTTGAACCTGCATTAGAACAACCCCCATCAAACTGTATTGTCCATAACTTTGTATCCTCTGTCAGTCTCTTTTTCAGATAAGCAATGTATCGGTCATCAATTACTATCTTTGACAACGTTACATAATTTCCAAGACCCATTTCTTGTAATAGAACTTGGGTTGAGGGGTCTGGTGATTTCACTACTATTACTTGGGATTTGGGATCAGGTTCTATCTTGATTTTTCCCTCCTTTACAGGAATGGTCGTGGACAACCCATCTAATTGCATTGCACCACCAAGATCTCTACAGAAGCTCCGGCTCAACATCCCATAGCTGGCTCGAATGCCACTAGGATGGTCATCATTATCTTTTTCTCTAGACAAGTTGCCAACCTTACTTGAGAATCCTTCAATTGTCCGACCAACGACATTGACTTAGACTCAAGTGAATAACACTCGTCCTATGTCTTAGTGCACAAAAGTCCCAATGCATTCATCACTTGTAAAGGCATGATGTTGTTTGAGGCTCCTAAATCAATGATACAATTTTTCAATTGAAATCCTCCTAAATAAAAAGATATATAGAAAGGTTTAGGCTTTTCTTCCGCTGGAACAGATGACTTGAGCAATGCAGGCTGATTTGAAGCTTATTTCTTTACATGTATTATTCTGTCCAACTGCTCAGGATGATTACGAAGATACTCCAACTATGAAATCTTAACCTTGGTCTTCATCATGGAGTTTACAATGTCAAAATTTGCTAAAGATGGGTCCTGAGCAATCGCTTAGCATTCTCTTGTGAATTTATAGAAGTGGAAGTTGCATCTACTTCCTTAATTTGTTGTTTAGCTCTCCGCCTCTCTTCTTCTTCCTTTTGCACTTTCAAGTGTAGAGCACGTGTAAACACAGGCATTGAATATCATCTGTGATTTACTGCAAGAGAGTAGTGGCGAAGGTCTTCAACTTCTTTAATAATGGGTTCACTTTGAAAGTATCTCGAAGCAGAGTCGCCATCGAAGTTGTCTGTCTGTGGTAAGACAACATTCAAACTTGGTGTAGGGACAAAACTGGAATTGGGTGCAGCCTCAGTATATCCCATAATCTAGTTCATTCTTAAATTCTCAGGACATGTAGAACCAGTATGTGCATTAGTCTCATGGAAAGAACAAAATACAACATTTTGTGCAACTTCAATCGTTTGTTTTGGTGGAGTTGGCAATCGTGGCCTATAATTGTTGTAAGGCTGAAAATTATTTCTCTTTGGTTGATACAGTTGCTAAGGTTGGTATTGTGGTGGTGGTAGTGCAAGCATCACATTGGTTACCTTCTATAGCTGGGGATTTGTAGAACTCTAAACTAGAGGTTTGATTGAATCCATCCTCATCTTGCCGGATGTGATCATATTATCCTCCAACTCGATGGCGTGTTCTTTCACCTCCGTCAATTCTGTTTCTTTCGCCGTCTTCAGGAAGAAGGCTATCTTTTATGGAAGAGCATTTATGAAGCAGCTCATCAGAATTTTCGATGATGGATTAAGTGTAGAAGAAAGTCGTGTAACAAGACGATTAAATCTTCCCACAAACTCCCTGATGGGCTCATTGTGCTCCATCTTTGTCTTCAGCAGCCTTGAATCTCGCCAAAAATTTCTCGCTCATAGTTGCCCAACTCGTAATAATCCCTGGCTCCAGATGATTGAACTAGTCAGCAGCATTCCCCACAAGAGTCTCCACAAGAGATGCACTACGATATCTTCATGTGCCACATGCAAGATGGCGCAAGCCGTTGTGAACGCAAAAAGATGATCATCAGGATGTTGAGCTCCATTGCCGTGAAACCGAGGAAAGTGCTTCCTTGACCCTTTAGGTAACTCATGATGTTCTCGCAAAACCAAAGGTCCAATGTTGTTACCCCAAGGTAATGGGCATGGACGTTGTTGATTTCTGCCAGCATTATTGTTGTTATCACCCATTGCTTTTGGCTAGATCACAGGTTCCTCTTGACAGAAGCAATAGGATGCCAAATGGACATTCCTGTGTCATAAAGTGTAAGATTTCTTGAAGTTTTATGCCTCATGCCCCACAGTGGGTTCCAGAAAACTGTTGGCGCTTCAATTCGCACCTTTGGTATGCGAATTAGAAACGGACAACTATGCATAGATGAACTGCTCTTCGAATTAGGAGGGGAAGCTTCCTCTTTGCTCATGTTTCTTAAAGAAAGTAAACTAAAACTAATTTGCCAATCTTTTTTGTTCAGCTAAGAGCACAAGGTTATAAAACTCTAGCGTTGTAGCTAAGATTTTCTTTTTTGAATTTCAACTACGACTAACCCTACTCTAATGACGTTTCTAAGATGGGCTCGTTGTGCTCCATCTTTGAATTTGCAAGCCAGGCAAACAACAGATGATTGTCTTCAGCGACCTTGAATTTCGCCAAAAATTTCTCGCTCATAGTTGCCCAGCTCGTAATATTCCCTGGCTCCAGATGATTGAACCAATCAACAACATTCCCCACAAGAGTCTCCACAAAGAGACACACTGCGATGTCTTCATGTGCCACATGCAAGATGGCACAAGCCGTTGTAAACGCAAAAAGATGATCATCAGGATGTTGAGTTCCATCGCTGTGAAATCGGGGAAAGTGCTTCCTTGACCCTTAAGGTAACTCATGATGTTCTCGGAAAGCCAAAGGTCCAATGTTGTTACCCCAAGGTAATGGGCATGGACGTTGTTGATTTCACCCATTGCTTCTGGCTGGATCATAGGTTCCTCTTGACAGAAGCAATAGGATGCCAAATGGTCATTCTTGTGTCATAAAGCGTAAGCTTTCTTGAATTTTTATGCCTCGTGCCCCACAGTGGGCGCCAGAAAATTGTTGGCGCTTCAATTTGCGCCTCTGGTATGTGAATTAGAAACAAATAGCTATTCATAGATTAACTACTCTTCGAATTAGGAGGGGAAACTTCCTCTTTGCTCATGTTGCTTAAAGAAAGTAAACTAAAACTAATTTGCCAATCTTTTTTGTTCAACTAAGAGCACAAGGTTATAAAACTCTAGCGCTATAGCTAAGATTTTCTCTTTTGAATTTCAACTACGACTAAACCTGCTCTAATGACGTTTCTAACTACTCAAGTAAACTCATAGCTTGAGAGTTATAAATGAACAAGGAATGATTCTTTGACACGAATCCTTAAACAAAATTTCTTCCAACACACATCTACTGTACTTTCAATGCAAGCTGAATAAAGATTATATAAGCAAAACACATAAAACAGAAATTTCAGACAGTGGATCAAAGCAGCAAAGCAGGCATGAGATTTTATTTTCTCAAATTTCAAGTAACAAAGATTACACTTCTGGGACAACAAGATTGTAGCAATATCAGGCTCACAGCTTAGCGATCAACCAGAATACATTGACACAAAACACATGAACTGAACAATAACTTGTAGCTAATAGGCAGGCATGCAAGCTTGCTCTTACACAAAGTAAACTGACACTGAACAACAACTTGCAGGCAAAATAGGCTCAGCAATTTGTTATCACAATAACCATTAAGAAAATAATGGGCAAGGCTGCCCTTATTTATACACAAGCAGAGGAGTAGGGAACCTTAAAATCTCTTTGCTTTTACAAGACTTGCCAACTTGCAAGCTTTATTTCTAAAACTAGAACTAGATAACTATCTAACAACTTATTGAAAGTAAAAAAAACAGGGAAAGTGCCAACTATTACAACTTGATATTTCTCTTTCCTAAAGAATGGATAAGAATGAGACGAGAATAGAAAGAAAGCTCGAAGAAATCATCAAGCTCACTACTGCTTTAGAGTTCTATTCTCGGAAAATATCGCTGCCCCAAAGAGGTGACTTATTCACTAATAATCTGGGAAACTCTATCCGCCAAAAAGCTGATTTGTTCTTGATTTCAAATGGAGAGTGTTGCATGTTGAAAATCTTGATTTTTGACTATAAACTCAAATATGTTTGAAATAGAATCTTGAAAAAAGCAGTTTTCCGAAAAAAGCTGGGACCTGGGTTTTGTAGAGAACTTTGTTTCGGAAAGACCTAGATCGTTCGTTTTGGAAAATTGTGATGGCTGATTGAAAAACCAAAAACCCTAAAATTTTAGGATTTTCCCAAAAAAAGCTGAGAGCTGGGTTTTGTGCATAATCACGTCACAGGTGGACCTAGTTGGTCAGATTTTGAAAATATTCAAGATTTCTTGGACATGAGAGATAAAAAGCAAGTTCTTGAAAGTTGAAATTTTTTCCAAAATTGTAGAGAATCAAAATCCAAGCTGACCTAGATTGTTGAAAATTGAAAAAGATGACCCCCTTCTTCTGAAAATTGATGCCCTAGAAATTTGAAGCATGAAAAAGCGAGCCTCTATGTGAGCTGATATGGAAAATATGAAGAATTTTGAAAAAGCACCATGTTTTGGCCTTCAAATCTTGATGAGAAGAAAAATATACTTTTCTTCCTTTGGATGCCAACTTGCAAAAAGTGAATAATGAATGTCAGAGACATCTTAAATAGGTTTTGAGGATAAATAAAACGCTTTATTCTCAAGCTTTAAATCTTTGATGCCAATCTTGAGCAAGTTCGTCGAATGTGGATGCTGTTTGAAATGTTGAAGGATGAAATTTGAAAATTTCTGTAAGGCATGAAAACTTGGATGCCCTTCTTGGCAAACTTAGACATTTTCTTGAGATTTTAAACTTTTTGTTTGCTTTTGACCTCAGTTTGATCCTCAATTCCGGGTGCTCGGCGAGTCCTATGAATTGCCTGAATGATCCATTGTGAAGCTTGATTGAATCTGGCGAGGTTGTCCTCAAGGCAACATTGGATAAAAACATCATTTGGTCCCTCAAAATGTTGGGCGACCCTGGCTAGCTGGGGCGCCCATGATCACTAGTGTTAGCCATTTTCATGCTCTTCAAATTTTATCACTGTTTTTCTGCCCTTCAGAAGAATTTGCAATTCCGAGAGCTAGACAAACCCGATGAACTGGCTGTCGGATGTGTTGGGTAGCCTGATTAATTCTGAGGGGGGTCTTTTGGATGCTGCATCTCCTAAAAAGTTGATTTGGGGGGTCAAAAGCTTGGGCGCCCCAAGCTAGCTGGGGCACCCAACTCCTCCAGAGTTAGATTTTTTTTACTGTTTTTAACTTTCTTTTGACTTTCTCAAATTTTCCCATGTTTTTGCCTTAGCTCATTCTGTGATTTCTGGTGCTTGTCAAATTTGATGAGTTCACCATTGAATCCGTTGAAGAGCTGGACTGAATCTGAAGAAAAATTGCTAGAGACTGCAAACCCTAATTTCAACTTTTAGGCTCTCAAATTCTTGGGCGCCCTTGGCTAGTTGGGGCACCCATCACTCCCAGACTTGGTCATTTTCATGAGATTTTCATTTTCTCAACTTTGACCCTCCAAGTTTTGTCCTCTGTTTGATCTGTAGCTATTGGTGACTGATGAATCTAACGACCAGGCTGAGATATACACCGGATAGCTGGCAAAATTCTGAAGAATTTGAGCATATTTGCAAACCCTAACTTCTGAGTTTGAGCCTCAAAAACCCTAGGCACCCAAGAATCCCAGAGATAGTTTATTTTATGATATTTTCATGATTTGCAGTTTGTTACTTTGCCAAGACTTCTCAGTTTGATCTAAGATTTCGGCTGACTGATTGATCTAATGATCGTGCTGATGGATTCACTACGGAGCTTGTTGAATTCTGAGCAACATGTCTTGAATGCACAAGCCTTAACAGGATCAACTGATACCTTGAAATGATGGGTGCCCTTGGCTACCTGGGGCGCCCATCTCCTCCAAAGATAGTTTTTTATTTCAACTTTTCAGTTTTCCCTTCATCATTCCTCATGCTCACCGTCGCTTTGACTACCGGAGACTGAAAAAATTCTAAGGCACCAAATCCTAGGCGCCTAGATTGGGTAGGGGCACCTGGACTTTTTAGACTTAGTCAAAATTTTGCAATTTTCATGAATTCATAGCATCCCTCCTTCATTCTCTGTTCTACGCATAGTTAGATACTCGGAATCGGAGAGTACTCAGCAAGCCCAAAAATTTTGACTTGGGAAAAACTCAGCAAATACTTGACAAATACTTGGCAAATGTGTGTGGATATTTATGTATGTGTATACTCAGGACTGCACTGTGCACACATACACAGGATACCAAGTTTGCATGCATATACACACACAGACATATTTATACACACACAAACTTGCCAAGTTTGTGGGTTTTTTGTGAGCTACTGGCGATTACTTGATAATTTTACAGGAGAAAATCCATCTGCATACTGCCCGAGAGTAAAAGTAGAAATTACTCGACATTTAATTTTTTTGGAGATTACTCGGTTACTCGAAGAGTAATCGGAGAGTATGTAATCTATGGTTCTACGTGTATGTTCATCATTTCTCATCTTATGTGCAATGTTTGAGACTTTGAATATGACACCTGGCAGTTTGACCAACCTCCATTGATGGCCTCGGAGCTCCTCTTTAGCTTCTGAAAAAGAAGAATAGACCCACTAGGGAAAAACTAATCTTTTGACGATTCTGACTGGACCAGCCTAATGAGGAAGTATTTTAAGCCAATCAAAATCAGTTTGAACCCCTGGAGTCAAACTTTCTATTTTTAGAAAATTTTGCCAACATCCATTTGGGAAGAAACCCAAAAAAACCAAAAAAAAAAAGTCTATTTTTAGAAACTTTCTATGTTTAGAAAATTTCCTAAATTTTATGGCCGAAAAATCGAGATCTAGGTTTTGTAGACAAGGTCGCTCTGAGCAGACCAATGTCATGTCCCCGTTTTGGAAGCAAAATAATTTAATTAAATTAATTAATTAAGTTGTCCAAATATTGATATTTCATAAGGATGACGAATTGATTATCCTAATTAAATTAAAGTGGAGTATTAAATTAATTATTTAATAAAGTTATCTTAATAAAATAATATCTCAAAGGTAACTTTATTATAATTAATTTAATAAAATGATATATCAAAAAGTCACTTAAATAATAAAATAATATAATATTTCTAGAAGCTTCTTGGTGATGAGGTATGAAAAGTATAAGAAGAAGCTTGGGCTATGCATTTGGGCATCTTGAGTTGAATACACCTTTTCTACTACATTGCTGAAGCTGAATGCTTAGCTTGTTGATTTCCAGTCTTCGTTTGTGAAAGACCAAACCTAGCTGGTTACTTCCAATTTTGGTTGTGAAATATCAAACCCTAGTTTGGAATATTGAGGAAGTTATTTCAGACTTTCTATTCATGCTTCATTGGCGAAATTTTGTGGCCTTTGGCCAAATTTTGGAGGTATCTCATTGGTACGATTTGAGGAAGAGTTGCTTTGTCATTTGATTTCATATCAGATTTTGGCTGTCAATGGAGATCGATCTGCAGACCTAATCTTCATAGTTTGCTCATTGCGCACTCACACTTCATTACTTTCTTATGGGTATTGAATCAAACAAGCCCTAGAGACAAGGCGACGGTGTTAGGAGTTTTTTGGAGGAGCTAATAGAGGCTGCAATTTTATTAAGAAGATATCAGATCAGAGCAGGGGCAGCTGATCAAGGAGGCTCGATTCATCATTAAGAAGTCTTATAAAAATCTGGAAATATTCCTTGAGGCTCGTGGGACTCCAAGGAGACATGGTGCTGCAATTTGGAAGCCAAGACAGCCTCTACAAGGAGCATCGAATAATTTCAGGCCTTCATCATTGTCAATCCTCCATCGACTTGCTTCAGCGATTACTTCCAGGTTCTTTAGAGCATTTAACATTGCATTGTTTGGAGTAATTTCATGGCAATAGTGCTGGCATAATAGCAGGTCTTATGTTGCAATGTATTAATTTATTTGCATAGTCTGGTCGCTGTCAATTAGTGGCTGTAGGTGCACATCTTATATCAGACTTGGTAATGATATTTTATTGTATGCCAAGAGTCTTGGCAATGAATATTGGATAGTTGCAATCAGCATACTGTGTATATCAGCATTACTCTTGAATTTGCATCTAATAAGGGAGATATCAAGTTGCATGTTAAATGTTTGCCAAAATGTCATTGGCTGTAGGTGTTCATTTGCCATAAGGAGTTGCATGGAAATTGTTTGGTAAATTGTCTAGTTGTGTTCCATCATTTCTTCTTGAATAGTTGCATGCCAAATGTTTGTAAAAATGCTTAGGGGCTGTAGCTTTCACTTCTAGTCATTCATATGCATTTGAAAAGACCAAAACAGCTTGCATATCATTTCAATTCATTTCTAGATAGTATTGCATTGTGGGAAACATTCAAACATCTTTGGCAACATACCAAAACCAAGAACAAAGCAAAAAGAAAAGTATATCAGTCACAATCAGCATTGCAAGACAAATGTTTGACAGAATGTCCAAGGCTTCATAAGGTGAAAATTAAGTCAGATTTTGCCAGGGACATTACAACCAGATCCTCAGATTTTGAAAATTTTGAGTTTTTGACCAACATGCATGACATGCAAGTTTTCATTTTCCGACCTTTTGACAGTCTTTAACAAGACTTTTGACCATTTCTTCAAAATGCCTAAGTGTAGCAAAAATTTTAATTTGGGGTACAATAGTCAACAAAAGATGTTGGACATTTCTTGTTTCTCCCAAGCTATCACACTTTGCATATGGTGAATGACATCCTAGACAGATTTATGGACATTTTATTTTGAATACAAGCACTAATTTGTCATCTAGATTTCATGAAAGAAGAAGATTCGTAAATGGGTTTTGTGATTTTATCTCCATTAGGGTCTCCATTTTGAGCCATGATTTTAAGAGAGAGCCCTGTTTCTATTCCTACATTTCCAATGATTTTTAGAAGGAAACTGTTTTCCAGAGTTTCAGTATGTTACAATCCAACTTTTCCTTCAACAAGGAACATTTTTTGCCTGATTGTTATACTAGAAGGAATGCTTGATTTCTACCCAGAATCAAGATTTTGACGACAATTTTACGCTTTAGACTTCTTCTCATCTTCACTCTACACCTTTTAGCATTTTTCACTGAACAATTTTCAGTGGATTTATTTGTTTAAATGATTCATAGAATTGGATGAAAGCTGATACATGCCAGTATCTTCCAGAGAGGAGAAAAGGAGAACAAATTGGATGATTTCTATAATGTCTCTAGCAATTTGAATTATGATATATGCTTATATGATGCATTGTACTTGTAACAATGACAACGGATTTTATTGTTGAGTAGACACTAAGTTAGTGTTGTGAAAGAAACGTTACTTGTTTAAATTTCAAATGCAGGAATATATTGATCATGGGTCCATTGTGTACAAGTTCTATGTTCTTGGCAAAAAGGTCTTGTATGCTGTTAGGGGGTCAACACCAAATGCTTCATCATTGTTACTTTCTTCAGGAAGTAAAGGTTCTTGTATGGTTGTCTTTGACAGGTAATATGTGCAATGAACCCATAGTTTCTTATTGATTTTTGTATCTGATCTAATCATTTTCAACAAAACAGTGTAGCTGAACAGATTTTCATTTTATTTTCCCATTATCTACAGTCTAAAGTCACTTCCTGTTGATTCTATTGACAACCAAAAATCAGAGGTTGGAAAAGAGAAACTTGATCTCGAGATTGTAGTTTCTGCAGCAATGTGGTTGAGGGAGAAACTTCATCTTACAATTTTTGGATTTGATGTTGTTGTAAGTGCTGTCTTTGCTCCTCTTTTAATATTGTTAGTTCACATTTTTAGGTACTTCTGATTACTACTTCTAATACATTAGATCCATATTTTCCTTAGGCCCTTTTTTGTTTAACCATTAAAAAGAACATCGCTTTATTCAAAAAAGTTACATTTAAAAGAAAATTGTAAGTCTTGATTTCCTAGATCACTATGCAGATGCAGATGATGAGAAGTAGAACCATACAAAAGCATTGAAGCCAAAAATACCATTTTGAAGTATATGACTTGTAACATTATGAATATGCCTGCTAGGAAAATATAATTGAAGTGCAATAAATCATAAAAGCATAGCATCTTGGAAATGGAAATTTTTAATATCTTTATTGGAGCTTGATTGCCATGTTTTTTACTCTTTAGTCCAGTGATGCTTCTCTCAATAGGGTATCTGGATCCTCACTCTTCATTATCCTACTAAACTTTCCCAACATTTCCCAAACTAGCTTAAATAATGATCTGTGCTATGCCATTTTAAAATGGGGCGGCGGTGGGACTTAAATACAGCCACTAAATTTTCCTCTCTGATGGCCCTTGACAGTATTATATTCTCTATGGTGGGGTTGCATCATTAGGAGGAATGTTCCTTAGAATCCAAGGTCAATTACTGATCTTGGTGGCAATTCTGGACAGTATCCCTTCAAGATGTTTACCTTGCTGGGCTTGTGATTTCTTTGTTAGTGCTCAAAGAGAAAATTGTAGTATACATTGAAAATACTGGCATTTTCTGTAAGTCATTCCCCTTTGGTGTTAAAGACAATTCTTCCCAAAATGCTCAATGGAGGACCCCAAGAATACAAAATACAAAAACTATGAAAGGTCCTGAAATTTTCATAAACTAAATTATAGTGTTTTAGTGAATTCTAGTTTATGACAAGTCAGATACACAATTACACTTCTTGAGGCAGACTTGGCATATGGTGTTTTGGATTCTTGATTTCCTCTTCAAAAATGGCTTTGGCTGAATGTGAATTGCTTCATATTTTTAGATCCCCTTACAACGTATGCTCTCACCTTGCCCACTTCGGGATCTAGGTGATTAGAAAGTGAAGGGTTACATTCCAGTTTGCTTATTTTTCTTTAAACTAACGTTAATGGGTGAATTTTTTTGTGAAAAAATTGGGAAAAAACTAAGGGGGATATTACATGCAACTCTCTTTATTTTATGAGATCTCCCTTTGATTGAGGGACGACTAGGTGTCAAGGGGTTCCAAGACCCCATGAAATGTTATGATAATGTATATCATGAAATCTTTCATCCACAAAGGTGTGGCTAGAAAAAGATAGGTCCCATGACCTCCTTCCCACACTATATAGGCATTGTGCCCCCTTTTAGAAGCCTTTCGTCCCCATCAAATTGATATGGCTACCCTTTGTAAGTGCAAACTATATGGCCAACATGCTAATTGAAACAACTAGTACCCTTTTTTCATTCCAACAAATTAAATTATAATTTCTGTCTTATTTTCGTAATAACTATGAACTCTACAAGAATATGAATAAATATTTTCTTATTGTATTTTCGAATTTCAACACAAATTCTTGAACTAGCACAAATTTGACTCTTGTATGAAGCCAATAATGAGAATCAAAAGGTTTCCATCTTCCAATTCTTGAATAAAACATGAGGGTTTTTGTCCTCAAGGTAAAAGCTACACCAAAGCTCAATGCACTCCAAAAATGAGGGTTTCTGGAAATTGATAATGAATGGAATGAATTTCTTTTTTCCAATAATTTTTTTTAATCTTTTTTCCATCCAACTTTAAAATTAATTTTAATTGAATACAATGTTCCACAGAGTTTCCTAGCGTGGAGACGAGGGGACAGGTTTCAGGGACCGGGGGACGGGGGACCTAAGTTTGGGCGTGGCGGGGGGATGGCGAAGGGGGGCGATAGGGGAGTGGTGCTGAAATACTATGGCTGCCCTTCACAAATCCTCAAAAAATGGGCCAAGGGCCCCTTTGATCCAAAATCACCTTTAAAACAGTTTGCATCTAAGGTAGCAGCAAAGCCTGGGACAATTGGGGGCATTAGAAAGTGGAAGTGCCACATGTGTAATCTTGAATGGATTGGCAGCATGTAATGTCCCCTTCTTAGTAGCCACCCCGAAGATCGTTTAGCCTTTATTTATTCCTGAAGGCTAAAAGGAGAAATAAGAGAATAAATATTAAATTAATAATTTGTAAAGTTATCCCAATAAATTAATATCATAAGATAGTTTTATATTTAATTAATTTAATAAAGTGACTAAAATAAATATTATATCATAAAGTCACTTTGGGAATAAAATAATATTATTTTCTAGAAGCTTCTTGAAGGTGATTGAGAATTTTTTATAAGGAGTTGAATGCAAGCCATTTCATCATGTCTTGAGTTATTCGATTTTCATACGTGTATGGTGAGAGCTTGAATGCTTGCATTGTTTGAGGGTTTGAAGACTCTAGGATACCGGGTTCAGTTGTGAAACATCAACCCTAGCTGGAAAATAGTGGAAGAGATTACTTTAGATTTCCTACTTGAGATCATTGCAAAATTTAATGGTCTAGGACCAAATTTTGGAGAAAAGACGAAGTCGATTTTTGTAGAAGACAATTGCAAATTTTTGTTGATCATTTTCAGTCATTAGAGAATTCGATTTTGTGAAGATGTAATGTCCCTTACTCGGACTTGCCCTAAAATCCGTTTGTCTGCCATAGAATTTGCTTGTTGATTAGGTTTAGGGTTTCTTCTTTCCAAAAGAATGTCCTTTTAATACAATAACCCAAGATTGGAATCTATATTCATCACATTACAACATACTTGTTAGCATTAATATATAGATATCCAAAATCAAACATAATCATAAATACAGATTGATAAACATAAGAAGAGTCACTCAGCCGATCAGGAGAGGAGAATCCCTAAGGGCCTACGGTCTACCACCTTCCAATGCCCAACCCGTATCTCGGGCCTGTGGGGCAAAATGCCAAGGTGGGACCCTCACCCCTCCATGACCCAACCCTTGCAATGGGCCTGTGGGGCAGACTGCCCAACCCTTGTTATGGGCTTGTGGGGAAAAACTGCCCAACCCATGGGCCTGTGGGGTAGACTACCCAAGCCTTGCTTTGCGCCTGTGGGGCGGACCTGTTGTGACCTTTTTCACACATCACCCCATCCAAGATGGGGACCCCTTAATTTTTGCTCCATTCTGGTCTTTTGGCTTTGCGTCTCTCTCTCTCTGGTCCTTCTGTCTTTTTGGGGATGTCCCATCGTTTGACCCAGGTTAAAGTATTGATTAAGTTTGTGGAATTAGGGTTTTTTTTTTTATCCTTCAGGCTTTTTAAGGTCAAACTAGGTTACCAAATTGAAATCTGAGCTTAGTACAGCAATCACAAGGCTTCCAGCAAAGTCCCACTGAATTTTTATCGAATTCTGACAACTTACTATTTATAGTAAGTACTCAATCGGGGACTGTTTCAACAAGATTTTGGAATTCTGACAACTTCGACAAATTTAGAACACATCAAGCTGCTTGCACGTAAATTTTGAGCCAGATCAGACAACTTGCTATTTTTAGCAGTTCAGGCTTCAGGAGCCATTTTCAGGGGTCAAACATATGATTCTTCATTGCATGTCCGGAGATTACTTTTGGGTTTCTCGAAACCTTCGCAACGATATAACATGCAAACCAAGACAATCACTTTCAGAGTCCAGGCTTCGAAGGCTATTTTTAGGGTTTGCATGCGGAATTCTCTAACGCATGACCGAATATTCCTTCTGGGTTTTTCGAGAGCTTCGCAACAGTGTGACATGCAAGCAGAAAAGATCAAGTTTCAAAGACTTACTATTTTTAGCCAGTGCCCGCATGCAGACCAATTTTCTGGGTTTTTCTGGGTTTCTTGAGATCCCAAGACAATATGACATGCAAAATCATCCGGCAGTGGATGAGTCACTTTTCAGGAAGTTTCTATAAATAGTAGTTTCACCCCGGCCACCCAACATTTCAGTTCAGCGTACATAATGACATGCAGAAGAAATAAAGTCAAACGAAGACCTTTCTGGATACATGCAAGTCAAATTAGGGTTTCCATTTTTATAGGAGGTGAAATCCAGAAATGGTCAAAATAAAGTACCTCACCGACATCAACACACTTCAAGGCACCTGCTGGCAAAATTTGAGCGGAATCGGAGATATTACTATTTTTAGTAAGTCAAGGCACCGCTATAAATAGCAGGTTTGCACCCGAAGTTGGCATCAGAGCAACACTCAAGTTATCAGGATCAGGCGTTGCAAGTTTCAGGTCAAACAGAGCTACTGAAGTCAAAAGATCAAGAACTTACTATAAATAGCAGGTGGCTATAAATAGCAGGTCAGGGCAGAGGACTGGCAAAATAGGTTCACAAGGCAGAGAGTATCATATGGTGAAATTTTCAGGGAAAACAGAGCTATAGGGGTCGAAGATCAAGAGACTTTTTAAAAATAGCCTAACTTGCCCAAAATAGACGGTGAAGACGAAGGCAGGGAGAGGTATAAAAAATTTTTCTAAGTCTGGAAAATGAAAGTTGCCTAGTGAAAATGCGCCCCAGTCAAGGTGATGAAGACTTAAAATATTCTAAGTATGGGAAATGAAAGCTCATGTGTGAAAATGTGCCCACATCAAGATTGATAGCCTGAAATTTTGCTAAGTATGAAAAACAAGATCTCCACTTTGTGAATGCGCCCATCACCTTGAGGCCACTTCAAAATTTGTCTAAGTCAAAAGTGAGAGCACACCCTCTCAAATGCGCCCACCTAGTAAAACAGAAGCATGGGGTCTCATTTGCGCCCAAGGAGAAAGAAAGCCTTTGAAAATAATCTAAGGCACGAAATGAAAGTACACCCTCTAGAATGCGCCCTCAAGCAAAATTCTCAGTGGGTGAAAATTTTCCAAGGCAAAAACAAAAGCACAAGGGTAAAAATGCGCCCACCTTCATGAGGGAGCCTTGAAATATTTCTAAGGCAAAAGTGGAAGCATGCTAGTGAAAATGCGCCCTCACATGAAAGCTCCTCCATCAAAATGCGCCTAAAGGTGAGTGAGAGGCCGAAAGTTGCTAAGGCATGAGATAGAAGTAGACCCCATCAAATGCGCCCTTGTTCTAGGAGTGGTTGGGCCGAAATATTTCTAAGGCATGAGAATGAAGCATGACACCTAAAATGCGCCCTCAAGGCAAGCAAGTGACTTCAAAAGTTTCTAAGGCAAAAAAAAAATGAAAGCAGGCCATGTGAAATGCGCCCAGGGAGATAAAGAGGAAATAGAGCCTTGGAATTCGTCTAGGGCATGAAATGAAAGTGCCACCTCTAGTTTAAGCCCATCAAGTAGAAGCTCTACATCTAAAATGCGCCCACCTTGAGGAAGTGCCTTGAAATTATTCTAAGGCATTGGAAATAAAAGTGGATGGGTGGAAATGCGCCCATGATGGAGGAGTAGGTAGAAAATGCCTAAGTTCAAAATAAAAGCTCACAGTAGCAAATGCGCCCACCCCATGGATGAGATCTGAAAAATATGCTAAGGCATTCAAAATGAAAGTTGAGGCTATGAAGTGCGCCCATTTCCAGCTAGTGAAGAAAAATTTCTAAGGCACCAAAATCAAAGCTCCACCTATGGAATGCGCCCAACATTGTGAAGGGGGTTACATGAGAATTGGCTAAGGCATGGAAAAAAATATATATATATACCAAGGGAAATACGCCAAGGAAGAAAATGTTAGAAATATTTTCTAAGTGAGATAGTTATTTCACTGGAGAAAGTACGCCTTGATATGAATTGAAAATAATTTTCCAAAGGCATTCAAATGAAGTGGACACAGTGATGAAATTTTATTTCCAAGGCGAAAGCAACTGATATATTTTTCCATGGGTCAAATAAAAATTAAATGAACCCGTTTAAAATACACCCATGGGTCTGGAAATTTTAAAATTAATTTCCTAAGGGAAATTTTAATATTTTCAGAGGAAATTCGTTTTGCCTAGATTATTTTCCTAACGGAAATTAAATCTCAAAGGATGAGTTATTTCGAACAAGCAAGTGATTTTAAATCACCCGGAGTTGAATATTTTAAAGAGAAAATTTAAAATGTCTAAGGCAAATTTTATGAAATCGAGGATTTAAATGACAGACATTTTTAAAGTTGGAAATGAATTTACAACTCCCACGAATTTTTCGAATCAAATTTATTTAAACACTGCGAAGATTTTAAAATGGAATTTTCAATCGAGTCAAGTGATTTTTCTCACGAGTTGTTTAAATCACCAGGAGTTAACTGGCAGACTAGAAAGGAAAATTCGAAATTTGAAGAAGAAAGAATCTTCATTAATGGCAACTGCCATAATGACTGGCTGACGACTAGCCCACTACTGCGCCTGAAATGGAAGATGGCGAACGGAGAGAGTGGAGAATTGATGAGGGTACTAAAAATAGCCCCAGCACTACTCAGCAGGATTCTTCGCGAAGAGTTATTTAAACAACTTCATTTCTTTCATTTCTTCACACATTTCGAAGAGCTTGGAATTGCTGAAGTGAAGAAATTTGTGAGAAATCAAAATCTTTTTCGAAGTTGCTAAGAGTGAGGTTGGATTTTATTCTTCTAAGAGCGAAGTTGCTAAGGATTTTAATTTTTGAAGAGCTGAGAGGGTGTTGCTGCAAATTTCGAAATCATATACTACAGTTGCTGGAGAGATATTTCCGGATTGCTGAAAGTTGAAGTTGCTACGGATTTTTGAAGTTGCAGAGGTTCTCAAAGTTGTTGGAGATTTTATTTTCAAACTGCTGAGAGTTAAGGTTGTTGAAATCATTTTCGAAGTTGCACGAGAGTTCTTGGAGTTGCTGCAGATTTTATTTATTCGAGCTGCTGAAAGCTAGTTGCTGTTGGAGTTGAGAAGAAATTGCAGCAATCTCTCTTCATTTCTTCATTCTTCAAGTTGCTGAGGTTGACAGAAGTTGAGGC
The DNA here is from genome assembly GCA_007115665.2 of Sequoiadendron giganteum. Lineage (NCBI taxonomy): Eukaryota > Viridiplantae > Streptophyta > Pinopsida > Cupressales > Cupressaceae > Sequoiadendron > Sequoiadendron giganteum. Next base: position 388,850,171 of record CM021101.1, on the reverse strand, counting down.
AAAAGATTTAATTTATTCTATGCTGAGAAAATAGCCACATTGCTGAAAGTTGTTGGTTTGCTGTAATTTTCTTCGCCAGTCAGAGTGCAGTTGCTGGAAGCTTCTTTATAAGCTCAGAGTTTTTATACAGTTTGAGGTTTGGAGTTAGATAATTATGCTGAAGAATTTTATTTTCAAAAGCTAACTCCACATCCGCAGCCGTTTCGAATTGTTTTATTTTATTAAAAATCTGCAAACTAACTTATTATTATTCTATCTTATTCTTGCAGATGGCTGGAGCAAAGGATGTTGCAGGAACAAGCAGAGCTGCAAACACTGAAACGGCCAAGGTTAGCTCATCTCGGTAGGCAATGATTAAAAGGCTCGCTAAGTCATTTCTTCCAAAATCTGCAATTGTTTCAAAGTTGGCAGGATTAAGTGACACCAACCTGGGGTCGTTTAATCTAAATGCACTCAGGTCTAGGATGTACGGACTGGGAGGCCATCAACCGTCAGTCACGGCACATAACATCATGAAGAGTGGCATCTACGCAGCCGCTGGTTTTCCACCAGCAATTCAGTGCCCGGAGCTAATCATGGAGTGTGCGAACTACTACAAGCCGGAACGTAGAATCATTGTCTCTCCGGATGGCAAATTGCTTGCCAACTTCACGCCAGATGCTATCGGAGAGGCATTTGGGATTCCTACTGCCGAAAAGATGCTGTATAGATCAAAGGAGAGGGCGGATAAAATGTACTCCACCTCCTTCGAGAGGGTTGCTACGGTCATCAACAGAGTCTGGATGCAAAAGCCAAAGCCACCTCGCACTAGACTCCCAAAGCAGATAATTGTCGAAGATGTGAAACAGGAATACTGCGACTTGATGATGATGTTGAGCCGAATAAATGGGAGTGCACAAGCCTACTTCTTCGAGCCTTGGATGTTCTACTTCATCGAGATCATCCTAGAGGGAAAGGAGTGTGTTGACTGGGCAAGAATGATCAGTGATAACATAGATGAACAGTTCAGGAGCCTGAGGGGGACGAAAACCTTTTACATGAGCTCGTATGTGATATATATGCTGGCAAGAATGACCAAGTACCGAGGGATTACATACAAGGAGCCAATAGGCTGTGCACCTGATCAGTTCAAAATCCATGAGGCCTGCACACAGTTGCATCTAACTAACCCTGCCAGTTACAAACGGGCTAATGATGCATTCACAATGCACATCACGAGGACCCTTCAGCGGAGAACGTAGCAAAGAATATCCAAAGAGGCACAAGCATTGATAGAGGAATACGGATATTGGCTCATCCAATTTCCGAAATTCACTTACATTAGGCTGCAGGGGTTCACTTCGTATCCATACCGGCTACCGAGGTACCCCACCGATCACATTATAATGTTGGAAATATCTAGGCAATTGATCGCCTATGATAAGATTCAGAAAAGGAAGAAGAAGGGTGGACTTGACTTTCCTATTGCCATGGGAAATTCCACTGAGGTGTGTCCCTCCTTGCAGGCAGCTCGAGAGGCAGAGGATGAGCTGCAATTCTATCATCTATCGTATCACACAGGCAGACAGGATTTCGATCCGTACAAAAACATCCGAATGATACAGAACGTCGAGTACCGACATAAGGCTCACATTGAGGACTTTTGGGCAAATGCTGTTGATGAGGTTGAGATAAGGAAAAGGATGTTTTCTAGGCTTCCCCTCAAATTGATCAGGGAATGTGAGATCATCCCAGTCCCCGACCAGGTGAAAGAGGATGTCAACGTTATACAGCCCGACTATGGTTCAGTCAAGGATACTCCGGTCCCACCACCTTATTGGTCCGAGCCTGAGATCATGGACTTGGACACGCTCTCTATTCCGGTGTTGACTTTCACAAGAGCTTGGGTCGATAGACATGTATGCAGACTTAAGAGCAGATCGATCGCCCTTACTTATAGCTTGATGGGTGACCTAAGGCCGCTATCGGTGAGAAGGGGAAAACAGGTTGCTCAAACACCGGAAGCACAAGTAGAAGTACCAACCCAGCCGATACCATTGAGGATGGAACAAGCATCACCTATGCACTCACAAACTCAGTCTTCGAGTTTGAGAGTGATTTCATTATTTGTTGATCAGAGGGCAGGATTGGGTGAAGAGCAGGAGCTTGAGGAGGTGGATCAACCCAACATCCGAGAATCAGATAGTATAAGCGTCAGTGCATCCAAGGCTGGCCGACAAGAGGAAGAAGAGGAAACAGTGGCTGACACTCGTTTCCAACAGATGTTGGACATGACATTGGAGGAAGAGGAAAACACAGAACAGGGGACCCAAGGGTCAGGAGATACGCAGCTCGTGGAAGATGATGAGCCCGAGCAGAACAGTGCAAGAAGAGAAGAAGTACACTAGGTGGAGGCAACGGAAGAGCAGCCCCTCGTCATTTGCAATCCACAGCGGACAGTGCCGGATTGGCTTTCGGAGAGAATGAGAAGAGACCTCGAGGATGATACAAATCCAACTGTCGAGATGGACGAGTTCCTCAGAAGAATTAGTGCGCCTCCAGAAAAGAAGAGAGCCAGAAAATTCTCGAAGATTTCGACTGACGAGTCAGGCTCCCGCACACTCCAAGTTGCTGTCCCAAGGGAGGAGTATGATCGAGCCAAGGAGAGGCCCGAGAACTATGTGATCACCACCGTAGAGTTGGGTCGTCCTACGGGAGCCCAAAATGTCGAGGAGTTCGATAACTCCTATCAGGCGCTGATGGATCAGTTGCTCAGAACAGAAGGGAAGTATAAGAAGTTAAAGAGAGAGCACAAAACCTTGATTGGATATGTGCAAAGTCTAGCGCGTCCAGGTGAACTGGCAAACCCAGCAGTAGAACTCCCACCTGAGCTTCCGAGGGAGTCGGTTATTGGCTTAGAAGACCTAAAGAACATGGAGACGGAGGCAGACAAATGGGTCAGCCATGTTTGAGCTGATACAGAGAAATTTATGGGAGACCTCGCCGATGCTTATCAGTAGGCCTCAAATATTTTGACGCGCATGGATATGGTAGATCAAACCTGGGGCGATACCCGCATCTATCGGACGAAGACTGTTCTTCGTTTAGGGGCTTTGATGCATATACCTCTACAAACTTTGGTGGATGGAGGTGTGATTCAGGATGGTGACAGGTATGATTTCACCAGTTGGTACTCTTCGGTGGTCACGGGCCGTGGGTTTCATGATGCAGCAAGGGCAGATTCGGCCAGAACCAGGAAGGCAATGGGTAACATCTCGGAGGGAGTTCTTAATACACTGGAGGCCATATTTGCTAGGAGGCTGGCTCCAGAAGAAATAACTGTTGATAGCTTGAGGGGCAAATTGGCTCCATTCTTCTCAGCTACGAGGTCGCTTGTCCAGGATGACTTCGAGAATGTCTCCACTTTCTCCAGCATAATCCAGAATACCCAAGACGCCTTGGTGGCATGGAAGAAGTCTTACACTCGGCACGGACAAATGGTAGCGGTCTTGGAATTTCAGCTCAACCATATTCCACCAATTTCAGTTCTGGAGGTTGAGGCGGTGTTGGCCCGGCTGATCGAGTTTGCAGTTCGAGAACGGGATAGTGGGAACGCGCTGCTTGATGAAGATCTTCTGGAAGATGATGATGGGCATTAATTGCTCATTATGTTCCTGCAGGGGAGTGGAGAATATTTTGTGCATTTATTGCCCCACTCCTCTCTGTGGCGGTTTTTAGGGCAGAAACCCTAATTAGGGCATAGGTGGCTCTATCTGAGCCCTTCATTGTAATTGAATCTGAACCGTCCATTGAATTGGACTTATTATAAAAGGGGCATCCCCCCTCATTTGTAATCTATGAAATTAGAACTAGAATTGAATCAGAGATAGAGTTGAGCTAGAGAATAGAAGGCATATAACATTTAGCTTAGAGGTTAGCTTAGATTGAGGAGGAAAGGAAGTTTTCCCATTGAGGACTTTGTAAGAAGTTGTTGTGAACACTCTCATAATATAAAGATCTATCATTGTTTGGTGGTTCTATCTTCTATTGTGAGTAGCTAGCAAGGCTTGTTCGTCTTTCCAATTCAAGTAGATAAAGTAGAGTAGACTTTGTTTTATGCAAGTAGTTGTTAATTGTGGAGTGTGGCGTTGCGATTTGAGCACATCTTTCATCCATACCACTAGCGGGCTTACTGATGGTAAGTTCGCCTTGCGTGGTCAACTGGAGTACTGGCACTTAACTTCGATTGTGGCTCATATGTCCGTATGCATCGTGGTGATGGTATGTACATGTTGTGTCGTAATTTGAACACCTTTCTCATCCTTTGAAGATTGCACCAATTTTGTCAGAGTTGTCCGAAAGGAGACGAAGCAAAGTCCGGTTTGAAGATTGTTTAAGTCGATCCTCGTCCTCCACCCTTTAGAAGTAGATTTGTAGAATCCCTATCCCTATCCCTTTAAATTCAGTATTTCCCGGTTAATTTAGGAGTCAGAGCAATATTGTCAAATCATTCATGTCCTAACTGCTTCACAAAATCGAACAACTACGTAAGTCCCCTTGAATACCCAGCATATTCACATTAGCCAACTGAGTCTATTCGCGTTAGAGGAACCTTGGAGTTGAACGCATGAACTTTCACGCAATCTTAGCATGCGGAATATTTTGATCAAGAGAGAATAGAATGACCGTTGGGCATTTTTATTCTGTGTTGATGTCGTCATAAAAAGCACGTCAATAGGAACCTGGGTGAGGTTTTTAGAGGAACCACTTAAGTTATGACTCAACTCTCCTGGCGGGATTACAAACACAATTCAGACAATCGATATGCAGTCATTAGTACTTCATTTGTATTTACACATATTATGCAATAAGAGTATTTAATATGATCAAACAGTTCCTTGAATCCTAATATGAAGGTATGTCAGAATACAAAACTAAACTAAGCAATATTCATGTTTACATGTTCATTATGTTCGTTTGCAATTCATCATAGCCTGTAAGTTCAATATTAGCATAAATCAAATACAAATGCAAATTAATCATCATTAAAGCCATGTCTATAGAAGATAAACCCTTTGGCCTCTGATCAGTCAAGGAATACATAGTCCGCCTAAGTTCAATGCCAATTTCCTGTATAGTGAGTCTATTTCTAGATTCGATATCAAGAAGGCATGGTTGCAACACATCAAGGGGGATTGTGTGCATTCCAATGAATAAAGCATATCAATTATTTTTAATTATACATAGATCGGTTGGGCATACAAGGTTCATGCAACATTGTCATGTCAGATTGAGGACAACTAAATATTAAAGCTAATTGAGTAGTCTCACTTGATCGGCTATGTCTTCCCATGACTCTTTATTCCTTAATCGTCTTCCTTCAACCTTACACTGGATTGATCATAGGATGAGGACAATTCATAAATATACATAATCTACTTATGTTTATATTAAAGAGTCATTATTACTTGTAAGGCTTAATAATTGTTGCAAATATCATTTTTGTATATTCCCAAGTGATTCACCTATCTACCCACCCATAGATATATTATATATTTGCATATACATATACATATACATATATATCGATTTATTCACACACACATATATATATTTTCAAATATTATACTTGCTAATTCTATAAAACCTGTTATTTATTTAAGGTCTGTACATATCTCTTTTTCTTGCATATTTTCCTTGCTGGTAACTATTTTCCTAATTCTGCTTTTATCTTCTCTTATAGATAACAATCTGCAATACCCAGAAAATACTACTCCTATTTCCCTTTGATCAGAATATGTTTATTTATTCCTTTCTTATCCTTCTTCCTTGTAATGTCCCCCATTTTCGTGAGCATCAGAGTTCGTAAGGATTAGCCTATCACTTGACCCTCGTAGGCTAACAGTTATGGATAGGGGGTCTTCTGTGGCAGTTACCCGGTGATTAGAGACATTACTCCTCAGTTGGATTCAGGTTTTGGCCTTTGCACAGGTTATTTGACTCAGATTGGCACACTTACTATTTTGGGAGAGTCAGGGTTCCTATTAATAGAAAGACACCTGAGCAGAGCATATTGGCAGTGTCGACCTTGATTGGGCCTTTGCAGCTGTTTCTAGACTTAGTTCCACATACTTACTATTTATAGTAAGTCACTATTCAGGGCGTCTATTTTTAGACGGGCATCCGATCACATGGAGAACAGGGAGAGTCGACTCCTGGCTCAGACGGCTTAGCAATCAGACAAGTACATCAAGAGATATTAAAGTTTAAGTGACTTAAGTGATTTATTTAATATTTTAATATTATTATAAAGTTATAAAGTAACTTTATAATAATAAAGTCACTTTAATATATTAAAGTGTGTTAAGTGAATAATTTAATGTGGGAATAAATCTTTTATCCCACATTGGCCACGAAGGTGTTTGAGCTCTCCTAAGGAAAGAATAAAAAGAGAGGTAGGAGCTCATTCTCGGTATCGAGTTGATGAATATTATTTTGATTGATTTTTATTGTGGAGCCTAGGGCTTTCGCAGTTTTCTTCTTTGATCATAGGAAACGAAAACTTCCTATTGATAGCATAACTGAGGGAGTGAAAGATCTCTTGAAGGGTTGCAAATTGAGGAGAGGATAATTTAGTCCTTTCATTTGTGCAAATTGGTGAAGTTTTCTACAAGGGTTTGAAGTTTATTGTTGAAGAACATTTATAGCTGGCTGTGTGTCATTCCTCTTGAATCATTTAGGGCATATTGGAGAAGATTTGTTAAGGGTTTGAAAGAATTCAATGAAGAAATTCTAAGTTTATTACCTACTGCTACAGTAGCCGCGCTACAATACCCATGTGAACAGTAAACGCTACAGTGGTATCACACGAATTTGCTTGTATCTTCTTTATTTGGCATCGAATCTTCATGGGAATGAAAGTGCTACACTCTAGGGCAGATTGTGATGATGTCTCATGCAATATGAAGAAGATCTTTGGTGTCTATGATTTATTACAGTGATCTGATGTTAGAGAGCAAGGGCGACTAGGTAAGAAGGATGCTTTAATTCATAGAGGCTTGCACTTGCATCAATTTCACTTGGATGTTTAGGTGTCTATCTCCTTCAAGGCTGACAGTGATTTTAGGTGTGAAGAATCAAAGTTTGCCAGGGAAACTCGGGGACGCGTCCCCCCCCCAAAAATGCCCCGTACCCATTCCCTGGACGTCCCGGGTACTGGGGGACGGCAGGGGGATGGCAGGGGATCGTCCCTCTTTTTGCAGAAATCTCAGGAAACGTCCCAGGGACGGGGGGACAGGGTTGACCAAAAGAGGGATGGCTGACCAGTCCCGGGGATGGCCAGGGGACGCCTGAGCCGTCCCCCAACCGTCCCCCAGCAGTCCCCCACGTCAAAGCATGTTTTAAAAATAAAATTTATATATATATAATAGTTTTCAGTTTTTTGGTTTTTGAGTTGTTCGTTTAAATTATTTTCATATATCTTTCACAATATTTGGAACACTCACAAGATAAATATTTGATTCTCTATTAGAGATATATAAAAATAACAAAAAGTTATTCCAAAAGTGTGTAAACTTGAATTTATTTGCTTGCTGTTCACTAACAGGTTTTAGAGACAAAGACTTAGGATTTTAACCTTTTTAAACAGTTCTTCACAATTGGAAATAGGCTGAATATTAAGGCAATTTGATGCCCAAAACTCCTTGAGTGCAACAATTTGTGAGCTGGAAATAACCTTATGTAATTTGATATAAGTTTATAAAGTATAACTTGGAGGTTGTATTATGATTCATGTATGTTAATTCTGAATTTTCAATGTGTATTGAGTATTGACAAAGAATATTGAACACAAATGCTATATGTTAAGGTTCTATAATGTATATTATGTATGCTTTATCCATGTTTTCATATGAATATTTTAAAATTTCCCTATATATTTAAATTTTTCCTATATTTTATATAGCCGTCCCCTGCCGTCCCTAATTTTGGCCTCAAAAATCGGAAACTTGGGGACTCGTCCCACCGTCCCCTGCCATCCCCATCCCGGAAACTTGGGGTAACCTTGAAGTTTGCAGCTGTATATAAATTTATATCAGAGGGCAGGTCTGAGAACAGGGGCGGCTCATGTTGGGTCTGATTTGGAGTTAAGAGGAGTCTTCTTCCTTTGCATTCAAGTTGCCACATTTTCTTCAAGCCAAGGCAGATTTTGTACCAGGTTCTTGCATATTTATTTAGCTCATTTTTTGCATGAAAGAGTTGCTGTAGATGCATATGAACATTTATATCAGACTTGGCATCGTATTGAGTTCACATTGTTAGCCAAGAGTCTTGGCGTCTATATATGCTTTTGTACTTAGAGATTGCATATAATAAAGGAGTAATAAGTTGCAGGTCTAATTGTTTGAAGATATGTTCATGTTGATGATGATAGAAGTTTGCATACCAACTGTTTGTTAAAATACCAGTTGGCTGTAGGTTATCATTTCTCATACTTAGATCATATATATGCATTGAAAATTACCAAAATAAGTGCACATTCATTCTAGGACATTGCTTAGACAATTTAGAGTCCTTTTGCAAACATTCTAATTGGTGCTAAGTGAAGGAAAGTGCCATGAGAGCAAACTGAAATGTTATAACAGTCATATATTCCTTGTATGCAAAGTGTTTGATGAACTTACCAAGGTCAATAATCAGAAGCTTTTACAATCAGAATTTGCAAGGGATATCTCATTCCCTCCTTTATTCCATGATCCCCTTCTCTCTTCATATGCTGTTCTTTTATACTTTACCACTTTGGAGAAAAGTTGCAACCAATATGGAAGATCGCGTCTTCCTAGGAGGACATGACTTCCCTTATGGAACCTATCCATAATAGATGATGATCGCTGCTTTTCCCTTAAATCTGTTTGCTTATTAAGAGGGTTGACCGATACTATTATGACTGCAATGTTTCATTTAATAATTGCTGCTTTAAGTGTTTGCTGTCTTTTATAGGAGTGGTTTGGTTCTTTGTTATTTTAATAGCATAGTTAGTAATATTCAGAAATGGCTTACACCTATTGTTTATGTATGATAACCATACATTACCAAAATAATATTATCATGTTATAAATAATATAATATTAACAATGATACATATGATATGATTTTATTTTATAATATAATATTATCAATGATATGATTCTAATATTATGAATAATTATAAATATTGTCTTGATAATTATAATCATAATAATTTATATTTATTTTGATATTTATTTGGTTTTGTTATTTGATCCTCTATATTTTAATATTTTGTATTTTAATCATTAAAGTATAACAATAAATTGTCAATATATACATTATTATTTTATTCCAATGTATTACAACTTTCATATTGATATATTATGTATTTTACGTTAATATATTATAATGACTATAATATTAAGTATTTATACTTTGGCAATATATTTAATATTTATAATTATAATATTATCTTTGATAATATATAATTATAATAATATTAGATAGTTAATATTTTTTAATATGTATTTTGTTTTATCTTGTTTTTAATGCTTTATAACTCAATGCTATAATTTTGGGGACATGACAGAAGAAGTATGGGCGATTTTAAACGTGCATTTTCAGTCACTAGGGCAAGTCGAATATATCCTTGAGGACGATTTTATTTGCTGGGAATTTGTGTTTATCAGGCTTATACTGGCGCAGCATTCTGATATTTCCAGTCAACTCGATTTAGAGAAGTATCGTCTCATTTTTGTCTCTTGCCTTTGCTCAACCATTGCTGGGAACTTGTGGCTCTTGTTACATGCTAGGCGCAGCCAAGAAGAGCTCGATTTTGTCCTATAACACTGGGTATTTGTATTTTGAGAAGGATTGATTCATGGTTGTAAAATGACGCCTTGGGAAGATAGATTCGTGGCAGTTGGAAGTGGAGATAAGCATCTATCAAGTAGCTTCTCAGCACTTTAGTTGCATCGATCAAGTTCCTCTTTCTATTCACATTGTATGAGCTTGTTTAGGTCTGCATTTGCAATATAGTCACTGTCAATACAGCAATAGCATCATTGTAATCACAATTGTATTCAAGTCTGCACTTTCAGATCTTCACAGTGTTGGCATTGTAATATTTTAGAATCATTGGCAAGCATTGTACTAGCTGAGATATGATTGCAATTCAATAAATGGTGAAGTTGGCAGTTGCAAGACAAATGTTTGTAAAACTGTTTACTTGTTGTAGGTGTTCATTTGCTGAGTTAGTTTGCATGATAAGTGTTTGTCTAAATGTCCATTGGCTATAGATGCACATTAGCCATCATACTGTCTTGAAAATCAGAAAATATTTGCATATGCATCTATCTTATTCATTTCAGTCATTCACATATTTCAGTTAGAATCCTTTTTGCACATGATATCATTATATGAACCAAAATTACAAAAAGAAACATCAAATCATCAGTTGGAAGAGTTTGCACAACAACTGTTTGACAAAATTCCAAACCATTCAAAACTGAAAATAAAGATTAGATTCGTCAAGGGTCTTTACAGTGGTATCAAAGCTAGCTTCCTGCCAGCTTGTGAGGTTAGTGGGATGTTATGAATCCAGAAGATCAAGAGTATATCACATATAGAAGAGTAAGAAGAGGAGGTTTTGATCTTTTTGCTACTGATTCTTCATATGAAGAAGAAATCATGGGATATAGGGCAGATATACCTGAGGGTAGTATTCATCAGATATTTAATGACTTGGCTAGAAGTCAGTAGTAGACGGTATAGCTTCTCAACCAGCTTGTGGGTGACAGAAACAATGGCAATAATGGTACTAATCGGCACAGCAGGGGTAATGAGAACAACAATAATCATGCAGAGGAAAGTAACACCAATGTACCAACACATAGTCATGCTAGAACAGCTAGCAAGGTGACTCTAAGGCCTCTCATGCCTCAATTATTGGGTGGACAAGCTGCTGGAAATCAGGAACAACAAGCACAAGGTGAAGGATTCACAGACTATTTGAAAGAATATCAATCTTTGGGTGATGAATTTCTTGCTGCCATGTCATTACAAGACTTCTATACTATCAAATACAGAAATAGACCCAGGAGCAACAATAGAGGATAGAAAAACTAGGATTTATAGCGCAAGGTTGGGAAACTCTCTATCCCTTTCTTTGATGGGTCTAGCAAATGCATAGCCAGAGCGTGGGTACAAAAGTTGGTTACTTAATTCCAGCTTAACCCCATGTTGGAGACAAAGGCCATCAAGTATGCTACGCTACATTTGGAGGGTGAAGCACATGAGTGGTGGTATCATGGGCTTGTCACTTTAGGACATGCCAACATCACTTCCTATTTGGAGTTCACACAGAAGTTGATGGATAGATTTGATCAGAAGGATCCTGAGCTTCATTTCCGAGAACTAGCACAACTCAAGCAAAGTGGATCAGTGGATACATATATTTCAGAATTCCAACGGTTGGCAGTAATGGTGATTGATATTTCGGAGCAGAGATTGGTTATGCTCTTCATTGAGGGTCTATCCGAGCCACTTCATGGTTGGATTAAGGCTTTCAAGTCTGACACACTACAGGATACAATCACTTGAGCTAGAGACATGGAGCATTCCACACCTAGCAGTAAACCCCCTTCTAAACCTTTTGTTCCTCAAAAAAACAAGGGCAAGAAGCCTATTCAGAAGAAGGGAACTAAGAGGAGTGATAAAGAAGAGGACCGAAAAGAGTGCAGAAGGAAACAAACATGTTATCATTGCAGGGAGCACTGGGAACCTGGGCATCATTTCTTGGGTAAAGGCAAAGTTCACTTCATTGAGGTTATATCAGAGAGTGAGGATAGTGATGATGATGGACAGTCACAGGATAGTGGGAACAACAGTTTAGATGAGGAGCAGCCCCAAGAGAAGGGCAAGAGTAGCACCATTTCTACTTTATCGGGCACTCCTAGATTCAATTTCTTAAGAGTCAGAGGATTTTTGCAGGGACAGTGCATCACAGTGTTGATTGATAGTGGGGCTACCCACAACTTAATTGATGCAGCCCTAGTGGCGAAGCAGGGGTTACCAGCAGAGGACTTTGAGGGTTTTAACGTGATGGTGGCGAATGGATATAATATGTCATGCACACGAAGGGTTCTACAGTTGCCTATCACATTGGGAAATTACATAGTCACAAATGATTTCTATGTGGTGGACTTAGGTGACACAAATGCCATCCTTGGTATTCAGTGGCTACACTCAATGGGAAAGTATTCATAGAACTTCCAGACCATGGAGCTTAATTTCAGGGCAGCAGATGGCAAGAGAGTGGTGCTTAGAGGTATGGCTACTGGGGCACCAAAGATAGTGTCAACTAAACGGATGGAGAGCATTTTTCGCCATGGTGATGTAGCATGGGCAGTAAAGTGTTTGATCACCACTAAGGAGACTCCTGATTCAAATCAACCATATCACATTGACATTCAGGATTTGTTGGGGAAGCATGACAAGGTGTTTGGAGAGATTCCACCAAGTCAACCACCAAATAAGGGATTCAAGCATACCATTGAGTTGGAGGAGGGGGCCAAACTAGTCATCACCACCCCCTATTGTCATCCTAAGAAATTTAAGGATGAGATTGAGAAAGCAATCAAAGAATTACTAGACATGGGGCACATACGACCAAGTTCTAGTCCATTTGCTTCTTTTGTGGTTTTGGTGAAGAAGGATGGAACTATGCAGATGTGCATTGACTATAGAGCTTTCAACAAGAAGACCATTAAGAAAAGGTACCCAATACCTAGGATTGATGAGATGTTGGATGAGCTACATGGTGCAGTATACTTGTCCAAGATAGATCTTCACTCAGGGTACCATCAAATCAGAGTTAGAGAGCAGGATATACACAGAACAGCCTTTCGATGTCACTATGGGCATTATGAGTTCTTGGTCATGCTATTTGGGTCGACAAACGCACCTGCTATATTTCAGTCCTGTATGAACCACATTTTCAATAAGCAGTTGCATAAGTTCCTTTTGGTATTCGTTGATGACTTGCTCATATATAGCAAGACTTGGGAAGATCATTTGAGATAGCTAGATGAGATCTTGACTATCATGGAGAAGGAAGCATTGTATGCTAAGGCCTCGAAGTGTGAGTTTGGCCTTAGGGAGATTTTATACTTGGGGCATGTAATTAGTGCACAGGGGGTACAGGTTCACCAAGAAAAAAAAAGGCAATACTTGATTGGCCAACACCCAAGACACTTACAGAGCTGCGAGTATTCTTTGGGTTAGCAGCTACTACAAGTGTTTTGTGAGAGGTTTTTCTCAGTTGGGAGCACCTTTTGACAAATCTCACCAAGAAGGGTGCATTCAGTCGGTCAGATGAGGCATAGCGAGCTTTTGACAAGCTCAAGGAGGTGATGAGTAGTTGCCCTATCTTAGCACTTGCAGACTTCACCCATCCATTTGTTCTTGAGTGTGATGCATCGGGTGAAGGTATAGGAGCAATTTTAATGCAGAATTGACACCCCAGTGCTTTTGAGAGCCGCAAGTTGAGGGGACCTGAGAAACTTTACTCCATAGATGATAAGGAGATGCTCGCCATAATGCATGCATTGGCAAAGTTCAGGCAATACTTGATTGGAGGAAAGTTTGTGGTGAGGATCGACCGCAATAGTCTCAGGTATTTCTTGGAGCAGAAATATTTGAACGAGAGGCAGCAAAAATCGGTCAGTAAGATACATGCCTATGATTTTGATATAGAGTATGTGAAAGGGAAGAAGAATGTTGTTGTCGATGCCCTTTCCAGAAAGCCTGTCGCTTGTTCACTTTTAGAGATTTCAGCTGATTGGAAGTCTCTCCTGTTAGTTGAAAACTCCAAGAATAAATTCGCATGTGAGGTGATGGATGGGCGGATATAGGATGACAGGTACCGGGTTGTGGATGATGTGATCTTCTACAAGGACAGGATCTACTTGGTGCCAGAGTCTAAATTGAAGGAGAGGATTCTACAGGCTTCACATGACACTCCTCTAGCAGGCCATCAGGGTTGCTTTAAGACATATACACAGGTTAGAGAGAGGTTCTCTTGGAAGAGTCTCAAGAAGGATGTTTTGAGACATGTCAGGGAGTGTGTGACTTGTCAGCAGAACAAGTCTGAGCATTCGCATCCAACAGGTCTATTGCAACCATTGCCCATTCTAGAGCAGAAGTGGGAAAGCATTTCCATGGACTTCATCACAGGTCTACTCAAGGTACATGGGAGAGATTGCATTTATGTGGTGGTGGATCGGTTGACGAAGTATGCTCACTTCTTTGCTATACCTACAGAGTATAGGGCACCGCAAGTAGCTGAGTTGTTCTTTAGGGAGATCTTCGAGTTGCATGGGCTACTGATGTATATAATCAGTGACAAGGACAATAGGTTCTTGAGTGCTTTCTGGTAGGAGCTATTCAGGTTGGCAGGTACTCAGTTGAATTTGAGTACGAGTTACCACACTCAGATAGATGATCAGATGGAGATTGTGAATAAGTGGATTGATGGGTACTTGCGCAACTACATCTCGAGACAGCAGAGAGCATGGATTAAGCGGATGCACTTGGGAGAGTATTGTTATAATACCACTTATCATATGTCTATTGGGATGTCTCCTTTCTGAGCACTGTATGGATATGATGCACCATCATTCATGGACTTGGCTTTTGGGGAGAGTAGAGCTCCTAAAGCTAAGGATTGGATCCAAGAGAGTCAGGACATCTTGAGAGCACCGAGGATAACTTGTAGGTGGCACAAAATCAGCAGAAGACTTATGCTGATAGACATAAGGTTGAGTGCAGTTTTGAGGTTGGTGATTTGGTCTACCTTCGTTTGCAACCCTATAGATAGTCTTTTTTGAAGATGAGTGGTGCGGAGAAGCTCAAGCCCAGGTTTTATGGACCATACAGGATCATCAGGCGTGTTGGAGAGGTAGCATATGAGTTGGAGCTGCCAAAGAGCAGCAAGATTCATATTGTATTTCATGTTTCATGCCTCAAGAAGGCACTTGGATAGTAGTTTACTTCTTCATCAGAGCTGCCACCATTGGATGAGGGACATTTGACCCTCATTACTGAAAAGATAATTGATACCCAGGAGAAGAGATTAAGGAACAAGGTGGGTAAGGAGTATTTGGTGAGATGGAGAGATTTGTCAGGAGAGGATGCCATGTGGGAAGGAGAGCAGAATCTACAGCATCCCAGTTTGCAATTGCTTGGGGACAAGCAATTTCGGGAAGGGAGGACTGTAATGTCCCCTTCTCAGTAGTCACCCTGGAGATCGTTTAGCCTTTATTTATTCCCAAAGGCTAAAAGGAGAAATAAGGAAATAAATATTAAATTAATTATTTGTAAAGTTATCTCAATAAAATAATATCATAAGATAGCTTTATATTTAATTAATTTAATAAAGTGACTAAAATAAATATTATATCATAAAGTCACTTTGGAAATGAAATAATATTATTTTCTAGAAGCTTCTTGAAGGTGATTGAGAATTCTTTATAAGGAGCTGAATGCAAGCCAATTCATCATGTCTTGAGTTATTCTATTTTCATACCTATATGGTGAGAGCTTAAATGCTTGCATTGTCCGAGGGTTTGAAGACTCTAGGATACCGGGTTCGGTTGTGAAACATCAACCCTAGCTAGAAAATAGTGGAGGAGATTACTTCAGATTTCCTACTTGAGATCATTGCAAAATTTAATGGTCTAGGACCAAATTTTGGAGAAAAGAAGTCAATTTTTGTAGAAGACAATTGCAGATTTTTGTTGACCATTTTCAGTCATTAGAGAATTTGATTTTGTGAAGAAGTATGGGTAATTTTGAAGGTGCATTTTCAGTGACTAGGGCAAGTCGAATATATCCTTGAGGACGATTTTATTTTCCGGGAATTTGTGTTTATTAGGCTTATACTGGCATAGCATTCTGATATTTCCAGTCAACTCGATTTAGAGAAGTATCGTCTCATTTTTGTCTCTTGCCTTTGCTCAACCATTGTTGGGAACTCGTGGCTCTTGTTACATGCTAGGCGCAACCAGGAAGAGCTCGATTTTGTCATATAACACTAGGTATTTGTATTTTGAGAAGGATCGATTCATGGTTGGAAAGTGACACCTTGGGAAGATAGATTTGTGGCAGCTGGAAGTGGAGATAAGCATCTATCAAGTAGCTTCTAGGCACTTTAGTGGCATCGATCGGGTTCCTCTTTCTATTCACATTGTATGAGCTTGTTTAGGCCTGCATTTGCAATATAGTCGCTATCTATATAGAAATAGCATCATTGTAATCACAATTTCATTCAGGTCTGCACTTTCAGATCTTCACATTGTTGGCATTGTAATATTGTAAAATCATTGGCAAGCATTGTACTAGCTGAGATATGATTGCAATTCAATAAATGGTGAAGTTGGCAGTTGCAAGACAAATGTTTGTAAAAATGTTTACTGATTGTAGGTGTTCATTTGCTGAGTTAGTTTGCATGATCAATGTTTGTCTAAATGTCCATTGGTTGTAGATGCACATTAGCCATCATACTGTCTTGAAAATCAGAAAATATTTGCATATGCATCTATCTTATTCATTTCAGTCATTCGCATATTTCAGTTAGAATCCTTTTTTCACATTATATCATTATATGAAACAAAAATACAAAAAGAAACATCAATTCATCAGCTGGAGGAGTTTTGCACAACAACTGTTTGACAAAATTCCAAACCATTCAAAACTGAAAATAAAGATCAGATTTGGCAAGGGTCTTTACACAACATTACTAGAATTAATACTCACTTCCTTCTTGTTCGGGGCAAAGGTGTAGATGTATGCAAAAAAGGTGAAAGGGAACTTGAAGTACAAGTCTAGAATATTAAAATTATGGGGTTGTAATGAGGATGAAGTGCCTATATTTGCTACTTTACCACAAAAGAGTATTGGTAATCAGATTTCAGCAGTTTTTACTTCTACTTTGCAAAGTCTAAGGCCACCGAATCCATCTAGTTCAAGTGCAGTAGAGCCTAAGGGGAAATGTAAGATGGCATCTTCACAACCATTGGCAGATTTATTCAATGTGCAAGAAAAGGATGAGGTAGATGATGCCATTGGCAAATTCTTCTTCGCCAATGGCATTCCATTCCATGTGGCTCACTCTCCTTATTATAAGGAAGTTGTGTCAAAGATAATAAGGGCATGACCATCATATGTGCCACCAGGGGAGACTAAATTGAGCACAACAATCTTGCATTAAAACTATTCCAAGATTAATATTTTGATGGAGAAGATGAAGAGAAATTGGGTCACAAGTGGATGCAGCTTAGTCATGGATGGGTGGACGGACATTAGGCATCGTCCACTCATCAATATCATGGTTACATCTACAATGAGCCCTTATTTCCTTAGGGCTATTGATTGTTCAAGGCATAAAAAGGATGCTATAGAGGAGGTTGGGCCACGAAATGTGGTGCAAGTAGTGACAGATGCGGCCCATGTGTGCAAAGCTGTAGGGAAGTTGATTGAGGCAACCTATAGACATATTTGGTGGACTCCTTGTGTGCATGCCATGAATAATGCACTTAAGGACATGGGTAAAATCAGCTAGATCAAAACAATTGTCAATGATGCTAGAGATGTGCAGATGTTTATCTGCAACCACCATACTTCACATGCACTTTTCAGGTCTTCCTCCAAGAAGGAATTCCTGAAACTTGTAGAGACTCAGTATGCATCATACTTTATTCTTTTGGAGAGAATGCTTGAATTGCAAGAGGCATTGCAACTAATGGTAATGACAGCAAAATGGAACTGATGGCTTGAGTCGAAGACACGACAGGGTTGATGTAATGTCCCCCTTTGCAGATGTGCTTTATTTTCTCTAAATCCTTGATTTCCAAATGACAAATGAGTTAGAGAATACTTTTCACCTGATTGAAACCTTGATTGAAGTCCTTTATTTCCAATCGATCTGGTCTTCACACTTAGAAGATATCGTTAGTGTTGATCAAGTGGATAAGAATCTATTATCCATACTTATTTAAAATATCATAATTATTTATAAGACTTAATAATTGCTGCAAGCATCATTATTGCATAATCGTAAATCGTGTATACATACATACATATATACCTACATATATATATATAATTTAATTATAATTAGTTGTCCCATAACATATTAGTAGTGCTATAAAAATCAATAGTATATTCTTAATCTTATTATTCCAGAACAACATTCATAGAAATAAATAACATCATTAGAATTGATACCTATAAGTATAAATTACACTATTATTTGAATCCATATCTAATTATTAAATATCAATTTATTATGATGCATCAACTTATTATTATTTAATTCATAAAGCATTTATTAATATCCTTATCTTAATGCCATCAATCTTATTATTTTAATTCATAAAATGTATATTACATATCCTTATCTAAGTCCTAATATATTTGTTAAATGTATTATGTGAACTTATGAAATACTTACCACTTACCTATTACCTAAGATCATATAATTCTCACCTCCTTACTGCTGTTCAATTCTGCAGATTCTATGCTCAGAATTTATTCCTAGATTCTACCTTATTCCTCCTTTCTTCCCTTCGATGCCCCTCACCATCTTACTTCCCCTTACTTTATATCCTCCTTATACCTTTTCATGAAGGGAGGCATCTTTTTAGAATAGTCAACCTCTATAAGGTCATGACCCTTTGTTAAGAGCCTAAACTCAAACTTTCCTTCAAATAATATGAATCACTTTAATTCCTTATGAAGCACTGCCTTCTTTATTAGTGATTGTTGTATAATTTAATCGTTTCCTTTCCCCATATTATCTTAACCGTTGACTTAGAGTGATATCAATGCTGCACCTTAATATATATTCGTTGTTTTTATATGGTAATTATTGCTGCTGGTAATTATAGATACGTATTTTGTATCATTTTATATTTATTTGTATATTTAAATATTTTATATTAATATAGTATATATTTATTTTCATATATTTATATTTATATGTTTTTCAATATTTATATATATTTGTATTTTATCTTCTATTTAATATATTTATATTTATAATTATAATATTATTTTTGATAATTATAATAAGAATATTAAATGGTTAATGTTTTTATTATGTGTTTTGTTTATTTTCCTTTCAATGTTTTATATTTTAATGTTACAATTTCAGGGACATGACAAGTCTCCCCCTCTTGTTTTTGCTTGTCTTCAAGCAATTTATAACTTTTTTCCTTAATGTTCTTTATCTCTTGATATTCTTGTCTAGTATACCTGTCTTACCCTTATTCATCATATATTTTCTTTATTATTTCTATGTTTGCTTTATCATATGTTGATCTCCTTGTTCTTCAATTGTGTAGAGAACTGGTTGTTTAGTCGATCCTGCTTAAGCCGCCATTATAGCATCCGAGTTAGTCAAGAAAAATATTCTATTCTGTGTAAATTCGATTATCTGAATGTATATAATAGAAACATGTTATTGTATAGCTATTAAAAATATAAATATATTAAACATATACTTATCTTAAATACCCTCTTGTGATGGGGACATCACAAGTCCCCCCCGCTTGACTTTGCTTGTCCTCAAGAAACCTTATAACTCTTCTCTTCCTTAATCTCTTGATGTTTGTTGCCAGTACAATTGTCTTCATCCTAGAAAAAGATTGTAACATCTTGTTACACATAATCCCTTTTCAAGCCTTCTGGATACCTCATTATTGAGTATATCCAGCCTTAAAATCCTAGGAAAAGATTGTAACATCTCTTCCTAGGCCTTTTAGATACCTTATTTAAGTGTATCCAGCCTTAGAATCCTGGGAAAAGGTTGTGACACCCCTTCCCAAGCCTTTTGGATACCTTATTCTTAAGTGTATCCAGCCTTATAATCCTGGAAAAGATTGTAACACCTCTTCCAGGCCTTCTGGATACCTTAATCTTAAGTGTATTCAGCCTTATAATCCTGGAAAAGATTGTAACATATCTTCCAGGCCTTTTGGATACCTTATTCTTAAGTGTACCCAGCCTTACAATCTTGGGAAAATATTGTAACATCTCTTCCCAGACCTTCTGGATACCTTACTCTTAAGTGTACCCAGCCTTAGAATCCTAAAAAAGATTGTAACATCTCTTCCAGGCCTTCTAGATACCTAATTCTCTAGTGTATCCAACTTATAATCCTAGAAGCGAGCTTTTCCCTTCTCAGGCCTTATGGATACCCTATATTTTGGTGTATCCATCCTTAAGATCTTACATGTATTGTAATGTAATATTACATACTATCCTCAATTTATGTCCTTGTGCACGAAGAATGTTTTATTAACTTATTTTGAAGATATTACATCCAAAGTTCATTTCTTCTTTTAGTCAAGGGCCATCATGTTTTGCCCTTCCTGAATTTGTTATCCTTAAATGCCTTAATAGTTTCTTCTCTTTCCCATGTAGCATCTTCTTCAAGAAGTCCCTTCCACTTGATTAGAGATTCGGTAATGATCTTGTTCCTCAATTTCCTTTCTCTAGTGTCTAGGATAAATTTTGGCTCCAACGTAAGTTGTCTTTCATTGTCTAGAGGAGGTAACTCATGTAGCTCAAGCACACAAGCAAGTAGCTCAAGCAGGCAAACAAGCAACTCAAGCACATAGGCAAGTAACTCAAGCATGCAAACAAGTAGCCCAAACATGCAAGCAAGTAGCTCCAACAAGTATGCAACTAGCTCAAGTAGACAGGTAGGCAGCTCAAGAATGCAAGCAACCAGCTCAAGCACGCAAGCAACTAGCTCAAGCATGCAAGTAATCAGCTCAAGCAAATAGGCAAGTAGCTTAAGTAGACAAGCAAGTAGCTCAAGCATACAAGCAACCAGCTCAAGCAAGTAGGCAACTAGCTCAAGAAAGT
Organism: Sequoiadendron giganteum; assembly: GCA_007115665.2. Classification (NCBI taxonomy): domain Eukaryota; kingdom Viridiplantae; phylum Streptophyta; class Pinopsida; order Cupressales; family Cupressaceae; genus Sequoiadendron; species Sequoiadendron giganteum. The sequence goes on along the minus strand of CM021101.1, from coordinate 388,829,255 downwards.
AGGCAACCAGCTTAAGCATGTAAGCAAGTAGCTCAAGCAAGCAAGCAAGCAACTAGATCAAGCAAGTAGGCAATCAGCTCAAGAAAGTAGGCAACTAGCTCAAGCATGTAAGCAAGTAGCTCAAGCAAGTAAGCAAACAACTCAAGCAAGTAGGCAACTAGCTCAAGCATGTAAGCAAGTAGCTCAAGCAAGCAAGCAACTAGCTCAAGCACACACAGGATAGGAAAGATGCTCTGATACCACTATAATGTCGCCCTTTGTAGATGCGCTTTATTTTCTCCAAATCCTTGATTTCCAAATGACAAATGAGTAAGAGAATGTTTTTCACCTAATTGAAACCTTGATTGAAGTCCTTTATTCCTAATCGATCTGGTCTTCACACTTAGAAGATATCGTTAGTCTTGATCAAGCAGATAAGAATCTATTATCCATACTTATTTAAAAGATCATAATTATTTATAAGACTTAATAATTGTTGCAAGCATCATTATTGCATAATCGTAAATCGTGTATACATACATACATACATACATACACACATATATATATTATTTAATTATAATTAGTTGTCCCATAACATATTAGTGTTTACTCGCTACGGGTACAATGACATACGGAGTAAACGGAAATATAAAATAACATTGACAGCATATAATAATCACATGGCAATTGCACAGAACATAGATATACTTCTTTATTCAAGATTCGGCAATTACATCATAATGTCTCCAGATAGAACATAGCATAGCATAGCAGAACCATCCTCCTTCCCGACTACATGACTCAAGTACATATAGTACGCTGGCAGTGGTTAAGGTACCAACCATCATGTCCCTTCATTATAACTAATTACTTCATCAGAAACTGTTCCCGAGACAACTAACTAACATGACCCGTACATAACATAAGTACATGGATTATTAATATTAACTAATGTCTTATTTACTTATGGCTCACAACCAACCAAGTACACTCTCGACCGACTACATCGACTCACGACCAACTACAATTAGTAGTGCTATAAAAATCAATAGTATATGCATAATCTTATTATTCCAGAACGATATTCATAGAAATCAATATCATTAGAATTGATACCTATAAATATAAATTACACTATTATTTGAATCCATATCTAATTATTAAATATCAATTTATTATGATGCATCAACTTATTATTATTTAATTCATAAAGCATTTATTAATATCCTTATCTTAATGTCATCAATCTTATTATTTTAATTCATAAAGTGTATATTAAATATCCTTATCTAAGTCCTAATATATTTATTAAGTGTATTATGTGAATTTATGAAATACTTACCACTTACCTATTACTTGACATCATATAATTCTCACCTCCTTACTGCTGTTCGATTCTGCAGATTCTATGCTCAGAATTTATTCCTAGATTCTACCTTATTCCTCCTTCCTTCCCTTCGATGCCCTTCACCATCTTACTTCCCCTTACTTTATATCCTCTTTATACTTTTTCATGAAGGGAGGCATCTTTTTAGAATAGTCAACCTCTATAAGGTCATGACCCTTTGTTAAGAGCCTAAACTCAAACTTTCCTTCACATAATATGAATCGCTTTAATTCCTTATGAAGCGCTGCCTTCTTTATCAGTGACTGCTGTATATTTTAATCGTTTCCTTTCCCCATATTATCTTAACCGCTGACTTAGAGTGATATCAATGCTGCACCTTAATATATATTCATTGTTTTTATATGGTAATTATTGCTGCTGCTAATTATAGATACGTATTTTGTATTATTTTATATTTATTTGTATATTTAAATATTTTATATTAATATATTATATATTTATTTTGATATATTTATATGTTATTCAATATTTATATATATTTGTATTTTATCTTCTATTTAATATATTTATATTTATATTTATATTTATAATTATAATATTATTTTTGATAATTATAATAAGAATATTAAATGGTTAATGTTTTTATTATGTGTTTTGTTTATTTTCCTTTCAATGTTTTATATTTTAATGTTATAATTTCGGGGACATGACAGTTGAGGGTTAAGGAGGTGGTGAAGAATGATGTCTTTTGGGCTGATTTCAAATATATTGTCTCCATCATTACTCCAGTCTTCACAGTTATTAGATTTGGGGATTCTAATGCACCTTCCCTTGGAGAGGTATATGACTGCATTGATTCTATGCTTGATCAAATGACGTTGTGCGAAAGGACCCCACAATGCAATTCTACACTGAGCATATTCATCCAATCATTCAACATAGATTGGAGAAGCTCAACACTCCCTTACACATGGTTGCCTATGCATTGAACTTGAAGTGGTACGTGCAAAGGCCTGACAGAATTACACCTATAGAGGATGCTGAGGTGAAGGAAGGATTCATGAAGGCCATTGAGAAAATGTATGATCCTATAGAGGCTAGCTTGATTTGTACTGAGTGGACAAAATTTGCCACTCTTTGAAGATATTCAGAGGCGGCCAAGATAGATTTGGAGATTATGTTGCAGGAGGACCCCAAGGTTATGGTGGACTATGCATGGGCCTAGATCTTTGACTACTACTCTAGCCATTTGTTTGTTGTCCCAGGTTTCTAACTTTTTTGCTGCTGAGAGGAACTGGTCTACTTATAGCTTTATCCACTCCATTAAGAGGAATAGGCTTACTTCTAGAGGGGCAGAGAAGCTTGTGGTTGTACATAGTGCCTTGCGTCTCATTGACCGCAACACAACTACATACAAGGAAAGTCCAACAACCAGATGAGATGTAGAGCCAGAAAAGCCAGCACAGATAAATGATGATGCTACACAGATAGGGCTAGTTGGCATTGGTTTGGATGAGCTTGAGCATGTGGGGTCCAACAGTTCCAGTGATGAGGAGATTGACATGGAGCTTGGGGATGATTAGAGGCATTAGGCCATTAGCCATTGAGTCGTGAGTCATGAGTCACTAGTATTACTATTTTGTTTTTGAAGTTTGTACTGAACATTGTTGATTGTAATTATGAATCATGATTATGAAATTCAAATTTTGAAACTCCTAGTTCTCGTTCCAATCTCTATATTTTGATTTTCAATGTCCACTAGTAAAAATTTAAAATTTAAAATCTATTACTAATTCAATGAAATCATTGCAATGTGTTTAAACTTTAAACTTTATTCATTCCTTAGGCTTCTACAGTTATACATCTTTTTATAACTAATTTTTCAAGTACTATATGTATTTCAGCACTGCTCCCCCGCCACCACCAAACTTAGGCCCCTCGTCCCCTTGTCTCCACGTCAGGAAACTCCTTGGAACATTGACTAAAAGGTAAGTTGAAATCTTTTGAATCACTAGAAAGGCTTTTATGCCTAAAATTTTGGACAATATGTAACAACTACCCCTAATTTAAAAAAATTGCCAATATAAAACATCAACATGAACTTGCCAACATTGAGATATAGATGTCATTAAATGCTGATATAAGTTAATAGTGCTGGTACAACAGTTCTGAGTGACAGCCATAACATATGCACATTCACAATTAACTCCTCCTAGCATGAATAGTCATCAAAGTGAATATAACCACAAAATACCTTGGAATCACGACCCAGAATGATAACAGCAAGTCTGAAATGACATTATGTGCTGCTATAAATTGACTGGAAATTGAGTTGCAGACCTGTCATATGGTTGTTGCAGACCATAACAGCAAGTAAATATCTCCAATTACTCACCAATTTCGCATAGAACGGACTCCCAAAGCTCCAATTAACACCACACCTCCAGCACTCTCTAACATACCCACGCAGGCCAGAAAGAATGCAACTTACAGGTCTGGATATGACTGTTCAGGGACAGCAGGTCTGAAATGACCTTTGATACAGTTCAAACAACAATGTAACTCCTCAAGAACATCTTCCCAACCAACATGGAGCTTCTCCAAGGAATGTCAATCAGCTCTTTCACACACCTAGCACCTCAAGAAAGCTTCAAATCTGCCTATGATGACTAAGGAACAGGTCTGATATACCGTTCTGAGTATGATAACAGGTCTGAAACAACAAGCTGACCAACCCAATGAAATGTGCTAACCAATTTTTTCAATTTTGTTGTCCTCAGTTTTTGCTTTACAAAAACTGGACAACCTATACGAATTTTTCTTTAAAAATTCCTATTATGGTTTCTCTAATGCACATTTTTCAAGAGAAAATCATGCCTTGTATAGTCTTTAAGCTCTTAAGCAATTTTAGTCCTTTTTGTTTTTGTTTTAGTTTTGATGTCTTTTTGGTCATATTTTCTTCTTTTTCTTTTTCTTTTCGGGTTTTGAACGCCTCATTGCAAGTTGGGGGTCTTGAATGACAAATTACAAGTGTTGTCTTCACTTGCAATCGGGTCCTTGAGACCCGACTTCATATAAGATCATTTTAACACTTTTTATTGTAAATGCTACTTGTAATCAGGTCTTTAAGGTCCAATTTCAAGTGAAGGCATTTAAGTTTTTAGTTACTTGTAATCGGTCCTTGGGAGTCCGATTGCAAGTTAGCATGGAACGTTATGTTTCAAAAAGTCACTTGTAATTGGTCTTTACAAACCCGATTTTAAGTGATATGCATTATATGACTTGTAATGGGTCTTTGAAGACCCAATTTCAAGTTAGTGAAAGTTGTTTCACTTTAAACCACTTGCTTTTGAATTTAGAAGACCCGATCATGGGTTTATTTCTGTGTTTTCAAGTGATGGCGTGGTTCTTTCTTTGTTGGGGTTTTAGTTTTCGAATGTTTGTCTCTTTTGCATGACTTCATCTTCGCGTTCTTCTCCTCTTGGCTTACATTCGTCTTCTAGGTTACATCTCCATAGTTTCATTTGCAAGTCGTTTCCACGATTGCAAGTTGTTTTTGTTTGCATGCTTGTAATCGGGTCTTTGAGACCCAACTGCAAGTTAAAAGCTTCATCAAACTTGGCGACCTCCACCTTGCCTTACTTTCAAGATGCTTTTCAAAAAGGCTTTGCATCACTTTCATTGTGCCATTTGTAATTGGGTCTTTAAGACCCGACTACAAGTATTCATTGCTGCTTACTTCCTTATTACATACTCATTGCTTGCAATCGGGTCTTAAAAACCTGATTACAAGTAAAGTTTATAATATTCTCAGCTTGCAGTCGACCTTCCCAGTTCCGATTTCCTTCCCATCGCTGTCCAAAGCATATCTGCCAAGCATCTTTGAGTCATTCCAAGTTGTTGCAAGTTAAACACCCATGCAAATTTTGATGGAAGCATTGATTTTTGAGGATTTGGCATCATGAAATCACCAATAGCTATTGAAGATGTTCTTACTCTTTTGAGTTCTCATCACAGTGTTTCAGATTTTTGTTCAATGATAGAAGAACCAGCATCACCTCCAAACAAGAAAATAAAGTCTAAGTATGACAAACACCTGAAGAAATGCAAACTGTCCTTGAAGAACACAGAGAAGCAACAGTGAGGTATTTTGATGTGATTCTTAAGATTACTGCGGTTGCCAGGAATACATTGGGTCCTGATCCTGATGAGTTGCAAAGAACTATCAACAATTTCCAGTCCTTCAAAGACAAAAATGAAATGGAATAAAAAATGTCTCATGATACTTTCTCTTTATTTTATGTATTTTGTTTTCGACAAGTTACATGTAAAAACAAATTTTGTAATTGCAAGTGTTTCTTTCACTTGCATTTTTGTAAAATGTAATTACATGTAAAGCAACTACATGTTGAGTTAGATTAGGACTGTAGTTGGAATAAGTCATGGTGGTTGAGAGAATTTTCCAAGTTAGTTGGGATCCTCCCACCTTTTTCTCATGACTCCTCTCTTATATATATTTGGGGAGGGGTAGGGGAAGGGGAAGTGGGGTGGGTCCATTGTAAAAAATCATCTTTTTGGCAAGCAAGTGAATTCTGCAGAATTTTGTACTTACAAAGATTTTGAGCTTTATAGTTATAAATTGTTTTTTTTCAAGTAATATCAAGGGGTTGGAATTTCAGACTTTGTGTTGAAGTCCTATCTTGTATCCATTGCGTTCTTATGTCATTTTGGGGCATTTCCTTGTGATTATTTGAAGGTTGTAGAAGATTGTTGAAGAGAGCTTCACTCTAAATATCTGCAGACTTTGTGCTGTAAATATTGAAGATTGAATTAGTAATTTGTGATTAGAAATTGAGAAGAATTGCAAGTCTTTGTGCTTGTAGTAATTCCCATTTAAAGTAATTCATAGGTGCACCATACTTGCAGACTTTGTGTTGTTATATGTTGTATATTGTTTTTAGGTAATCATTCTAAAAGGTAGATAGGATTTCAAATACTCAAGTCTTTGTGCTTGGTGATTGTTTTCCCGTCCCGGAGGAGGTGACCGAAGTCTGTGCTTTTAGGAAACTTCATTTTCTCTCTCTCGATTTCATTTCAAATTGCTGTAATAGTTTTCCTAAAGATTGTTGTTACTTTTTTGTGAGGAGAAAAGAATATAAACTTTCCTGAAAAAAGAGGAAAGGTTGTTGTCCTACCCATATTAGTTTAAGTTAGTTAGTAGAAAAGGGGGAGCCTTCCCTAAATTAGGAGAGTATCATACTCACACACTGTGATTGAAACTATAATTTTGCATATCCTCAAGGTATACAAAATTTTCAACCAACAAATTTTTAAATGGCAACTCAATACAACAAGCACCCGTTAAGGTTACCTCAAATCCAATTCAACTGCAAGAATGTAACCCTACACCAAGAATGTACACCAGGATCCCAATGTTGGGCAAGGTGTGAGCATATGGCGTCGGGGATCGTTAGACTTCAAATCAAGAAAGTACAATGCTAGAAAGTAAATGTATGCAACTCGACAGCATATTTCAGTGGGAGCAAGATGATAGTTAAGCGGATCAGCAGTATGATGATTACAATGCAAGTGCTAAAAGTAAATAGGCAACTTGTCGACCCCTTCCGCTTGTTCAGCGCGCAATACAGAAAGTAAATGCAATAAAGAAAGATTGGAACAAGACCAGTCTCTTCCACAATCGTGGGAATTACAATGTAACTCAGCCAGAAGAGAAGATAGCAGACAGTACTACGGTTCAGATTTACAATGAGATAGAAAGTCTTGCCAGTAACACTGAACTAGAGATATATCAACGCTGCAAATGTGTATTATGTCTCTCCTATCACCAAGTGACTCAACCCACACAAGCCCAATCCAAAATGACAAACTTCCTAAATCTGATATGACAGACCAGCAACTAGAAAGTGCAAAGCAGCAACATAGGGACCCACTAAGATGCAAGTAACTCACTCCTAACTCACTCAAATGACCTCAAATAAAATGCAAATTCTTCTAGCAATGATGGCTTCCAAATCCCAATGACAAAACCCCATCAAACGGACTTAGTTTATTTTGCACAAATCCCAATGCTACTGCCAAAAGGTACCACCCTCAAGGAAGGGCGATTTCACCCCATCAAATCCATTTCTTGATATTAAAATCTGCAAATAAACATGAAGGGTCGACCCTAGCAAGGAAACTGTAATGTCCCCTTCCAATTGACATCTCTCAGTACTTGAGATTAGCCTATTATGTGGCCCTCGTAGGCTAATATGGAGGATAGAGGGTCTTGTTGAGGCATGGCTTGGCTTCAGTTGTCAGAATTATTCAGTTTGGCTTTCGTTCGGGGTCTTTTGGACGCCATTTGCTTGACTTACTATTTTTAGTAAGTGGAGACACTTAGTGGAGCACCCCTGCTATTTTTAGCAATATGGTCTGGTCATATGCAGATTCAGTCACTTATCATCTGGCTTCAAACGGCTTGTCATTTGGACTTATATTGAGGGAGATATTAATATTTATTTGCCAAAATAAATATTAATTTAATTGAAGCTTATATTATAAAGTTATAATGTAAATTTATGTTATAGCTTAAGTGACTTAATGAAGGCGTCAACCATCATGAAGAAGGGGCCATATTTCAATTAATTATTATAATTAAATGGGCGCCCAAACTATTGGAAAATTAAAAATGAAATTCAAAGTTTATTTAAATGATGCTTTTGAAGGAAATTGACTTGCTTGAGGAGATATAAGGTTTTCTTTTGAAGAAAACTGATTATTCCATTTGGAGAACATTTTTTTTTTTTTTTGGGGAGTTTTGAACTTGCTTTGAGAACGAGGGTTTCTACCTGCAGTAGCCATTGGAGAACGTAGTTCTTCTGTGAGCAACCATCTGAGCTGGTGAAATACCCAGTGAACTTGGTGATTTTGGAGGGTCTCAATCATAGGCTCTATTTGGATTTCAATTGGATGAAATTGGTGAAGTTTGGATCAGATTTAAGAGACTGGAGTTGCAGATTCTTTTCAGATTGCAAGGGATTATTTTCAGAGGTTTATTTGCTGCTACAGTACTCGTGAACAGTGCATGAACAGTACTCGTGAACAGTGCGCTACAGTACTCGGATCAGCAGTTTGGGCATTTATATCAAGTTTCCTATTAGTTACAGTTGTTTTTTTATAAGCATTCAATAAAAGGTTATAGTTTTCCATTGTAAGAATGACTATTTGTTTGCATTCAATATAGTTGTCTATCAGTGCAATATCTCTTCCTTATAATCAGTGTATTAGAAGTAGTTTGTTTTTTTTTATGTCAAAACCCTCAAAGCACAAAAAAATCAGAAAATACAAAAAACAAATTACAAACAATCAAGCACAGTTGCAGCTGATAGGGAGTTCAGTGATTGAACCAGTTGGGGTTCCTATAGTGGTATCAGAGCGGTTTCCTGCCATCCTTGTGGGGTTTGAAAACTGTTTTGTTCATGCACCAGAGTGATAGAGAAAAGAGATATTATCAGAGGGAAAACAGGAAATTTGGCAGCCACCAATTATTCCGGCAGGTGAGACGGCTACAGGTTTGATAGGTGTTCAATCTGGTTCTTCGTCTGGATCGTCTGTACAAGATACAGGCATGGGTGACAGAACAGAGATTCCTCGAGATCCTCGGGAGGAAGATGCAGAGGTTAGACAAACTCTTAGAGATTTACGGACAGGTCAGCAGCAGGTAGCTGATGTATTACAGCAGTTGACCATGGTTATACAGAGAATGGGTATACCTAGGAGACCGTCACCACGTCGTGATGAGAATAGGAGTGATGCAGGTTCACAGAGGATACCTGTTGTGACCTTTTCACACATCACCCCATGGCAGATGGGGACCCCCTAAATTTTGCTCCATTTTGGCCTTTTGGCTTTTGTTTTGTCTCTCTCTCTCTCTCTCTGATCTTTTTGTTCTTCCGGGGATATCGCATCATTTGACCTAAGTTGAAGTTTTGGTTGTCCGTGAAATTAGGGTTTTCATTCCTCAGGCCAGTTTGAAGTTAAATTGAGTTGGCTAATTGACATCTGAGCTTGGCATTGCTATCAGAGAGCTCGTGGCAGGATCCCACTGAATTTTCATCATGTTCTGACGACTTACTATTTTTAGTAAGTACCTAATATGAGGCCTTTTCCTCAAGATTTCGGGATTCTAACTACTTCAGCACATCCAGGTAACTTCAAGGTGCCTACACATGAAATTCGAACAAATTTGGACAACTGGCTATTTTTAGCAGTTCAGGCTTCAGGAGCCATTTCCAGGGTTTACACATGATTTTCCAATGCATGATTGGAGAATGGATCTGGGTTTTTCAAGACGTTCGCAATGGTATGACATGCAAATCAAGATGGTGACTTTCAGCAATTCATCCTTCAAAGGCTATTTTTAGGGTTTGCATGCGAAGTTTTTCACTGCATGTCAGGATATTCCTCATGGGTTTTTCAAGAGCTTCACAACGATAGGACATGCAAGCATGAGGGATCAATTTTCAAAGACTTACTGTTTTTAGCCAGTGCCCGCATGTTGACCAGTTTTCTGGGTTTTTTTGGGTTTTTTGAGATCCCACGGGCACTGTGACATGCAAACTCATCCGACATCAGATTGACCACTTTTCAAGCACTTACTATTTTTAGTAGGTTCACTCTGGCAGCCACCTGACACTTCAGTTCAACAAGCAGAGCAGCATACAACAGAAATCAAGTCAAATGGAAATCATCCAGGGCACATGCAAGTCAGATTAGGGTTTCCAGCTTCGATGCCTAAAAAGAGGGGTAAAAAGCCAGAATCTTCGAAAACGAAGGTATCCCACTGCGATCAGCATCCTTCAAGCAATCTACGGGTAAAATTTGGGCACAATCCGAGCACTTACTATTTATAGTAAGTCACCTCCAGTACACGGCTATAAATAGCAAGTCAGCATGAGGGGCAGGTGTGAACAGGGCAGTTAGGTCATCAAGGACAAGTGGAGCGAATTTCAGGTCAATCGGAGCTACAAAGATCAACCAATTTTAGGGTTTAATAAAAATGGCATACCAGTGTGGACAAAGGGTATAAACAAGGTGGCAAAGTCAGTGGAAGCACAGCCATGCCTACTCCAGCTCAGAACAGAGAAAAGGGCATGGAAGTCCTCACTTCTCCGGATTTGCTAAAAATAGGAGGCCAAGGCATGGCTAGGGCGTTGGAAATTCATGGATGAAAACTGGCATGAAGATATGCTAAATGTGCCCAGGGAAGATGAAGGTGTTGCTAAAATTGCTAAGTATGAAAATTCCTCTATCACACAAGAAATGTGCCCAAGGCACAAACAAAATTCCTCTTCCACCTCTCAAATGCGCCATGTCTTGAGCAAGGATGTTTAAAATTTTCTAAGGCAAAAATGGAAGTAGCACCTCTAAAATGCGCCCAAGGGAGATGAAAGGTCTCTAAGGCGTGGGAATTCCTTCCCACCCCCCCAAATGTGCCATCACTTGGAAGTAAAACACTTCAAATGCACCCAAGTTGATAGTGGTTCCTTCACCACTAGTGAAATGCGCCAAGCTTGAGAGTGGAAGTGGCATAGGTGAAATGTGCCCAAGTTGATAGTGGTTCCTTCACCACTAGTGAAATGCGCACAGCAAGAGGGAGGATGTTTAAAAAATTTGTAAGTGTGGAGAAATTCCTCCTCACACCCCTAAATGCGCCCTCATGGAAAGAAGACTTGAGAAAATATTTTAAGTATTTGAAATTCCTCCACCCTACCTCAAATGCGCCCAAAGCTGCAAGGGGAATGAAAGAAAAGTTTCTTAGGCAAAAGGTTCCTCCTCCCTATGAGAAATGCGCCCTCAAGGTCAAGGTGATGGTGTAATAATATTCTAAGTGTCAAAATGGAAGCTTGACCCCTCATATGCGCCCAAGATGAGAGGGCAAGCTAGAGGCGTGAGAAATATTCTAAGGGCATAGGAACATGAAGCCTAACATATAGGATGCGCCCAAGGTAATAAAAGGTTGAAGAATATTTCCTAAGGCAGAGGAAACATTATGCATAAGGGTCAAAATACGCCCTAGGTAACAAGGTGAGTTAACAAAGTTTTAAAAAGTTTCTAAGGCATTGCCCAAGGAGAAATTAGAAAATGCGCCTAGAGGAGGTGATGTTGAAATTTTCCAAGTGCAAGTGCAAGGTGAAATGCGCCCATGAGCAAGAAAGAAATTCTTCAGGAAAAAAGGGCGAAATTGCTAAGGCATGGAAATGAAAGTTGATGCATGGGGGAAATGCGCCCTTCATGGGTGATTTAAAAATTTAATTATTTTCTAAGAGTGAGAAATACGCCTAAGGCTGAGATGAAGTTGGAAATTTTCAAGAACAAGTGTGATATGCGGCCAGAGCCAAACGGGAAGTTTTTCAGGAAAAGCAAGGAAAGTGCCAAGGCAGAGAAATTGAAGATTGCAAGTGTGGAAGGCATCCAGAATTAAAATGGGTGAACCTTAGCAATTTTATTATTTTCTCAAAAATAATAAAATTAAATGTACCCCTTCGTCCGGATACACATGAAAATGATGATTTCTGAAGGGAAATTTCTTCTAGGTATTGAACATTTCCCACTAGGAGATGATTTAAAATTGTTCTCCACCTTGCTCGTGTTGTTTTGACAGGGATTTTTGCCTAGCGCCCGTTTAATGAATTTCCTAGGCGAGAATAAAATTTCTAAGGCAAATAAAAGAAATGTTTTTATAGAAAACGCCTTGGCTGGTGATGTCAAAATGAGCGCCTAGATTATAGTTGATGAAATTTATAAAGCAGATAAAGTTGTCTAAGGAAAGGGAAAATAAAACAACAAGTGGTCAACTACACTCACAAGGAAGAGATGAAATTTGTCTAAGGCATGGAGGAATTTGAAGATGAAATGAAGCTCGAGCGTCAAGCATTCAGGGGCGTCCTCAAGATGAAATAATTTCTAAGGCACAAACTCTAGGCATAAGGTGGTGGGTGCACCCTTGAAGAAGACCTCATGAAATGAACTCAGTGCGCCCATGATGAAAGTTTGCTAGAAAAGTGATGGATTTTATCAAATTTGGAGGTCAAGTAAACCTTGGAAGTCAAAACGTGGGAATTAGGTAAGTAAAGTGAATCTATGTCATAAGTGTTTTGATGCTCTTCTTTTTGTTTTGCAGGATGAACACCTGAGCCAAGGCGTGAAGACTTGAGGTGACTTTGGAAAAGGAAAAGGCATTGAATATTTGTCTAAGGCATTAAGAACGTGGTGCAAAAGGGACTAAATACGCCCGAGGCAGTGAGCTGAAGAAATGTGAAAGTTACAAGAGTGAAATGCATCCAGGAATGAAAGCAACAGGAGGACTTAACGAAGAAGAACTTTTTTCAAGGAGGATTTGAACCAAGTGTTGTTGCCTCCTAACGCAACAAAATTGGCAAGTAGAACAGTGGGAACGCGTTTCTGGACGAGAATCTTCTAGAAGAGGATAGTGGGCATTAATTGCTCATAGTGGTTCCTGCAGAGGAGTGAAAAATATTTTGTTCATTTATTACCCCACTCCTCTCTGTGGCGATTTTTAGGGCAGAAACCCTAATTAGGGCATAGGTGGCTCAATCTGAGCCCTTTATTGTAATCAGATCTGAACCGTCCACTAAATTGGACTTATTATAAAAGGGGCATCCCCCCTCATTTGTAATCTATTAGAAATTAGAATCAGAGATAGAGTTAGACAGAATTGGAGATAGAAGTTAGAGAGTAGAGCTAGGAGTTAGCTTAGTTTGAAAAGGAAAGAAAAGCTTTCCCTTTGAAGGTTTTTGTAAAAGGTTGTTGTGTAAGACTCTCATAATATAAAGATTTTCATTGATTGGTGATTCTTTTTTTCGTTATGAGCAGTTGACGAGACTTTTTTCGTCTTTCCAATTCAAGTAGATTAGAGTAAAGTAGACTTTGTCTTATGCAAGTAGTTGTTAATTGTGGAGTGTGGTGCTTGGTTTGGGCAAATCTTCCTTTATCCATACCACTAGCGGGCTTGTTGATGGTAAGTCTGCCCTGCGTGGTCAACTAGAATATCAGTACCTAACTTCGGTTGTGATTCGTGTGTTCACTTGCATCGTTGTGACGGGGTGCGCATGTTGAATCACAATTTGAACATCTTATCCATCCTTTGAAGATTGCACCAACTTTGTCAGAGTTGTCCGAACGGGAGGCGAAACAAAGTCCGGTTTGAAGATTGTCGAAGTCAGTCCTCGCATTCCACCCTTTAGAAATAGATTGTAGGATCCCTACCCCCTTATCCTTTTAAATTCAGTATTTTCCCGGTTAGTTTAGATATCAGAGCATCACAGTCAAATCTTTCATTTGCTTGACGAAATCGAACAATTACATAAGTCCCCTTGGAATACCTAGCATATTCACATCAACCAACTGAGTCTATTCGCAATAAAAGGAACCTTGGAGTTGAACGTATGAACTTTCACGCAATCTTAGCATGCGGAATACTTTGATCAAGAGAGAATAGAGTGACCGTTGGACATTTTATTCTGTGTTGGTGTTGTCATAAAACACACGTCAACAATACCCAGGACTGTTTCACGGACAGCAGATAGGCCTACCTGCCCTACTTTTGTGAGACAGGAGCCTGATGGGGCTATTGCAGATGAGGAGCCTGAGGGAGTGTTCGTTGATACACTTATGGCAGCGAATGATGAGTGGGAGTTATTGACCCCAGAGGTCAAAGAGAGACTTACTTTTGACAGGTTTCTCACACAAAGGAGAGAGCATTACAGGAACAGGCAGGATAGGAGGCCTAGACATCAGAATAGTGACCTTAAGCACGCCACAAACAGGCTCACTTTAGCTATGTTTGACGGCACCAGTAAGGTTACAGCACAAGCTTGGATTAGTAAGCTGGATACCTTCCTTATATTGTGTCCCATGGCTGAGGAGGATGCTATTAAATATGCTACTTTGCATCTTGAGGGTCCATCTTATGGCTGGTGGCATCATGGGATGGTGACACTTCAACATGACCGTATCACCACTTACCAGGAGTTTGTGGATAGATTGGTGGAACGGTTTGACAAGAGGGATCTTGAGACTTACTTGAGAGATTTGGCCCAGTTGAGACAGGTTGGTAGCTTGGAGGCTTACATAGGAGACTTCCAGCGGTTATCAGTGATGGTTCCCAACATATCAGAGAAGCGTCTAGTTGTGCTCTTCGTGGAGGGATTGTTGGAGCCATTGAGAGGTTGGATCAAAGCATTTGATCCTATTTCACTATAGGAAGCGATGAAGAAGGCACGCAGCATGGAACTTGCAGCTCCATCTAGCAAGTTCAATTCCAGGAGTAGTTCATTTAAGGACAACAAGGGATTCAATAAAAATAGAGAGAAATCTGATTTTAAGAGTGATTCAAAGGGAAATTCAGCAACACCCTTGGATCGTGAGACTCTTAATGATTTGCGTAGGAAGAAGCTTTGCTTCTACTGCAAGGGTCCCCATGATGCTAACCATGATTGTCCTTTGCGGCCTAAGGGTAAGGCCAATAGAGTTATGTGGGCTTATTATGAGGATTCGGAATCTGAAAATTCCGGACAGCAGGAGAGTTCTGAAGAGTCAGAGTCAGAGGCTTCAGAGCCTAAGGTGGAGGCAGAGTCAGAGATCCAGCTCCAGGAGGCACGATTGTCTAGCATACAGCAGGAGGGATCTTTCAGACTTTGTGGAGTTTTGGCTGGTCAAAAGGTTATCACCCTTTTAGACACAGGTGCCACCCATAATTTTATTGATGCCAGATTTGTGGAGAGGCGTGGGCTCATAACCGAAGAGTTTGAGGGCATTCGGGTTAAGGTGGCTAATGGGTACACTCTCAAGTGTGACCGTATGATTAAGGATCTTCCTTTGCGCTTGAATAATTATGAATTCAAGGTTGATTATTATATGGTAAATATGGGCGATATTGATATAGTCTTGGGCATGAAGTGGCTTCATTCTCTTGAGGAAGTTATACTTCGCCTTAAAGACATGGAGATCCGGTTCGAGGTGGATGGGAAGATTCATATACTGAAGGCCATCCGAGACAGTAACATCAAGACTATTTCCTTCCAACGGATGGAGAGACTTATGCGTCATGACATGGTTGAGTGGGCTACCGAGTGTACTTTGATGCCTACACAGGAGGGACAACATAAGACCGAGTATCATCCTGACATTCAGCAGTTGAGAGTTAAGCATGGGAAGGTTTTCAGTGACATTCCACCAGGGAGACCTCCAGACAGGGGTATTGAACACATCATAGAGCTTGAGGAGGGCGCCAAGCCCGTCATGATTACTCCTTACCGGCACCCAAAGCGGCTTAAGGATGAGATAGAGAAGACTATCAAGGAGCTACTTGCTATGGGTCACATTCGGCCGAGTAAATCACCATTTGCTTCTTCAGTTGTTCTAGTGAAGAAGAAAGATGGTACTCTTCATATGTGCATAGATTACAGGGTCTTGAATAAGAGGACTATTAAGAACAGATATCCTATACCCCATATAGATGAGCTTATTGATGAGCTCCATGGTGCCTGTTACTTCTTGAAGATAGACTTGAGATCTGGATATCATCAGATTAGAGTTTGTGAGCAGCATGTTGAGAAGACCGCATTTCGCTATCATTGTGGACACTTTGAGTTTGTGGTTATGCCATTTGGGCTAACCAATGCTCCAGCGACATTCCAGTCCACCATGAACAGGATCTTGTTGTGACCTTTTTCACACATCACCCCATCCAAGATGGGGACCCCCTAATTTTTGCTCCATTTTGGTCTTTTGGCTTTGCGTCTCTCTCTGTGGTCCTTCTGTCTTTTCGGGGATGTCCCATCGTTTGACCCAGGTTAAAGTATTGATTAAGTCTATGGAATTAGGGTTTTTTTTTTTTATCCTTCAGGCTTTTTAAGGTCAAACCAGGTTATCAAATTGAAATCTGAGCTTAGTACAACAATCACAAGGCTTCCAACAAAGTCCCACTGAATTTTTATCGAATTCTGACAACTTACTATTTATAGTAAGTACTCAATTGGGGACTGTTTCAACAGGATTTTGGAATTTTGACAACTTCGACACATTCAGAACACATCAAGCTGCTTGCACGTAAATTTTGAGCTAGATCAGACAACTTGCTATTTTTAGCAGTTCAGGCTTCAGGAGCCATTTTCAGGGGTCAAACATATGATTCTTCATTGCATGTCCGGAGATTACTTCTGGGTTTCTCGAAACCTTCGCAACGATATAACATGCAAACCAAGACGATCAGTTTCAGAGTCCAGGCTTCGGAGGCTATTTTTAGGGTTTGCATGCGGAATTCTTTAACGCATGACCGGATATTCCTTCTGGGTTTTTCGAGAGCTTCGCAACAGTGTGACATGCAAGCAGAAAAGATCAAGTTTCAAGGACTTACTATTTTTAGCCAGTGCCCGCATGCAGACCAGTTTTCTGGGTTTTTTCTGGGATTCTTGAGATCCCACAGACAATATGACATGCAAAATCATCTGGCAGTGGATGAGTCACTTTTCAGGAAGTTTCTATAAATAGCATTTTCACCCCGGCCACCCAACACTTCAGTTCAACGTACATAATGACATGCAGAAGAAATAAAGTCAAACGGAGACCTTTCTAGATACATGCAAGTCAAATTAGGGTTTCCACTTTTATAGGAGGTGAAATCCAGAAATGATCAAAATAAAGTACCTCACCGACATCAGCACACTTCAAGGCACCTGCTGGCAAAATTTGAGCGGAATCGGAGAACTTACTATTTTTAGTAAGTCAGGGCACCGCTATAAATAGCAGGTCTGCACCCGAGGTTGGCATCAGAGCAACACTCAAGTTATCAAGATCAGGCGTTGCAAGTTTCAGGTCAAACAGAGCTACTGAAGTCAAAAGATCAAGAACTTACTATAAATAGCAGGTCAGGGCAGAGGACTGGCAAAACAGGTTCACAAGGCAGAGAGTATCATATGGTGAAATTTTCAGGCAAAACGGAGCTATAGGGGTCGAAGATCAAGGGACTTTCTAAAAATAGCCTAACTTGCCCAAAATAGACGGTGAAGACGAAGGCAGGCAGAGGTATAAAAAAAATTTCTAAGTCTGGAAAATGAAAGTTGCCTAGTGAAAATGCGCCCCAGTCAAGGTGATGAAGACTTAAAATATTCTAAGTATGGGAAATGAAAGCTCATGTGTGAAAATGCGCCCACATCAAGATTGATAGCCTGAAATTTTGCTAAGTATGAAAAACAAGATCTCCACTTTGTGAATGCGCCCATCACCTTGAGGCCACTTCAAAATTTGTCTAAGTCAAAAGTGAGAGCACACCCTCTCAAATGCGCCCACCTAGTAAAACAAACGCATGGGGTCTCATTTGCGCCCAAGGAGAAAGAAAGCCTTTGAAAATAATCTAAGGCACGAAATGAAAGTACACCCTCTAGAATGCGCCCTCAAGCAAAATTCTAAGTGGGTGAAAATTTTCCAAGGCAAAAACAAAAGCACAAGGGTGAAAATGCGCCCACCTTCATGAGGGAGCCTTGAAATATTTCTAAGGCAAAAGTGGAAGCATGCTAGTGAAAATGCGCCCTCACATGAAAGCTCCTCCATCAAAATGCGCCTAAAGGTGAGTGAGAGGCAGAAAGTTGCTAAGGCATGAGATAGAAGTAGACCCCATCAAATGCGCCCTTGTTCTAGGAGTGGTTGGGCCGAAATATTTCTAAGGCATGAGAATGAAGCATGACACCTAAAATGCGCCCTCAAGGCAAGCAAGTGACTTCAAAAGTTTCTAAGGCAAAAAAAAAATGAAAGCAGGCCATCTGAAATGCGCCCAGGGAGATAAAGAGGAAATAGAGCCTTGGAATTCGTCTAAGGCATGAAATGAAAGTGCCACCTCTAGTTTGCGCCCATCAAGTAGAAGCTCTACATCTAAAATGCGCCCACCTTGAGGAAGTGCCTTGAAATTATTCTAAGGCATTGGAAATAAAAGTGGGTGGATCGAAATGCACCGATGATGGAGGAGTAGGTAGAAAATGCCTAAGTTCAAAATAAAAGCTCACAGTAGCAAATGCGCCCACCCCATGGATGAGATCTGAAAAATATTCTAAGGCATTCAAAATGAAAGTTGAGGCTATGAAGTGCGCCCATTTCCAGCTAGTGAAGAAAAATTTCTAAGGCACCAAAATCAAAGCTCCACCTATGGAATGCGCCCAACATTGTGAAGGGGGTTACATGAGAATTGGCTAAGGCGAAAAAAAAATATATATATATATATATACCAAGGGAAATACGCCAAGGAAGAAAATGTTAGAAATATTTTCTAAGTGAGATAAATATTTCACTGGAGAAAGTACGCCTTGATATGAATTGAAAATAATTTTCCAAAGGCATTCAAATGAAGTGGACACAGTGATGAAATTTTATTTGCAAGGCGAAAGCAACTGATATATTTTTCCATGGGTCAAATAAAAATTAAATGAACCCGTTTAAAATACACCCATGGGTCGGGAAATTTTAAAATTAGTTTCCTAAGGGAAATTTTAATATTTTCAGAGGAAATTCGTTTTGCCTAGATTATTTTCCTAACAGAAATTAAATCTCAGAGGATAAGTTATTTCGAACAGGCAAGTGATTTTAAATCACCCGGAGTTGAATATTTTAAAGAGAAAATTTAAAATGTCTAAGGCAAATTTTATGAAATCGAGGATTTAAATGACAGACATTTTAAAAGTCGGAAATGAATTTACAACTCCCACGAATTTTTTGAATCAAATTTATTTAAACACTGCGAAGATTTTGAAATGGAATTTTCAATCGAGTCAAGTGATTTTTCTCACAAGTTGTTTAAATCACCAGGAGTTAACTGGCAGACTAGAAAGGAAAATTCGAAATTTGAAGAAGAAAGAATCTTCATTAATGGCAACTGCCATAATGACTGGCTGACGACTAGCCCACTACTATGCCTGAAATGGAAGATGCCGAACGGAGAGAGTGGAGAATTGATGAGGGTACTAAAAATAGCCCCAGCACTACTCAGCAGGATTCTTCGCGAAGAGTTATTTAAACAACTTCATTTCTTTCTTTTCTTCACACGTTTCGAAGAGCTTGGAATTGCTGAAGTGAAGAATTTTGTGAGAGATCAAAATCTTTTTCGAAGTTGCTGAGAGTGAGGTTGGATTTTATTCTTCTAAGAGCAAAGTTGCTAAAGATTTTAATTCTTGAAGAGCTGAGAGGGTGTTGCTGCAAATTTCGAAATCATATACTGCAGTTGCTGGAGAGATATTTCCGGATTGCTGAAAGTTGAAGTTGCTACGGATTTTTGAAGTTGCAAAGGTTCTCAAAGTTGTTGGAGATTTTATTTTCAAACTGCTGAGAGTTAAGGTTGTTGAAATCATTTTCGAAGTTGCACGAGAGTTCTTGGAGTTGCTGCAGATTTTATTTATTCGAGCTGCTGAAAGCTAGTTGTTGTTGGAGTTGAGAAGAAATTGCAGCAATCTCTCTTCATTTCTTCATTCTTCAAGTTGCTGAGGTTAAAAGTTGCTGAGGTTGACAAAAGTTGAGGCAAAAGATTTAATTTATTATGTGCTGAGAAAATAGCCACATTGCTGAAAGTTGTTGGTTTGCTGTAATTTTCTTCGCCAGTCAGAGTGCAGTTGCTGGAAGCTTCTTTATAAGCTCAAAGTTTTTATACAGTTTGAGGTTTGGAGTTAGATAATTATGCTGAAGAATTTTATTTTCAAAAGCTAACTCCACATCTACAACCGTCTCGAATCGTTTTATTTTATTAAAAATCTGCAAACTAACTTATTATTATTCTATCTTATTCTTGCAGATGGCTGGAGCAAAGGATGTTGCAGGAACAAGCAGAGCCGCAGGCAGAGCTGCAAACACTGAAACAGCCAAGGCTAGCTCATCCTGGCAGGCAATGATCAAAAGGCTCGCCAAGTCATTTCTATCAAAATCGGCAATTGTTTCAAAGTTGGCAGGATTAAGTGACACCAACCTGGGGTCGTTTAATCTAAATGCACTCAAGTCTAGGATGTACGGACTGGGAGGCCATCAACCGTCAGTCACGGCACATAACATCATGAAGAGTGGCATCTACGTAGCCGCTGGTTTTCCACCAGCAATTCAGTGCCCGGAGCTAATCATGGAGTGTGCGAACTACTACAAGCCGGAACGTAGAACCATTGTCTCTCCGGATGGCAAATTGCTTGCCAACTTCACGCCAGATGCCATCGGAGAGGCATTTGGGATTCCTACTGCCGAAAAGATGCTGTACAGATCAAAGGAGAGGGTGGATAAAATGTACTCCACCTCCTTCGAGAGGGTTGTTGCGGTCATCAACAGTGTCTGGATGCAAAAGCCAAAGCCACCTCGCACTAGACTCCCAAAGCAGATAATTGCCGAAGATGTGAAACAGGAATACTGCGACTTGATGATGATGTTGAGCTGAATAAATGGGAGTGCAAAAGCCTACTTCTTCGAGCCTTGGATGTTCTACTTCATCGAGATCATCCTAGAGGGAAAGGAGTGTGTTGACTGGGCAAGAATGATCAGTGATAATATAGATGAACAGTTCAGGAGCCTGAGGGGGACGAAAACCTTTTACATGAGCTCGTATGTGATATATATGCTGGCAAGAATGACCAAGTACCGAGGGATTACATACAAGGAGCCAATAGGCTGTGCACCTGATCAGTTCAAAATCCATGAGGCCTGCACACAGTTGCATCTAACTAACCCTGCCAGTTACAAACGGGCTAATGATGCATTCACAATGCACATCACGAGGACCCTTCTGAAATATTCCGAGCCAAATTTTTCGTTTTTTTCAATTTTTCAAATTACAACAATGCACCCGTTAAGGTTAGAAGATAAACCGAAACGTGCAAGAAAACAACTCTAACCAGAATGGCGCCGATGATGGCGAGCATTGATCAGAGGATCTAAAGAGATTGCTTAAGCTGTAACTCTAACCAGAATGGCACCGCTGAAGGTGAGCATTGGTCAGAGGGTCTTCTATTCTAATTTGCAGAAAGAACTCAACGTCAAGTATGTGCTACCCAATCCAAGGCGGAGTGAGGGGCGACCATATGACGGAGTGAATACAAAGTACTTGCTGAAAGAATAAATGCTGAGAAATGAAACTACTCGACACCCAGAATGTGCTTGCTACCCAGAGTAGGCAGTAGCTACCATAGGGCGGAGTTATACTATTTCAAACTAATACTGAGAGCAAAAACGAGAATTACAAATAATGACAAAGCAATATTACAAACACTGGTCAGTACTACTGCCAGTTTACAAATATAATGATTGCCTGCAATGTCGAAATATCAGATGCTTTTCAATGGGAGCTTTCAACAATGAATCTGCTATAATCTTTATGAAATTTACAGTGCAATTACAAATCAGAATATACAGATTTCTGTATGCTGTTTCTGTCAGATCTGTACTTTTAGAGAATAACCAGCAACTTACAATTTCCAGACAATGTTCATAACTTGCTTAAAAATCATCCGATTGACACGAGACCTGATGCAACATGACCTAATAATGATGGCGATCAAACTAAGACACTGAAAACAGATCCAAATATTCCCAGAGATTAATGCACGATTTTCTATACAAGGAAAAGGTACGGCCTAGTACTGAAATTCGATTTCTTCCCAAAAATTCAATACTTCTCTAAAAAGCCTAAGAACTGGAGAATATGGGCGCCTTAGACAAACTCAAAAAACGATGCAATACCCAGAACTATTTTTTTTGTCTTTTCTTGAGTTATGAGCAAAACATGAAATCTGCTGTCTACAAAATGCAATAAGCTGAAACCTATGATTTACTAAATCAGATCTAAATATGCTATAAGCTGAAAGACAATGCATGAACTAAATTGCACTCTCACAATACAATGATTCACCGCTAGATGTTGTCTTGCAAACATGAAACGATGCCCAAACTAGGAGGTCTTCATCCCTCGAAGCAATCCAGAATCAATCCGGCAGCATAACGGTGTAATTTCCAAGATAACCCCAATGATGCACCAAGACTCCTCTTTATAACCTTCAATTGACTTTGCAAAACCCTAAAATCAGCTTTTAGGTCAAACTTCACCCTCCTCAAGATTGGGCGTACTTTCTCCTCAAGGCTTAATAAATGATATTTTAATTAAAACATCATACTTTGATTAAGGCGCCCATCATACCCTGCTTTGACTTAGGGAAATATTAAATCATTTCATAATGAAGGCGCCCCCCTCAAGGAACCACCTTTTAAACACAACATTAAGTCATTAAATCTAAGCCCATGGTCAACGTTTAATTATAATAATTAAAACGTGACTTTTTAATTTAAATGACTTAACTTCTTTCTCCGACAGTGCCCTGAAGCCAAAACTGAAGAAGTCAACTGATCATTCTGAAGCCGGGAGTCAACCATCCTGAGCACATCTGGAAACTGCCAAAAATAGAATTTACTAAAAATAGTAAATTCCAAAAAGTACTCTGAATGCTGAGACGAGCATACCACTGCGAAGCCCTCTGAAAACCCAGAAGGAATCCGCCATTAAAACTATCATCTTCGAGCAATGATCTCCTCAAAATTAGGAAACCCTAATTTTAACTTCTGACTAGCCTCCGGGTTCCCAAAGAAAGGCTAACGGTCACTGAAAATGTCAGGCTTGAAATGGGGACATTACACCTTCAGCGAAGAACATAGCAAAGAATATCCAAAGAGGCACAAGCATTGATAGAGGAATACGGATATTAGTTCATCCAATTTCCGAAATTCACTTCCATTAGGCTACAGGGGTTCACTTCGTATCCATACCGGCTACCGAGGTATCCCACCGATCACATTATAATGCTGGAAATATCTAGGCAATTGATCGCCTATGATAAGATTCAGAAAAGGAAGAAGGGGGGTGGACTTGACTTTCCTATTGCCATGGGAAATTCCACTGAGGTGTGTCCCTCCTTGCAGGCAGCTCGAGAGGCAAAGGATGAGCTGCAATTCTATCATCTATCGTATCACACAGGCAGACAGGATTTCGATCCATACAGAAAAATCCGAATGATTCAGAACGTCGAGTACCGACACAATGCCCACATTGAGGACTTTTGGGCAAATGCTGTTGATGAGGTTGAGATAAGGAAAAGGATGTTTTCTAGGCTTCCCCTCAAATTGATCAGGGAATGTGAGATCATCCCAATCCCCGACCAGGTGGAAGAGGATGTCAACATTATACAGCCCGACTATGGTTCAGTCAGGTGTTACACCCCGGAATTTGTATAGTTACTATTCTAGTAATGCTTAGAGCATTCTGATTGTAAGGAAGGTTTTGAATGAATAAATGTGATTGAATTCTGTTGACAATATGAAATCCTGTTTACATGTTATGTTTGGCTCATTCTGTATTCTTGATTGATGTTATTCTTGAAACAATGAATAGAGGAAAATAATTAGTCTTGTTTTATATATTTGAATTATATATACTGCAAATATTGTGAGCATTTGACTGCCGTGGTTTTGTGCCATGGATGCAGGAACAGGAGCTATTCCTCCAGGTGGAGGGGAAATATCACTCAGGAAGAGGAACTTGGTCGACTAACCGGTAAAGTTGATCGTATGAGCATACACACACTTCACTGAGGATTTTAGGAACTGAGTCAGATTAAGTTGTCATGATAAGTCATCCTTAGGCTTAGGAGTTATGATTACTTCTTCATGCTTTATGAGTGGTGTTTCTTGATTGACTGACTTACTGTTCTGTGAGCCTTGAATGTGAAATGTGAACTGATAAGTTACTGATGCCTGGAATTTACGGTTAAATGTATAAATACGTGTTTATGCAATTACGTCTATTAGAGGTGCTCTGACTGGCCTATAATACACGTAATTGGAGATTTGAAAATAAACATGTATAGATATATTTAAGTGTAAACTGGGTAAGTTAATTAATATATTTAATGATATATTTAATATCGATGTTATTATAGTTTTATCGGTAATATAATATATTAATATATCTAATATAATATTTTGAATATTATATAGATATATTTATATATTAAAAGAAAGGTAAGTTAAAAACTATAATAATATTGTATTGAATATAATATAAAATATATTAATACATTTTAATAAAAATATTAAATACCTAAAACTTTGGAAAGATTTTATATAAACTATAATCTTTGGCATTTAAATTTACATTTATCTTATAAAGGTATTTGAGTTTATTTACCTTTGGAAATAAAGGTAATAAGACTTTCATAGTCTTTGGTAAATACTTTGCAAACCATACAAAGGAATTTCGAAATATTGAAATACTTGGAAAATATTTAAAAGGAAAAAGAATTTCGAAATTTTGTAAAGGCCAATGTAAGTATGAACTATAGACTTTTTAAAGATTTAAAATTAATTTTTGAATAAACTGAAAAATCGCGGATTTCTTCATGGGAAGAAATCGCGCGACTGTTTGAACCAGAAAAACAGTGGAAAACAATGGAGATTAATCCGCGCCCAGCTCGCGTAGCTTAGTCCTGGTCGCGGATGCTTGAACGCCACCGGTCTGGGACGCGTGGGTGGAAAGAGGCATGAACTGTGTGTGCGTAAACCTTGACGTTTTCAGCAGCAAAATCCAAACGCCATTTGTTCTTCAGTTCGCCATTTTTAAGGGCTTTTCCCAGTGACTAAACCTGTACGTGGTTGATCCACGAATTTGGCATGTGATATGTTGAAACATTCTTGAGAAATTATGTTGAATCATCAACTCTTTTGCTGTGTGACTGCCACTGCGGATTTTGACATTTTCAAAATGAGAGGTGTCGAATTCTCATGCCTACAAGGTAGGAAACATGAGAATTCGAAACCTATAAATAGGTTCTCACTCATTGTTGAAAGACAGTCAATCTTTTCATTTCACTCTCTTTGCCTTGGAAAATTCGAAATACAGTGCTGTGGTATTTATGTGTTTTGAAATACCATTTTAATGAAAGCCATTATCATTCTATGAGAGCCATTGCCATTTTTATGAAAGCCATTGCCATTTTTGTGAAAGCCATTGCCATTTTGTGAAAATCATTTGCAATTGAGACAGTATTGCTGAGAACACTTTTTGCATTTACCTGAAAGTAGTTTTTGCTTAAGCTGAGAGAAGGCTGCGAAGGACGGTGGAGCAAGGATTGAAGTTACCGATCAAGCTCATACGCAAAAGGAAATCAGGCATGAGATATATGTTGATAGATTTTCTGTTATTTATTTTAAAATGTATGATTAGATTGCTTGATTATGTCTTGCTTTATGAAAGGAAAAATAATAAGAAACCTCTATGTTCTATGAAATTGCTGAATTGGGAATAGTTTAATTCCTTAGAAAAGGCTTATTGAATTTAAGAGGTAGCTTAAAGAGCTGGTCAAATTGGGGAATAGTTTAATTTCCTTAGAAAAGCTTTTGAAATAGCTTAGAGAACTTGATGAATTGGAATAACTTAAAAGCATGTTGAAACGAATCATTTGAAATCATAGATGAATTTGAAAGGGAAATATTTGTTTACTTTTAGTAAAGTACCTTATAATTTGTATTGCTTGAATACTGCTTGAATTCCTTAAGTAAAGGAAAAGGATTAGTTATTAAATACTAGGACGAGGGTGGATTCAGAACCAAGGTAGTCTAAAGCTTTAGAGTTAAATAGGTTAACTAGAGAAAGCTACGTACTCCATGGATAAAGATTTCCATGTTGGGAAGTACCAGAGGGACCCCTTGTTGACTGTACTCCATTTCCTGTTTAAGTAGTTGAAGTAGGAAGTCTAGGGTGATTGACTACCCACTGAAGGACTCAACCTACGCGTAGGATAAGGCAGCCTTAAGTCAAACCAAACCTGACTTAGTGCAAGTGATAGATGACCGTCAGTATAAGTACTGCCGAAATGCTTTGGCCAAAGTAGTGTAGTATACCTAACGTCCACTTAGACTGTGAGACGAATTACACTGTCAGTTCACAGTAATCCAGGTTACATGCTAGATTGAGATTGTGAGGACACAAGGATTTAGTTATGTAGGATTACACACTATGCTCAGTTGGTCATACAGAACCGGTTACCCAACCAATCTCCTCGAAGAAGGGAGGGCCGTCTACTTAACAGTAAACGTGCGGGGGACCGCAATATAAGTCCGTGGTTGGTGGAAAAGCACCTGAGTGATGTTTCCCCTCCACCTTAAGACTTCTGATGAACCAAGGTTTGAAAGGGAAGATCCTGGACAGTCTTATTCCTATTTGCTCAAAAGCTTCCGAGCTATGTTTGAAACTTGTAAGATTCTTACCTTGCTTTTTATTTTGAAGAAAAGTAATCATGAAAGCGTACTCTGTTATTTACTTGGAAAATAGAACAATGATGTATCGTGTCTTTTATTTCTTTATGATGAAATGTTCAATTAGAATGAAAAGAAAAGTTATTTACTTTGTCATTTAATTGTATTTCCTTGTATCTTATTAGTGAAATTAGAAAATTTTTTGTTTACCCGGTTTTGGGGTTGTTACATCAGGGATACTCCGGTGCCACCACCTTATTGGTTCGAGCCTGAGATCATGGACTTGGACACGCTCTCTATTCCGGTGTTGACTTTCACAAGAGCTTGGGTCGATAGACATGTATGCAGACTTAAAAGCAGATCGATCGCCCTTACTTATAGCTTGATGGGTGACCCAAGGCCACTATCGGTGAGAAGGGGAAAACAGGTTGCTCAAACACCGGAAGCACAAGTAGAATTACCAACCCAGCCAATACCATTGAGGATGGAACAAGTATCACCTATGCACTCACAAACTCAGTCTTCGAGTTTGAGAGTGATTTCATTATTTGCTGATCAGAGGGTAGGATTGGGTGAAGAGCGGGAGCTTGAGGAGGTGGATCAACCCAACATCCGAGAATCAGATAGTATAAGCGTCAGTGCATCCAGGGCTGGCCGACAAGAGGAAGAAGAGGAAACAGTGGCTGACACTCGTTTCCAACAGATGTTGGACATGACATTGGAGGAAGAGGAAAACACAGAACAGGGGACCCAAGGGTCAGGAGATATGCAGCTCGTGGAAGATGATGAGCCCGAGCAGAACAGTGCAAGAAGAGAAGAAGTACACGAGGTGGAGGCAACGGAAGAGCAGCCCCTCGTCATTTGCAATCCATAGCAGACAGTGTCGGATTGGCTTTCAGAGAGAATGAGAAGAGACCCCGAGGATGATACAGATCCAGCTATCAAGATGGAGGAGTTCCTCAGAAGAATTAGTGCGCCTCCAGAAAAGAAGAGAGCCAGAAAATTCTCGAAGATCTCGACTGACGAGTCAGGCTCCCGCACACTCCAAGTTGCTGTCCCAAGGGAGGAGTATGATCGAGCCGAGGAGAGGCCCGAGAACTATGTGATCACCACCGTAGAGTTGGGTAGTCCTACGGGAGCGCAAATTGTCGAGGAGTTCGATAACTCCTATCAGGCGCTGAAGGATCAGTTGCTCAGAACAGAAGGGAAGTATAAGAAGTTAAAGAGAGAGCACAAAACCTTGATTGGATATGTGCAAAGTCTAGCGCGTCCAGGTGAATAGGCAGACCCAGCAGTAGAACTCCCACCTGAGCTTCCGAGGGAGTCGGTTATTGGCTTAGAAGACCTAAAGAAGATGGAGACAGAGGCAGACAAATGGGTCAGCCATGTTCGAGCTGATACAGAGAAATTTATGGGAGACCTCGCCGATGCTTATCAGCAGGCCTCAAATATTTTGACGCGCATGGATATGGTAGATCAAGCCTGGGGCGATACCCGCATCTATCGGACGAAGACTATTCTTCGTTTAGGGGCTTTGATGCATATACCTCTACAAACTTTGGCAGATGGAGGTGTGATTCAGGATGGTGACAAGTATGATTTCACCAGTTGGTACTCCTCGGTGGTCACGGGCCGTGGGTTTCATGATGCAACAAGGGCAGATTCGGCCAGAACCAGGAAGGCAATGGGTAACATCTCGGAGGGAGTTCTTAATACACTGGAGGCCATATTTACTAGAAGGTTGGCTCCAGAGGAAATAACTTTTGATAGCTTGAGAGGCAGATTGGCTCCATTCTTCTCATCTGCGAGGTCGCTTGTCTAGGATGACTTTGAGAATGTCTCCACTTTCTCCAGCATAATCCAGAATACCCAGGACGCCTTGGCGGCATGGAGGAAGTCTTACACTCGGCACGGACAAACGGTAGCGGTCTTGGAATTTCAGCTCAACCATATTCCACCAATTTCAGTTCAGGAGGTTGAGGCGGTGTTGGCCCGGCTGATCGAGTTTGCAGTTCGAGAACGGGACAGTGGGAACGCGCTGCTTGATGAAGATCTTCTGGAAGATGATCATGGGCATTAATGGTTCATTATGGTTCCTGCAGGGGAGTGGAAAATATTCTGTGCGTTTTTTACCCCACTCCCCTCAGTGGCGGTTTTTAGGGCAGAAACCCTAATTAGGGCATAGGTGGCTCGATCTGAGCCCTTTATTGTAATTGAATCTGAACCGTCCACTGAATTGGACTTATTATAAAAGGGGCATCCCCCCTCATTTGTAATCTATTAAAATGAGAACTAGAATTGAATCAGAGATAGAGTTGAGCTAGAGAATAGAAGGCATATAGCATTTAGCTTAGAGGTTAGCTTAGATTGAGGAGGAAAGGAAGTTTTCCCATTGAGGACTTTGTAAGAATTTGTTGTGAACACTCTCATAATATAAAGATCTATCATTGTTTGGTGGTTCTATCTTCTATTGTGATTAGCTAGCAAGGCTTGTTCGTCTTTCCAATTCAAGTAGATAAAGTAGAGTAGACTTTGTTTTATGCAAGTAGTTGTTAATTGTGGAGTGTGGCGTTGCGATTTGAGCACATCTTCTTTCATCCATACCACTAGCGGGCTTATTGATGGTAAGTTCGCCTTGCGTGGTCAACTGGAGTACTGGCACTTAACTTCGATTGTGGCTCATATGTCCGTATGCATCGTGGTGATGGTATGCGCATGTTGTGTCGTAATTTGAACACCTTTCTCATCCTTTGAAGATTGCACCAACTTTGTCAAAGTTGTCCGAAAGGAGACGAAGCAAAGTCTGTTTTGAAGATTGTTTAAGTCGATCCTCGTCCTCCACCCTTTAGAAGTAAATTTGTAGAATCCCTATCCCTATCCCTTTAAATTCAATATTTCCCGGTTAATTTAGGAGTCAGAGCAATATTGTCAAATCATTCATGTCCTAACTGCTTCACAAAATCGAACAACTACGTAAGTCCCCTTGAATACCCAGCATATTCACATTAGCCAACTGAGTCTATTTGCGTTAAAGGAACCTTGGAGTTGAACGCATGAACTTTCATGCAATCTTAGCATGCGGAATATTTTGATCAAGAGAGAATAGAATGACCGTTGGGCATTTTTATTCTGTGTTGATGTCGTCATAAAAAGCACGTCAACAGGTCTTCCACTCACAATTGAGGAGATATGTACTTTTCTTCTTCGATGATATATTGGTCTACAGCGGGACATGGCAGGAGCACTTGGCTCATTTGGATACAGTACTCAACATTTTGGATAGGGAGTCCTTATATGCCAAGGAATCCAAGTGTGATTTGGGGATGACTGAGTTGTTATACTTAGGCCATATTATCATCGCAGAGGGAGTGTGGATGGATCCTGAGAAGATCCGTGCTATCATAGATTGGCCTACTCCTGAGAACCTTACACAACTGCGAGGATTTCTTTGGTTATGTGGTTTCTATCGCAGATTTGTCAGTTGATATTCAAGCCATGCAACACCTATGACGGATTTGTTGAAAAAAGGTGTATTCATTTGGACTCCTGAGGCATAGGAGTGTTTTGTGAGGTTCAAGGAGCTTATGACTACAAGTCCAGTGTTGGCACTGTCAGATTTTACGAAGCCTTTTGAGCTTCAGTGTGATGCTTCTGGTGAGGGCATTGGAGCGGTGTTTATGCAGGACAAGCACCCGATCGCTTATGAGAGCAGGAAGCTCAGAGGACCAGAGAGGGTTTACAGTATATATGATAAGGAAATGTTGGCCATAATGCATGCCTTGGCCAAATTCAGGCAATATTTCGTGGGCAGTAAGTTTTGTATTAAAAATGATCATAATAGCTTGATGCATTTCCTAGGGCAACGAGATTTGAATGACTGTTAGCAAAAGTGGGTGAGTAAGTTACAAGCATATGACTTTGACATCACCTATGTCAAAGGTACACAGAATGTTGTTGCTGACGCTCTTTCACGTCGGCCTCATCTGAGTTCTATGGTACAGATTGCAGAGGATTGGAGGTACCTGATTGTGGCAGAGTATGCCAAGGATACATGGGCATCTGGTATTGTTCAGGGATCTATTGTGTACGCCAAGTATACACTGGTAAATGAGTTGATCATTTACAAGAACAGGATTTTCTTGATCCCAGGGTTAGAGATGAAGAACACCATTCTGCAAGCTTTCCATGATGTACCTACAACAGGGCATCCCGGGTACTTTAAGACATACAGACACTTTCGCGAGAGATTTACATGGAAGGGGCTCAAGGCAAATGTTCTTCAGTATGTGCGAGAGTGCCCTGTTTGTTAGCAGAACAAGCAAGAGAACACATATCCGATAGGGTTGTTGCAGCCACTTCCGATTCCTGATAGGAAGTGGGAATGCCTGTCGATGGATTTTATTACGGGCTTGCCTAAAGCCTAAGGACGTGATTGCATATATGTAGTTGTGGATCAGCTGACGAAGTATGCCCACTTCTTTCCGATCACCACTACTTACACTGCTACATAGGTAGCAGTGGTATTTTTCCGTGAGGTTTTCAGATTACATGGGTTGCCTTGGAGCATAGTTAGCGACAAGGATAGTCGGTTCCTGAGTCACTTCTGGCAGGAGGTGTTCAAACTTTGTGGGACCGAGCTTACACCGAGCACCAGTTACCACCCGCAGACCGATGGTCAGACGGAGATAGTGAACAAATGGGTGGAAGGCTACCACAGGAATTACATAGTAGGGCAGCAAAAGGCGTGGGTTAAGTGGATATACTTATGTGAGTATTGTTACAATACCACTTACCACATGACCATTCAGATGTCCCCATTCATGGCATTGTATGGGTATGAGGTGCCTAGTTTTTTTGATTTTCTACTGAGTGATAGTAGAGTGCCTAGTGCGGGAGACTTATTGCAGGAGAGCCAGGACATTATGAGGGCTATTAAGGAGAATATTGCTAAGGCACAAAATCATCAGAAGCAGTATGCAGATCAGAAGAGGACCAAGAGATCTTTTGAGGTGGGAGACATGGTATATCTCATGCTGCAGCCCTACCGACAGTCTACTCTCAGGAAGAGTGGATCAGAGAAGCTCAAGCCACGGTACTATGGTCCTTTCAGGATTGTCAGGCGTGTTGGAGAGGTGGCTTATGAGCTAGAACTTCCAGCGGATAGTAAGCTCCACAATGTTTTTCATGTGTCACGCCTCAAGAAGGAGTTAGGACATCATGTGGTACCTTCAGCAGTATTGCCTCCCTTAGATGATGAGGGAAAGTTGATTTTAGTACCTGAGTCTATCCTGGAGTACACAGAGAGACAACTACGCAGGAGGACCATCAGGGAATATCTAGTGAAGTGGAGAGATTTGCCAGTGGAGGATGCTACGTGGGAGAGTGAGGAGATTTTGCAGCATCCTGAGTTGAGATTGCTTGAGGACAAGCAATTTCAGGAGGGGCGGACTGTAATGTCCCCTTCCAATTGACATCTCTCAGTACTTGAGATTAGCCTATTATGTGGCCCTCGTAGGCTAATATGGAGGATAGGGGGTCTTGTTGAGGCATGGCTTGGCTTCAGTTGTCAGAATTATTCAGTTTGGCTTTCGTTCGAGGTCTTTTGGACGCCATTTGCTTGACTTACTATTTTTAGTAAGTGGAGACACTCAGTGGAGCACCCCTGCTATTTTTAGCAGTATGGTCTGGTCATATGCAAATTCAGTCACTTATCATCCGGCTTCAGACAGCTTGTCATTTGGACTTATATTGAGGGAGATATTAATATTTATTTGCCAAAATAAATATTAATTTAATTGAAGCTTATATTATAAAGTTATAATGTAAATTTATGTTATAACTTAAGTGACTTAATGAAGGGGTCGACCATCATGAAGAAGGGGCCATATTTCAATTAATTATTATAATTAAATGGGCGCCCAAACTATTGGAAAATTAAAAGTGAAATTCAAAGTTTATTTAAATGATGCTTTTGAAGGAAATCGACTTGCTTGAGGAGATATAAGGTTTTCTTTTGAAGAAAACTAATTATTACATTTGGAGAACATTTTTTTTTTTTGGGGTGGAGTTTTAAACTTGCTTGGAGAATGAGGGTTTCTACCTGCAACAGCCATTGGAGAATGCAGTTCTTCTGTGAGCAACCATCTGAGTTGGTGAAATACCCAGTGAACTTGGTGATTTTGGAGGGTCTCAATCAGAGGCTCTATTTGGATTTCAATTGGATGAAATTGGTGAAGTTTGGATCAGATTTAAGAGACTGGAGTTGTAGATTCTTTTCAGATTGCAAGGGATTATTTTCAGAGGTTTATTTGCTGCTACAGTACCTGTGAACAGTGCATGAACAGTACCTGTGAACAGTGTGTGAACAATGCGCTACAATACTTGGATCGGCAGTTTGGGCATTTATATCAAGTTTCCTATTAGTTACAGTTGGTTTTGTATAAGCATTCAATAAAAGGTTATAGTTTTCCATTGTAAGAATGAGTATTTGTTTGCATTCAATATAGTTGTCTATCATTGCAATATCTCTTTCTTATAATCAGTGTATTAGAAGTTTGTTTTTTTTTATGTCAAAACCCTCAAAGCACAAAAAAATCAGAAAATACAAAAAACAAATTACAAACAATCAAGCACAGTTGCAGCTGATAGTGAGTTCAGTGATTAAACCAGTTGGGGTTCCTATAGAAACACAATTAGCACATACCCAGAACAAAACAAAATTCACTCAAAGACTTATGAGCAAAATCGACTTCCAGCTATGCTAAGACCAGCAACTCCAAAATGCTCAAAAACTACAATGAACGCTTTTACAATGTCTCAATCTGTCTCTCTGAGCAAGAAACAACCAACTCTCTCAGTAGTTGCTATCTTTCAAGCAAGAACTAAGCCCAAGCTAGGAGGTATGCATTCCTTGAAGCAACTCACTCACCATTCCGGCAGCGTAACACTATAGTAGACAAGAGATAACAAAATGAAGAATAAAAGCCTCCTTTTGTAGACTCAAGAAGAAATATTTAGTAGCTTCTAGAAGGTATGCCCATCCTCCAAAGACTTTAGGGTTTGACTTGACTTCAACACATCCTCCAAAATGGCATCCTTTTTCAAGATGAAATAATTCTTTTAAATCAAATAATGTTCTCCTCAAAGTTGGCGTCCCACTTCCCAAGGTCATACTTTATCAATCTTAGAAATATTTCACTTAATCTCCTGATGAGGCGTCCACCCTTCATATCCCTTTTTTCAAAACAACTTAAAGTTATAATATTAGGCCAAGGGGTCATAAAATTAAAATATAACCTTAGCAACTTAATTAATTCAATATCCACCAACAAATTCTCCATAAAGCCAAAATCAACATTACCAACTGAACGGCCTGAAGAGGAAAGCTTATTGTGTTGATGCTAACAAGACCACTGCCAAAAATAGAATTTACTAAAAATAGTAAATTTGGAAAGTTGCTCAGATCAATTTGCATGCTATACCATTGCGAAGCTTTCTGAAAACCCAGAAAAAATCTAGAATCTGAACTGTAAAACTCCAACATGCAGCCGTCGTAACTTACTAAAAATAGTAATTCCGAAAAAGTTCTTTGATTCAATTGAATGTTATACCACTACGAAGCTCTCTGAAAACCCAGAAAGAAGCCCGCAACCAATCTGCAAAACTCCAACATGTGAACCCTTAAATCCTCAAAAGAAACCTCCAAGAAGTTGGAAACCCTAATTCCGCCTCTGACTAGCCTACAGGCATCCAGGAATAGGCTAACAGTCACTGGAAGATGTAGTGCTAAAAATGGGGACATTACAGTCCACCCTCTCTAAGATTGCTTGCACTCAAGCAATCGCAAGTCTGGATGCTGCAAGACCTCCTCATTCTCCAATCGCAAGTTTGGTTGTTGTAGGATCTCCTCCAATCGCAAGTTTGGTTGTTGCAGGATCTACTCATTCTCCAATCGCAAGTCTGGTTGGTGCAAGATCTCCTCCTTCTCCAATTGCAAATCTGGTTGCTGCAGGATCTCCTCATTCTCCAATCGCAAGTCTGGATGCAGGATCTCCTCATTCTCCAATCACAAGTCTAGATGCTGCAAGATCTCCTCATTCTCCAAGTTCCATCCTCCCAATGCAAATTCTTCCACCTCACCAAGTACAATCCCAGGGTCCCATGTTTGTTTCAAGAAGGAACCACCATGCCGATGCTGCACCACTCTAATCACATCATGCCAAAACTGCACTAGCCTCCCTTGTAACTCCAAAATGTTACCATCCATGAAACTCAAAATGAACAGACTGGAAGGACTGAAGTCAACGCCTTGCAGCATCTCACGCCCAAAAGACTTTGAGTCATCAATATCAACAATGCCACTGTCAATCACAATCCTTGGTAATAGGAAAGATAGTCTCCTCAGCTCAAAATCAAACTCCTCAGCAGATCTCCATAAAGCCACGACTACAAATGTGACTTCTCCAAATCCTCTTGCAAGGAGGAAAGCGATCCTTTGCAAGAGCTCATCAAAGTCAAACTCATGACTCCACATGAATCTACTATTCCTCAGCTGAATTATCATGATACAACCATGAAGACTGTAGGAATTTCTCACAATTCCAACACCAAGAGTTTTAGAATGATGAAACAAGGCAATCAAAGGTTCGTTGCCCAAAGCAAAAGTACAAAGGAAAGCATAGGAATAACCACTGGTAACAACTTGAACACCTCCCAAAGATGGATTCGGATTACTTTGAATCATCACCTCTTGCATTTGAGGCCAAAAATGAGTCCTGATAGGAGACTGTGAAGTCTGAAAATAAGTATACCAACTGCCCACCATGACTGAAATGATTGACTTATGATCTGATTTAGGGATAATCAGCATCCAAGAAGATGAACTATTGCTGCTATACTGAAAATCATCATCCAAATTAATGCATCTACTCAAAATTTCTCTCCAATCCATTTGCCGATGAACAAACAGAACCATCAAGTGGCTGGTAATGAAAGGAACAACACCAAGAAATCTAATAATTAGATTCTTATCCCTCCAAGAATTTATCCTTCCCCAAGTATTTAGCTCCATCAACCCATGTTGAGGATCCCAAGCATGGATACCCAACTGAAAGTAATCTCCAACACATCGGAAAGAGAATTCAACACATCTTCGAGTGCTGGTCAAAACCAAGTGCATACTTATGAAACTGGCGTCCCCTTTGATGACCCTCGAAAACCAATCCATGAAAGCTTCAGCAACATTGTAGCTTGAAACATAAGATGACTTCAAATTCAACTTCCAAAATTGACTAGCATTACCCAACCCAAGGAATGGATTGACAAGAGTGCAAACACCAAGTTCAAGTCCATCTTCCCAAGTGAAGACTACATCCTCAATCCCTTTTAAGCATTCTGGATCAAACATCATTCTTGGAAGATTATCAATTGCAAGGAGTGAATCTCCCTCATGCTTTTCTTGCAAATCTTCAATAAGCTGAAAATCATGTTCCACACTGTATTGGGAAACTTCATCAAGATCCCATTTCGTGCTATTGTCAATTGATGCATCATCTTCCATCACAAAAAGAGGATTATCATAAGTTTCTTTTGTACCCACTTCAAAGAGAGGATTGTCAAAAGCTTGGAAGTCATTCCTTTCGTCTTGCTGCTCCAAATCTGCACATACAGATTCTGATTTTCTTGAGATGCTCTCAAGATCAAACTCCTCCTGAAGACTATCAAACTCTCCAATCACTTGCTTGATTTCTTCGGCTCGTTGTGCACCCTCTTGCTCCTTGAAAAGTTTGAAGTCAGCAAACTGGTCTTCAACCTCCGTTAGAGTCAACTGAGTTTCTTTCAACATGTCTTTTGTTGATTCGAGCTCCAAAGTGAGCCCATCAATCTTTCTCACTTCCTTGGAAACACCAATGGTCTTCTTTGCAACTTCAATGGCATGATCTCGATCTTCAATCAAGTGCATGTATTTGGACTTCAAGGTCTCCAAGGAATCTCTGATAAGTTGCAAATTGGGAAGAGCAACTTCATCTTTCACTCCTCTTCGTCTCTCTTCAAGCTGAGCCTTCCAGTAGAGTTCTTCAACCCAACTGTGTGTGCGATCAAATTGTGATAGAACCCGCACTTCCCTTTCAAAGGACCCTCTGACTTGATCTTCCTTCTCAAGAATATGCAAAGATGGTGGATTGTTGTTCGGCTACTCTTCAAAATCAGAACCTTGTTTTGCGTCTTTGCTGCCCTCAAAGCTGCTCCAACACTCCTTTTCTTCACCACCCACTAACTGAAATTGCTCAATGTCATAAAGAGGATCAGGTTCTTCTAACTCTTCAAGCCTTTGCTTACAAGCAGCTTCAAGAATAGGTAAATCAGGTTTGTGTTTAAGAACACCTTCAAACTCTTCATCATCAAGAGCCATATGGTCTTCAAGCTCCACTTCCATTTCACTGTCTCCATGATCAAAGGTTATGGCAGCCCCCTCATAGCTAGCAAACCAATCAGAATTTTGAGCTTCATCAAGATCAAAGGGAAACTCATCCCACACAGTTTCTTTGTCATCACTAAATTCCTTCACTCTTGGATCCCAAGTGTTAGGGGATTGATTGTTTTGATCATCAGAGAAGTGTTCTTCGTACCCTTCTTGGAGTGTTGACTCTTTGAACAAGTCACCTCCCAACTTACTTAAACTGATATCTTCAAAAACAACTCTCTCCAAGGGCGTAGTTTGATACTCAAACCAAATGCCACCCATGTCACTATCATTGTATAAAGAATCATCAAAGCTGGCTGCTTTGAATATTTTATCATTCTTTTCTTCAATGGACCCATCATGAGTAGGTGTGTTACTGATTTCATCATTAATAACCCCATGCACGCCAAAGAAGTCTTCTTGATTACTTGTCATGAACTCTTCGTGTGAAAACTCTTGAGGAGTTTGGACAGCAACCAAAGGAGAATCATTTGTCACCAAATCTTCAACATGATCTTGCATGAAATCTTTGGAATCATCACCAACATCATCACTATGGTAATGATCATAAGTTGGTTCAATGACACCACTAGTGTTTCCTTCAACTTGCTCTTTTTTCGCGAACTCATCCCACACCACAGTTCTACCAACATCTTCAAAACTCTCTGTCACCCGCTCTATCTTCTTCAAAAGTGGTTTCAATTTCTCCTCACACTGATTAAACAATTCATTGATCAGCATAGCAGCCATAGAAGAATCCTTTTCTTCACGTTCATAAGCATCCATGAGAAGAGATTGGACGCTTGGTGGAATTTCATCAGCCTCTTTAATAGTGAGAACAAGAATTTTCTTCACAGCTACAACAACATTCTCTTCTTGTTCGCTCCAAGTGGATATAAAAAGATAGTGAAATAAGTGATAAATTTGATCTTGCATTTCCAAGTCTAATAGCAAGTTACTTGTCCTGAGATTTGCAAATGTCTCTAAGATAGCAACTTTTCTGGGAAATTGATTGCTACCAGTTTCATCAAGATCTTGGAAACTTTTCACAATCCTAAGTAGAATCTTCTTCATAGTTTCATCATCATAAGGCATCAAAGGTGCAACAATCCTCATAAGTTCACTAAGGCATGAAGTAACCAACAAGCTGATTTCTTCATCAGGATGCCCGATCCAATAAGGATGCATCAAATATGTCACTGCAGGAGATAATGCCTTATTCAACAATTCAGTAGATGATTGTTGGACTTGGCTCAAACAACGTTTCAACTCAGATAATATACTCACTTCACTTCTTGTTTGACATTCTTCATTGAGTCTTGTTCCTGCAACAGAAAGGGACCTTGCCAAACTTCTCTCTGCTTCAGAAGCCATAATCAAATCTGACTTCTCACGGTTCCTGGTCCTCAGAAAACGCAACATCTTCAAAACTTTTGAAAACTAAACTGAACTCAGGTGAAGAATCTAATTCCACTGTCACTCATTTGTCAACTGTACTCGGAATTATTTTCACGGTATGGCAGGATCTTGGCTCTGATACCACTGAAATGTGCTAACCATTTTTTTCAATTTTTAAATGGCAACTCAATACAACAAGCACCCGTTAAGGTTACCTCAAATCCAATTCAACTACAGGAATGTAACCCTACACCAAGAATGTAGACCAGGATCCCAATGCTGGGCAAGGTGTGAGCATATGGCGTCGGGGATCGTTAGACTTCAAATCAAGAAAGTACAATGCTGGAAAGTAAATGTATGCAACTTGATCGCGTATTTCAGCGGGAGCAAGATGACGGCTAAGCCGATCAGTAGTATGATGATTACAATGCAAGTGCTAAAAGTAAATGGGCGGCTTGTCGACCCCTTCCACTTGTTCAGTGGGCAATACGGAAAATAAATGCAGTAAAGAAAGACTGGAACAAGACCAGTCTCTTCCACAATCGTGGGAATTACAATGTAACTTAGCCAGAAGAGAAGATAGCTGACAGTACTACTATTTAGTTTTACAATGAGATAGAAAGTCCTACCAGTAACACTAAATTAGAGATATATCAACGCTGCAAATGTGTATTATGTCTCTCCTATCACCAAGTGACTCAATCCACACAAACCCAACCCAAAATGACAAACTTCCTAAATCTGATATGATAGACCAACAACTAGAAAGTGCAGACCAGCAACATAGGGACCCACTAAGATGCAAGTAACTCATTCCTAACTCACTCAAATGACCTCAAATAAAATGCAAATGCTTCTAGCAATGATAGCGCCCAAATCCCAATGACAAAACCCCATCAAACAGACTTAGTTTATTTTGCACAAATCCCAATGCTACTACCAGAAAGTATGGCCCTCAAGGAAGGCCGATTTCACTCCATAAAATCCATTTCTTGATATTAAAATCTGCAAATAAACATGAAGGGTTGCCCCTAGCAAGGAAACACAATTAGCATATACCCAAAACAAAACAAAATTCACTCAAAGACTTATGAGCAAAATCGACTTCCAGCTATGCTAAGACCAGCAACTCCAAAATGCTCAAAAACTACAATGAACGCTATTACAATGTCTCAATCTATCTCTCTGAGCAAGAAACAACCAACTCTCTTAGTAGTTGTTATCTTTCAAGCAAGAACTAAGCCCAAGCTAGGAGGTATGCATTCCTCGAAGCAACTCACTCACCATTCCAGCAACGTAACAGTATAGTAGACAAGAGATAACAAAATGAAGAATAGAAGCCTCCTTATATAGACTCAAGAAGAAATATCTAGTAGCTTCTAGAAGGTACGCCCATCCTCCAAAGACTTTAGGGTTTGACTTGACTTCAACACATCCTCCAAAATGGCATCCTTTTTCAAGATGAAATAATTCTTTTAAATCAAATAATGCTCTCCTCAAAGTTGGCGTCCCACTTCCCAAGGTCATACTTTATCAATCTTAGAAATATTTCACTTAACCTCCTGATGAGGCATCCACCCTTCATATCCCCTTTTTCAAAACAACTTAAAGTTATAATATTAGGCCAAGGGGTCATAAAATTAAAATATAACCTTAGCAACTTAATTAATTCAATATCCACCAACAAATTCTCCATAAAGCCAAAACCAACATTACCAACTGAACGGTCTGAAGAGGAAAGCTTACTGTGCTGATGCTAACAGAACCACTGCCAAAAATAGAATTTACTAAAAATAGTAAATTCAGAAAGTTGCTCAGATTAGTTTGCATGCTATATTGTTGTGAAGCTTTCCGAAAACCCAGAAAGAATCCAGAATCCGAACTGTAAAACTCCAACATATAGCCGGCATAACTTACTAAAAATAGTAAGTTCAGAAAAGTTCTTTGATTTAGTTGCATGTTATACCACTACGAAGCTCTCTGAAAACCTAGAAAGAAATCCACAACCAATCTGCAAAACTCCAACATGCGAACACCTGAATCCTCAAAAGAAACCTCCAAGTAGTTGGAAACCCTAATTCCGCCTCTAACTAGCCTATGGGCATTCGGGAATAGGCTAACAGTCACTGGAAGGTGTAGTGCTAAAAATGGGGACATTACACCCAATGAATCCTCCAACTTCACCAAGGATTCCACAAAAAACCAATCAACCCAGCACTAAGTATTGCCATAAAATGATAGAAAAAAACAGGTTCCAAGTCTACTAACAATCCCAGACATATCCAACATGAAAAAAGTACTCAAAAAACAAGGGTGGTAATCAGCAAGGGATCAATCACAAACACAACCAACCAATCGCAAACACACCTCTCACTTACAAGGAGAGTCTGATACAAGATAATATGAAATGAAATAGTCAATATGATAGCCTAATACATCATTGATCAATCCCTGCAACATAAGATCAGTGAGGCATCATAAAACATGAAAGGACAAGAGTATATCAGGTATGATTTGACTAGTGCAATAGTCTGATATGCATGAACAGCGAACACCAAACACCAACCAGCACCCTTCAAACACTCATATCTTTCCCAAAACTCATCAGAAACTCCTCAAACCATTGGCAAATGAAAGAGCAGGCCTAGGCATCCAAAACTAAGTATCAAGCAGCCACTAACAAGTCTGAACAGCCTTGGCACAAATCCCAATGCACCTACAACAAATGGTACGGCCTCCTAGATAGGTCGACCTCTTCTCAAAAATCAAGTTATCTACGTGAAATCACCAAACCTTGGGCAAAGGGTCGCCTAAGCATAAGAAAAATATAGGATCAACACCCACAACAAGATCTCAACTCCTCCGATTAGTACAAGCAAAAACATGGGTCAGCTATGCATAAACTAGCGACATCAGAAAACTGATAACACACTCCAAAAGCCATCAAACTACAAACTCACACCCACACTCCAAAAATACTAGAAAACATCAAAGCTAACAAAAACTGAAGTAAATGAGAAAGCTATCGCCAATGTTCGCTCTACTACAACCTTTGAGATGAAGCCGCAACTATGTTCAACTAGGAGATATCTCTCAATCTCGAAACTGAAGTTAGCTTGGAGGGATTTCGTCCTCAAAGGCCCAAGAGTTCGTTTTGCATTTCGGCAACACTTCGTTATATCAAGATAGCATAGTCAAATGAGAGCAAGAGACGGCATATAAATAGGCTCTAAGCCCCAAAAGTTTGAAATGCATTTCCCTCCAAAAAGGGATGCCACCTTTTGGAGCAATAAAATATTCAATAAAAATCACTTAACCTTCAAACCTTGGCATCCACTTTTGTTTGGCACAAGTTAACCTTTTAAAATGCATAAGTCTCTAAGATAGGCATCCAACACATGAGTCCCCTTTTTAAGAACAACTTAAGTTGCACTCTCTAGGTGTGGGGGCCAAAAAGCAACATGAAAATATAAACAACTTAAGTTTGCCAACCTTCTATTTTCAAACTCCAAGAATGTTGGAGAAGCCACTACTCAAAATATCAAGACACCAAACATTGCAATACCACGCTGCCAGAAGTAGTAACCCAGTGTTGAACTACTGCCAAAACCCACTACCAAAAATAACACTTACTAAAAATAGTGACTCCAAACTCAAAATGAGCACATTTCGAGTAGCTGTCATAACTTACTAAAAATAGTAAGTCTAAAAATAGACACTACTAAAAATAGCAATGACTACCCACAAAGGTTTTCAAAAAACCTAGAAAAACCCAAAAACCCTTTTGGAAAACTCTCGCAGCAAACTCCAGAAAAGCTGACTTGAAACCTCCAAAAATCTTGGAAACCCTAAAAATGCCTCCGAGTAGCCTATGGGACATTGAAAATAGGCTATTGGCCATAGAAGAGCATAGGGCTAAAAAGGGGACATTACAAACAACAATTTGAATCAATTGGTTTCTTCAACAGCTTCAAAGTTATTATTTTTGTCCTTGTTATGAAAAGAATTTGTTCTATTAGCGGGTTGTTGCATTGCTTGGTTGTAACAAAATTTTGGTTGTCAAGTGGGACAAGTTTCATTTTTCTTCTTAAGCCTACATGCTTACCTTTTCCTATTTGAGGAGATAGGATTCTTGTAATGCGTCCAGGAATTGCAAATTGAGTCAGTTCTTTTAGTTTATAAAGTGTTGTTAGGGTTTTGTTGTCAAGGTCTATAAATTTTTCTGCAAATAGCAATGTATCTTTGATCAAGGCATATATGAATACATGTTTTCATCATGTCATCATCTCCAATTATGTAAAACAATATCTTTCATGAATGAAATAATCAAGAATTATTGATTTCTTCATTGCAGATTTATTGCATTGTGTAATTTCATTGATAACTTATGTTCAATGAATGGAATAATTGTTTTCATTAAAATACAAAGGATATTGTAATTACAAGTGAATTATTAAGTAGGATCATGTTTTAAGCCTTTAGTTGGTCATGTTATTATAAGGTAATAAAAATTTGTTGACTATCAAAGTATGTTTAAACTTTAAATCGTTGTGAGGAAGATTTTATAAGATTCTGGAATTTGCAACCCTAGATAGGCATTGATCAAATTAAAATAACAATCATAAATCCCAGAACATATATACAATAACAAATCTCAAGCCATTTGTAATTTATTGATAATTATTGTTGTATCTCATACAGGGTCTTGACTGTTTGCGAGGATATTAAAAGTTGTAATATAGTATTGTTTAAATCCTTATCATAAGCTTATGAGAAGTAATCTACTAGATATCACTTTTTGTTGTATTGCAAATTTTTAAGTGATATTATAAGGGAAATCCACCTAGGTTTTGCAAAGATTAAAGTGCAAAGAAAATCAATCTTAATGGAAAATTTCCTGTTCATTGGCCAGTATCTTAATATGCTTGAACATAAGACATGGCTAATCTTTAGAGGCTATTAAGGAATCAGTTTGGATACACCAACACATCTACAAGATGAAGTCAATCAAATAGTGATCTTAGAATAAAGTTGAAATTTTCCTGTTTGTATGGTGTAATTTATATTAATTTCAGAGTTAAATGTAATTTATACAGTATTTTATACTAGTTTGTTAGTTATTACCCTTATATTAATGAATTCTAAACCGATTTAATTCAAATAAAATATGATAACCTTTTTGGTGTTTCCTTTGTTCAAGTTTATACCTTAGATTGGGCACAGATTTTTGAAGAAATCAATTCGTTTCAAAGCTAATCACCTGCCCTTTTGAAGAGTTCATGTATATGGTATATCATTTGTTATATAATGTTTGGCTAATAGTTTATTCAATGGTATTGACAGATTCAAGCTGGCACTGGAGACCACGTTATTATTGATGTTAATTATCTTCCTTCTTTCAAGGAAATTCCAGATGAAATTGCTATTCCAGCATTTTGGGAAGCTATTAAGAGTTCATATGAATCCTTCAAATCAAAAGACCACAAAGGTTTCTCCCTACCTCTTTGCAGCGAAAAATAAGCTCCCTTTGACAAGAGTAAGACACACCCCAAGGACAGTGACCATTTGTAAGAAATGGAAAAATATAGTGATCAACGTTCCATTACTTGTTTTACATCCACTTACTAGTGTCTGAAATCCCCCGTATCGGCTGTGTTTTTCGATTGCATAGAAGTGATTCAGAAATGTAACCATCTAAAGGACACAGAATGGCTGCTGAGTTGTGCTGAATCCTGTGCAGCTGTTGGAGGCCAAACAAAATTGTGTTGACTGTATCTTATATAGCTCAATGATTTTGATTATGGATCTCGAATATATTAGTGATAATAAAAGTTTGTGGAGCATGTTACTGCATGAATATGGTATCCTTTAATAACTAACTATTCACACGCTGAAATTTAATTCCAAACAAATAAGACATAGGTAGATTTTAATACTCTTTTAGAATTGGATAGATTAAAGAATAGTTTCATTATTTCGCACCAAATGAAAATACTAATAGAACGATTTCTGCCACCTATTAATGTTAGAAATGTTTTTGTTGGTTTTTTAATTTTTTATTCTATGGAGAGATAGAAATAGATATAGAGCTATAGATGGGGAGAGAGAAACAAGGAGTGTGTGTATGAGTAAGAGAGATATGGAGAGAGATAGAGAGTGGATAGATATGTATAAATCAGTGTTACCCGGGGACGCATCCCTTGGTCTAAACCCCCTCGTCCCCGTCCCGGAAACGGCCAGGGGGACAGCAACAATGTACCATGTTCTTTTTATTTTGATTTTCATATGGCAATTGAAAAAAAACTATATTGGAAATGAATTCTTAACAAA
The DNA here is from genome assembly GCA_007115665.2 of Sequoiadendron giganteum. Classification (NCBI taxonomy): domain Eukaryota; kingdom Viridiplantae; phylum Streptophyta; class Pinopsida; order Cupressales; family Cupressaceae; genus Sequoiadendron; species Sequoiadendron giganteum. Next base: position 388,784,397 of record CM021101.1, on the reverse strand, counting down.
AAAGTTATATGCTAAGTTTCTATAATGTATATATGCATGCTTTATCCATGTTTTCATATGAATATTTAATGTTTCCTTATATATTTTATATAGCCGTCCCTTGCCGTCCCTAAATTTGAATTGAAAAATTGGAAACTTGGGGACTCGTTCCGCCGTCCCCGTCCCGAAAACTTGGGGTAACACTGGTATAAATGGATAGAGAAGGAGGTAGATGGAGAGAGAGAGAGAGAGAGAGAAATATAGAAAAAGGAAGTGATAGGAAGAGAGAGAGAGGAAAAATAGGGATATAAAGGAGAGATAGAGAGATAAATATAATTTGGAAAAGATAGAGAGTGTGAGAGAGAGACAAAGACAAAGACAAAAGGGATAAATATAAAGGGAGAGATGGAAGGAGAGAGGAAGAGGGAGAGGGAGAGAGAAATAGGAGGGAGACAATGAAAGAGGGGGGGATGGAGAGATAAATATAAAGATATAGGAAGTGATATATATAAAGAGAGAGTAGGAGAGATGGAGTAAACAAGGAGAGATAGATAATGAGATATGAACAGAGATGAAGAGGGAGAGATAGGAAGATAGAAATAGAGGGGGCAAAAGTGAGATAAAGGAGGTGATATAAACAATTAATAGAGAGGGAGATAGATAGAGATAGAGATGGAGAAACAATGAATGTGTGTGCTTGTGAGTGAAAGAGATATAGATATATAGATAAGGAAAGAGAAACAAGGAGTGTGTGTCTAAGTGAGAGAGATGTTGAGAAATATATAGAGAGGGAGATATATATATATATATAATAGAGAGAGATGGAGGGAGAGAGGGAGAGAAATAGAGAGGATAGAGTGTTGGCCCCATAGTTGTCGTTGCACCAAAAGATTGGCTTGTTAATGCCTGATACAATCGCCAAAGTTAACGGATCCATGGGAGGCGGTTAGCCCATGTCACAAATCCCCAGGGGAGCATTTACCATTTTCCAACAATCTCTCCCTTGGCACAAGTCGAGGGGATTCGAACCCGACACCTTTGGCTATGATACCAATTTTTGGCCCCATGGTTGTCGTTGCACCAAAAGATCGACCTATTAATGCCTGATACAACCGCTAGAGTTAACGGACTCACAAGAGGCGGTTAGTCCATGTCAAAAATCCTAAGGGGAGCACTGACCATTTTCCAACATAGAGAAGTTGAGAGATATAGAAAGAGAGAGTGATAAGGTGAGAGGGAGAGGGAGAGGGAGAGATATGGATAGAAAGAGGAAGAAATAGAGAGAGATATATAGTGGGAAAGATAGAGGGGAAAGAGAGGGAGATGTAAGGAGATAGAGATGAAGATAGAGAAGGAGATGTATATGGAAATGGAGAGAGAGAGGGGGGAGAGAGAAATAGAGATAGAAAGAGGGGGACAAAAAGAGAGAGGGAGAGATGGAGGGATAGAAATATAGAGAGAGGTAGAGACAGAGATAGGGAGATATTATAGAGAGATATGAAAGAGAAACAGAGATATCTATTTATATCTTTATCTCCCTCTATCTGTTGGTGTTACAATTCGCACCTTTGGAGTGCGTATTGGCAACAGACAGCTATGCACAGAATTAACTGCTCTTCGAATTAGCAGGGGAAGCTCCCTCTTTTGTTGTTATTGCATAAAAAGTAAAGTGATCTAATTTTCATATCTTTTTACTCAGTGGAAAGGCACAAGGATGATAAAACTCAATGCATTGCGGCTAAGGTTTTCTTTGGTTTTTGCAAGCCTTAACTACAACTATGCTAAACTATCCTACCTCAAGTAAAACAGAGTGAGAGGGTGTAGGAGAAATATTTGGGGAATAGTTGGATCACTTGGGTCGACTGTCTCTCAAAATGCATCTGAAAGCTCTGAACTATCAAATATACACTGGAATAAGGTCTTATGCAAGCAAACAATCATACGATAAGTTGAATCTTAGGATTCCCAAGGAGGTGATAGCACTTGTCTAAGGTGTAGGCTGAGTTTAGATTACTAGAAACAATAAAGAATGATGAGTTGGATAACAGGATTCCCAAGGAGGTGATGACACCTGTCCAAGGTGTAGGCCGAAATCTAGATCATAAAACATCAAACGATAACCATTAATTTCCAAATTCCCAAGGAGGCATCGGCACCTGTCCAAGGTGTAGATTGAAACAATAGACTATAAGAACAATCGTTGATAGAACTTGAAACTTTGGATCAAATTTCACATTTTCCTTTTGATTTATTTCTTCAAACTTGCTTAACGATTTACAAAGATTTGCGACAACAAAGGTACGAAATCATACAATTGCTTATCAAACCAAATAACTCTCATCCAAGAGTGAACAAATATTGACTTGCAAGCTTGTTGGCACAACAATGCAACAATTTTGAGTAGTAATAAAAGTTACAAAATAATGAGCAAAGGCTCTTATTTATAGAAGCTCAAAGGAGTAGGCATCCCTAAAATCTCCTTGAGTTAACAATGAGTTCTTTCCAATCTGCAAGATTTATTCTTATGTCTAAAAGTAGGTGACCTAGCAGTTAACTAGAAAGTCTACTTCAGTTAACTGATTCTAAACTAAAAGAGAACTCCAATATACAAAGTGCCTCCAAAATAAACATCCACAATTAGTGGGATTAGACATGCATGATTAGTGGGATAGTGGGTTAACTTGGAAAGAGGCATCAAGTTAACTCCTGTCATCATAAATTTTATTTTGGAGGGGTAGGACGTCCTAACTAAATGTTCACACCACATCACCTCGAGTCAACAATTCCTCTAACCAATTGTTGACTTCCTCTGCCTCTAGAAAATTAATGCTTCACAGGATGATGACATGTCACCATAGCATCTCTTTGCCACTCGTAATATGTTTTTGATACTCAATATTCTTTGCAGCTGCGTCATCCAACCTTGTTGACATGACTACGATCTTACTAAACTTGCAGCCAGTAGGGTCACCGCAAAAACTGCTACGGATGAGATCCTGGAATTGTGTTTGTACCCATCTAGCTTGACGTATGCACCTCCTTCGTGTTGATATAGGAAAGGGATGGATGTTACCAACGTTCTTATGAACTTGATAACGCTTGCCACAATCTGTCTATACTCAATCAATTCCATAGAGTTTGTATCATACGCTCTTACTTTATATGCAAGTTGTTCTTTCCATGTGTAAAGATGCCGCTTCTTCTCCTTGTGGTAATGATTCATACGCCATTTGCAAGTCTGAGATAGCGATCTCATCCTTAAGCCTCTTCTTTGCTATGTATCACTCTGATTGTTGGATCTTTGCGCGAAGGTCATGGGTTGTGTACATTAGTTGGTACAGCTCTGCAAGTATACACCGACCCCTAATGACAAACTCTTCCACTTGATCTCTCAAGTTCTTTCCATATAGGATCAGCTAACTTAGTTGATCTCGTTCTGTGGGGAGCTCCAGCATCTATGGAAGCAAGGCAAAGATGTTTGATGTACCATGCATCAAGTTGGATATATACAGTCACAACTGTTGGCTTTTAGCCTTTAGGGCTACTTTATCTTTACCATCCTTTGCCATTCTTTCTTTGACACTTACTGATGAAACTTCAAGGAGATCTGCCTCAACCTAACGAATGGTCTTACCGAGGTTGACATTCAACAAGGTGAAGTCATCAACCTCTACCTCATTCGCATTCCTATCTTCAGGGGGTGCAGTTGTCTCTATGACAATCTCATTGTCAGCATTCTTTCCCACATGGACCTGCTTCTTCAACTTCTTTTTTGGCATGATGGTCAAATTATGTGAAGTCCAGTTGGTAGGATGGCCTCTCTCTCTTCCTTCCTAGGAGATTCTGAAGCCAAGATGAGTCTTGACTAACCTCATTGCAAGGATGGATGTTAGGCCCTTGAATTCCTGACGAGTGGGGTTGTTTCGCAATGTCACATGGTGACGAATCGAAGTCAATATGGACCGACAACTACTGTGGTGGCGGTGAAATGGTAGGCTCTGCTTCCATCTCTGGTACGGTCTCAGCTACAACTGTTTCCATGACTGGCTCATTTACAATTGTTTCCATGACTGGCTAAGTTGTGTTTGTGGGATTTGTATCAACAATTGGCATTTTTTCCCTTGTGTGCCCTATCATTCTGGCTCCTCTAGGAAGGTTACTCCATTTCTTCTATCTCAGCTTAGCCCTTGACATGGAAGGTAGTGAAGAATGAACCGGTGGCAGCTCTATGTCGGGAATAACTACCTTCCTTGTCTTTTTACTGTCCAAGTAGAGCTAGTTGTTTTTGACAACTCTGCTTGTCCTTTCCTCAATAGACATACTTTCCTTGGCATACCAGTCCACAACTTGAAGTGGTTGTGTCAACTTGATCTACGAAGAATGAGGGAAGAATGACTTCCCCATCATCATTGGATAAGCCTTCCACGTCCTCTGACATGAAGTCAACAATTTTTGGAAGTGTGAATCAGTTGTAGTTACGTCTTCTCACTTTGAACTCGTCTTCACAGTTGACGCAATAGTCCTCCACGAAAGACTTGTGTGAAAAGTATTGACCGAGGAGTTCTGCATAGTGGCCTCTAGGATCATATGATCATCTTTTGATGAGATACTTAAGATTAAGTTGCACCATCTCCTAGCCCATGGCCTTGGCATCATTCGTTGTCCTGCACCTGTAAAGTCTCATCTAGAAAGGAAATTTTGCAGTCGTTCTGTGTTTGAGATGCAGATGAGAATGTATCTCGTGTAACTGCCATAAGAACTCCATCAAGACCACCCTATCTGAAGGATAGTGGGGTAACATGGCAAGATAACCCTTGTACCCATACACATGTACGTAGGTGAAGGTGGGGAACTGGATGAACTAATCCGTCCAATCAACCATTGCCTCCTTGGTTGTTGGTGATATGGTAATATATGCAACTCATGATCGAAGTCTATCGCGATGTGCATCAAGAAAAAATCATTTACTCATTTGAAGTGCCTTTCTGCTTGAGTGAACTCGATATGCAAGAAATGTTCATGAACCTTTTGCACACCGAAAGTTCTCACATTGTTCAATTCTCTAAACTGGCCTTGGAAGGCAATCAGATATACAAGATATGAACACATGTGAAATTTTTGAGCCTCTAAAAATCTGGTCATTTGTTTGTGGAGCATATCACTGATCAGGGCGGGCCAGTCATAATGTTCTCTGTCACTCACAATTTTAGCGATGACATAGTACATCCATGATTGGAATTTGTTTGCCTCTTCTTGACCAGTAATATGGTTGAGTAGAGTAATCATTATTGCATATTCAATCTCTGAACTCTACACGTCCTACGTTCTTCAGCATGCTGGCTCTTTTCTCTTTAAGCCATTTTTTTGCCATCCTCTTCTGACATTTGTCTTTGGATGCATTGAATTCGTTTTCACACTCTTTCATAGACATGACCAAGTTTTTTGCACATAGTGGAATGGTGAAGCACCTTTCGATATCCCTAGGCTTGAAGCTACAAATGACTCATCCGCCCACTGATCTAATTTCTCGTGTGCTAGGATTGTAATGCTTTACACAAGCTATTACAAATTCCATGCTCTGTACTAAGATGGGGAGTGACGCTACCTCAAGCAATCCGGATTGCTCAATATTTTGAAGTGTGCATTAGTTTATGCCTTCCAGCTTTTCTAAGTTGACCTCTGGGTGTGCCTGATGCAAATCGGTGTCAACCGTTTTCAGGAAGTCATGGAATAAGACCATCTTGGTCTTGTATTCAACTTGGGAGAACTACATTTTGAAAACCTTGAAGATTGACTATGCACACAATGCAGTTCGGGCGACTTTTTCTGTGACTGCTAAAAATAGCCTTGTCGGGGTAAATTTTTACAAAAAATTATGAGACGTGGATTTTTTTGAGAATAATTTTGTAAACAAACCCAAATCGTCATAAATTCAAACAAATCAATTTTTCTATGGCATGCAGAAGCCCTTCAGTGGCAGAGGCAATGAGGCACCAGAAACTTATTTTTCCTAGAAAAATTTAACACATGGGTTTTGTTCGTGATTCAAAGCTAAACAAACCCAGTTTGTCTATTTTTCGAAATTGTGATTTTTTTTGGAAACCCTAAAAAATAGGGGTAACAAGGCAATTTCTTTCTAGAAGAATCTGACATATAGGTTTTGGTGAAATTGATGTCCTAATCATACCCAGAAGGTCAAATCTATGAAAAGACTCTATTTACTTGGACATGCAAGAATATCTAAGACAAGAATAGAGGAAAAAGACAAGAAGAAGTTTGGAAGTTATAAACCGCCTCTCTGGATCTTTAAGAAAATCACACCTAGAGATTCAACCTCTGATAAATTGTCCCTCTATGCAACTAATTCATGAAAATATGAAGAATGTTGAAAGACCCTCTGTCAAATCTTGAAAAGACGTTGGAGAGGAAAAATGCTTGTTCTTGAGCTTCAAACTTCAAAGAAAGATGTTGAATTATGATGCCTAGAATTGATAAACAGTGTGTAATGTTGAATCAATCAAGTTTAAGGTGCCAACTCTTAATTGAGGAGTTATTTTTCCTGATCTAGAGTTCACAGAGATGATTTCCACCAATTTGGGGACGTTTTAGACATGAAAAGGCTCTCAAAATAGACAACCTCAATCAAATGAGTAATTTTGACTTTAGGCATCCAAGTTGAGGAGTTGAACACTTTTTCATTCTCTTTCTGTGATGAAATGTCTCCGTTCAATACCTGATTCTAGTTGCTCATTTTATCTTGAAGTGTTGCTTACAAGTCCATTATTGAGATGAAACAACTCTGAAGAAGTGTGCTTGGGAGCTGCAAAGCTCAAAACCTGAGTCTGATGCCTCTAATTCTTGGGCGCCTTTTCTCAAGAAGGTGCATTTTTCACCAGACTTGGTCAATTTCTTGAGTGTTCTTCAATTCCTCCAGTTTGACCCTCAGTGCTCTAATTTGCAATCACCGATGACTGATGAGTTCGACAGAAGTGCTAAAACATGGGATGGATAGCCAATTCATTTCCAGAAAGGATGATTGGCTTTGCAAGCTGTGAAAGTTGATTTAGGAGTCTCAAAAGTATGAGTGCCCCTGGCCTGCAAGGGCACCTTTGACCTTTTGTGTTGTCATTTTGAGTTTGCAACCTTTCACGAATAACCCCAGTTTGATCTTCGTCATCAGATGTTAGATTTAGCTGTTGAATTCACTAATAGTGTCATTGCTGAGATTGATCAAGATGGATAAGGACTTCTTGGAGGTCACTAAGCTTGCATACTGTATCTGATTGCCCAAAAAGTTGGGTGCCTATTTCTAAGAAGGTGCATTTTCCTTAACACAACCAATTCTTCATGTCTTTCATTTTTCCTTTGCTTCTAGTGTTTTACACTTGATCTTTGGTTTTGAATGCTTGACAGGTCATGTGAGCGTGCAATTGGATTGATCACGAAGCTGAGAGGATGTTGAGCAGATGCCTTGTAGAAAGTTGTCGTTGAAAAGTTCATCAAGTGACCCAAAATGAAGGGCATCCCTATCAAGCAAGGGCACTTTTGCCTTGATGCGACTGTTGTTCTTTGATGATACATGCTTTCAAAATATCTTGTCTCTACTTTCATTTGTCGATGATCAATGAATCAGGTGATCTTGCTTGACGATCTATCAGAAAGCTAGCAAAAACGCGAAGGAGATGACTATCTTGGAAAAACTTGATGATTTCCCTTGACCTTTTAACTTCATGGGTGCCCCTGGCCAGCAAGGGCGCTTTTAGCTACAGCTTCATCATTTTCTTTGAAAATTCTCATCTCTTTGTGCTTTGTGTTCGTCATGTAGCTTGACTGGTTTGAGCATTCTCATCGACGACACGAACACGTGCATCCTAGAAATCATTTTCACCATGTTGCATGTATGGATGTTGGAAAAATGGCTAAGGCATGGACTATGTGGCCTCCTGTAGCAAGGCGTACATTCTCCAGACTTAGTCAATTTCAACATTTTTCACTTTTGAAAATCCCCTCCATCGTAGAGCATTTTTTCGAGCATCTTTCGTCATGGATTCTTCGTTGAAGCTTGTTGGTGTTTCAATTCGCACCTCTGGTATGTGAATTATATGGAAATTTATGCATAGATAAACTGCTCTTCGAATTAGGAGGGGAAACTCCCTCTTTGTTGATGTTGCTTAAGAAAGTAAATTAAAACTATTTTGCCTATCTTTTTGTTCATCTAAGAGCACAAGGTTATAAAACTCAAGCGTCGTAGCTGAGGTTTTCTCTTTTGGAAGTTCAACTACGACTAAGCCTACGCTAATGATGTTTCTAACTACTTGAGTAAATACAAAGCAAGAGAGTTATAAATGAACGGAAAGTGATTCTTTGACACAAATACTTAAACAAACTTTATCCCAACACACATCTACTTGGTTGAAAATTTTGTATACTTGGGAAAGCATATAAAATTGTGGTTTCAACCACAGCACGTGAGTTAAACTCTCCTAATTTAAGGGAAGGTTCCCCCTTTAACTAAACAAAACTAATATGAGTAGGACAGCAATCGTTCCTCTTATTTCAGGAAATATTATATTTTTTTCTCTTCGCAGAAAAGCAATAGCGAACATTAAGAAAACTTATTACAGCAACTATGCAGTGAAACCAAGAAAGAGGAAATAAAGTTTCCTAAAAGCACAAAGACTTATGTCACTTCCTCCGGGACGGGAAAACAACCAACAAGCGCAAAGTCTTGAGGAGTGAAATCCTATCTACCCTTTTTAGAATGATTACCTAATGATAATATACAGCATAAAACAGCACAAAGACTGCAACTATGATGTACCTATTAACTACTCTAAATGAGAACTACCACGAGCACAAAGTCTTGCAATTATTCTCAATTTCTAAATACTAACTACGAATTCAATTTTTAACATTTGCAGCACAAAGTCTGCAGACATTTCAATTGAATCTCTCTTCAGCAATATTCCACAATCTCCAAGTAGTCACAAAGTAATGCTCCAAAATGACATAAGAACACAAAGGATGCAAAGTAGGGCTTCAACACAAAGTCTGAAATTCCAACTCTTTGATATTACTTGAAAAATCACAACTTATAACTATAAAGCTCAAAGTCTTTATGAGTACAAAATTCTACAAAAATTTCTTGCTTGCTAAAAAGATAAATATTACAATAGACCCCCTCAAGTATTTATAGGAGAGAAGCCTTGAGAAAAAGGTGGGAGGATCCCAACAATCTTGAGAAATTCTCTCAACCACTAACTAACTGCAATTGACTTATTCAACATTACAAGCCAAATTGTGATTTGTCTTGTAAGGATTTACATGTAATTACATTTTACAACTTTGCAAGTGATATGATTACTTGCAATTACAATTTTTCATTTTAAATGTAATTTGTCAAAACTAAATTACAAGTACATAATTGAAACTATTCTAAGTGTCGACACGACTTGAACTACATCATCCTTGATTGGGTCTTCATGCTGCTGTTTGAAAAACACTTTTCCATCTCTGTTTTGAAAGCATTCTATGCTCAATCAAACATTCCTGTCACTTATTCACTTTCTTGTATGGCTTTGTCACTTTCCTAACTCTCTAGACATCACTATGAGCATCTTCATCTTCATAAATTTGTACTGCAACTTGATATAACTGCCCCTTGACATAGAACATCGTATTTTGCTGTCATCCTCTTTCAATGAAGTCCTCATGCTGCTACAGATAATTGATGTTGTACTTTCTTTGTATCTTTCTCCAGCCTTGGAATTTGCTTGAAAAATAAGGCCCATGCCTTATATTATTGATTTGGTAAGTCATGTGTGCAGACAGGACTAACGAGAATGAGACAAAGGGGCTGCAAAAGTGAGGCCAAAGCTCAATTTCGGGTTTTGGAAAGCTGACTGCAATTTTTAAGTGCAAGCTAGGAAAAATGAAAGGTCATTGCAAGTTTTTATTTTTTGAAACCTCTACTTGCACTTTTGATCAAAAATTCCTATTTTGTTGTCAAACTATGAAAACCCGAAATCAAGACAAATCATCATTTTTGCGAAAATGGCAAAGAGGATTTGATGATTTATCAAAATGAAGGTAAATGAGATGAATGACGTGAACTAGGTGAAGGCAAATGAGAAATGGAGACGAGTGAGACAATGGCAAGGGAAAAGATAAAAAACGCGTTTTTTACTCAAGACATCTTTTTTAGAAATTGTGATTTGCTCTCAAAAACACGTTTTTCAGAAATGTCTCACCATGGCATTTGAGATAATGACGACTTCACACAAAATGACAAATATACATGACATTAATTAGCATCAAAAGACGTTTAAAAGCAAAAATATGATTCCTTTGAGTGAAAACGCGATTTGATTAAGGGCAAAAATGTTTTTCATATTTGTTGTTTGAAGAAACCAATTTTATTTATGTAAGGGAATCATGGAGTCTTGCAAACAACAAAATAGAAGAAAAGACGACTTGACAAGAAGCAAAACTATACAAGGAAAACGCGTTTCTGCTCAAAGGACACTAGATAACAACACAAAAACCAGAAAATAAAAGAAACGACTAAGCACAAACGTGATTAGATAAAAGGGAAAGAGAAAATAAAACAAAAGGAAAGCAAACAACATACCTTGGAAAAGAGAAGCTGAAAGTAAAAATGGAGATGAAAACCCTAGATGACTTGGGCAAGCTCAACAAATAAAAATGACTTGATTAATTGCAGTTGAAAGTCTGATTTCTTTGCTAGAAATTAATGGAAACACCATGAAAGAAGGGAGACAATCAAAACCAAACTCAAACTGCCCTCGTCAAGCATGGCGTCAGGTTTTTCAAGCTCAACAACAAAAGAAAATGGCAAAAAGAGACCAAATCGGGTTTTTTAAGCCTTTCAGCAACTTTTCTTTTGACAATTTTGAAAAAATAGGAACTTTTGGCTCATTTAGCAATTTTATTTTTGACAAAGAGGCAAAATAGGAACTTTTTGACACTTTAGCAATTTTTTTTTTGTCAAATGAGTGAAAATAGGAACTTTTTGGAGTTTTAACAATTTCACTTAAAGCAAAATCGAAACTTTTTGGAACTTTAGCAATTTTAGGAACTTTTTGGCACTTTAGCAATTTCACTTAAAGCACAATAGAAACTTTTTGGCACTTTAGCAAAGTAGGAACTTTTCACAACTTAAGCAATTTTCGGACCTTTTTGAGACTTTAGCAATTTTGCTTTTAGACTTAAAATTCCCTATTCTGCTGAGCTGCCTTAAAAACCCGAATTTGATCAGAAAGACAAGAAAAATGACTCAGAATTTTACAAAAACGGAAAGGGGAGCTGATGAAAGGATGCCCAAGGGGATCATCAATTGAAATCCAAAGTTTTACAAACTCAACGCCTCGTAAAACATGTCTTAACACACAAAGATCCCTACTTGCAATGGTGATCAAAAATCTCAAAATTAGTCAAAACAAGGGGAAAAACATGTCGAAATGTTCCCAAATTTCGCACAAGGCAAAATAGGAAGGATACCAATGGCTGCACAATTCAATTGGAGAATTTTGGTGCCTTGAAATGCATGCCATAGAGATTTATGAAGAAATTTTAGGCAAATTTTCATATGGGTTGTCCAATTTTGAGAATTCAAAATTGAGGACAACACTACTACACTTTCAATGTAAGTTGAAATAGAGATCATATAAGTGTAACACGTGAAATGGAAATATGAGATATTATATCAGGGAAACAAAGCAGGCACAAGACTTTACTTTCTCAAATCTTAAGAAAAAAAGATTACACTCTTGGGACAACAGGATTGTAGCTAAATAGGCATACAATTTTGCGATCAACCAAGATACATTGGCACAAGTAACATGAACTGAACAACACTTGCAGCTAGAAGAGACTTGCAAGATTTCTCTAACACTAAGTGAACTGAAACTAAAAGACAAATTATAGGCAAAATAGGTTCAACAATTTGTTATCACAAGCACGCTTAAAGAAAAATGGGCCAAAGAGTTCCCTTATTTATAACTAAGCAGAGGAGTAGGGAACCCTAAAATCTCCTTCCTTTTACAACTAAGGCTTGCCAACATGCAAGTTTTATTTCTAAATCTAAAAGAAGATAAGCATCTAAAACCTAAGAAAGCCTAAAAACAAGGAAAGTGCCAACTATTACAACTTTATATTTTCCCTTCAAATAATGGATAATCATTGAGATGAGAATAGAAAGAAAGCTAAAAGAAATCTTTTAGAAGATTGTTTCTTTAGATCTGGATCACATCCGCCAAAAAGCGGGAAACTGTATCTCTGTCAGGAGCATCAATACTATCAATAGCAAAGTTTTGCTTTTCTAAGATTTCTTCTCCTTTAGCAATAGATCTTAGAAAATCTTTGATCTCATTGGTTGCTTTCTCGAACCTCGCTGACATCATGGAAATTTGACTCATCCTTCTAACACTACCATCGTTGCTACGAACAAAATTTTGGAACTCAGATTTCACTTCGTCAAGCCCAACATAGGAACCATCATCATGACAATATCGGCAAGGGATTTCTGCAACAAGTTCTCTTATGAACTCAAACACATTAACCACCCTTTGTTTGTATACAACGAACTCCTCAAATATTCTTTCATAAGTTCTCACCTTGAAGAGGTGATGTTCTTTCCATGCAAGAATTTGTCTCTTGTGTTATCTTGAAACCAATGAGCCATATGTTTTATCTAAATCTGCAATGATGATTTCGTGCATAGGCTTCACCTCTACTATCAATTGCTCAAATCCCTGGATACCTTGGCGTAAATCATGGGTATTATATCTCAACTAATATATCTGTGCTAGAATCTCCATGCCTCTAGTGAGTATTTCCTCGATCCATTCCTATGTTTGTTTCCCACGTATCACCAACTGCCTCAATTGTTGTCAATCAGTTGATGTCTCTAAAACTTGGGGCAACAACTGAGTTGCTTGTGAAGTTTCGAGAACAAGGGTAGAAATCTATAGGTTGAGTTGCTGGTTTTTAGCCTTGAGAACTGCCTTATCCTATCCATCTTTAAGCACTCTTTCTTGCAGATTCTTCGCTACAACTTTGAACAAACTGACATCAGCATGCCTGGTGCTCTTGCCAAGATTGGCTTTGACCATTATGAAATCATCTACATCCACTTCATCTTTGTTTCTATCTTCAGGAGGTGTAGCAGTCTCCATGATCATCTCATCATCAAGATTTCTCTCAAAGTGAACATAGTTCTTTGCTTTACTTTTAGGTGCTTCTTGATACACATTGTCAAGATCATCAAAATTCAACTGATATGAAGGTCTTTTTTTCCTTCCCAGGGAGCTCTCAAGCCAAGATGTGGCATTCCTATTGTCTTCCATGGGAGGTTCAGCTGCAACCCCTTCTTCTACTTCTTCATCTTCCAAATCAATATGAATTGGTGAAGGCCTTGGAGATGGCAGCGGATCATATTCCAAAGGAACTTCTTCTATTTATTTTTGAGGCACGAGCTTCTCTAGAGGGGCTTCTGCTTCAACTGTTGGTTGCTCCTGTATGATTATACTAGAAAAGTCTTAACATTTTCTTTACGTTCTTTGTTGACCTGCTGCCTTTTACACCCTCTTGAGACTAAATTTTCCCTTCATCTTTGGTTGTGCTCTGGAAGAAGAAGGAAGTGATGATTGTATTCTTGGTGGCTCTGCTACTGGAATGGATTTCTTCCTCTTGAGGACCAAGAAAGTCTTGTTGTACTCAATGACTTGGCATGTCCTTTCTTCCACTGAGATGTTTTCTTTGTTGGCCCAGTTGACCTATGGAAGAGGTTGTTGCTCAATTTGTTTGCGAGTGTACATTGGGAGAAGTACATCTCCATCATCATCTGAATGTCCCTCAATATCCTCTAACAAAAAATCCTTCATTTGATGGAGAGTGAGTCTGTTGTAACTACGCCTCTGTACTTCGAACTCATCTTTGTAGTTGGCCCAAAAATCTTCAAGTGTGGGAACATGAGCATAGTTCTTCTCAAGTTGGGTTGCGAAGACACCATGAGGGTCATATGATCGTCTCTCGTTGTATTTCTTGAGACCAAGTTTAACCAACACATCACCGATGGACTTGGCATCTATTGTTGATCTGCATGTGTAAATTCCCAACCCACATGGAAAACTGAAAGCAGACTTCTTTCTATTCCACAAAACATGTGGACATCATATGCTTGCCTTAGGCATTCCATGAAAACAACTTCATCTGATGGGTACCTCAGCAACATGAGTGGAGCACTGGAGAAGTCGTAGACTCTAATGTAGGTGAAAGTAGGAAATTGAATAAACCAATCTTCCCACTCTGCCATTGTTGCCCTGGAAATTGATGAAATGCGCACGTGCAATTGGTTATCCAGGTCTTCCACTATGTACATCAGGAAATCCGCATTTACCCTCTTGTAATAATGTGATGACTCTATGAACTCCAGTTGAGGGTAGTAATTGTAGACATGTTGTATATTTAGAGACCCCTCAGTGTTCAACCCTCTGAATTTGCCTTGGCAAGCCTAGGTAGACAAGGTAGGAGACCATGTGAAATTCATGAATTTGGAAGTATTCAGTTATTTGTTGATGGAGACTATCACAGATTAAGGTTGACCAATCATAGTATTTTATCTTCTTCGTGATATGAGGTATAACATAGAACATCTAGGGTTGAAACTTTGTAGCATCTTCTTGACCAGTGATTTGATTGAGCAAGGTGATCATTACAGCAATTTCATCTTTGAATTCCCCTCGCTCGACGCTCTTTGGTAGAGCCTTATCTTTTTCTTTCATCCACTTATGTGATCTTCTTGTTGTATTTCTCCTTATGCATAGCCCATACCCTTCCACATTCTTCCTTGGAGATAGTTACACTTTCCGGTTAGGGTGGTATTGAGAAGAATTTTTCAATCGTGTCTGGCTTCAAACTGCAAATTACTCTTCCATCTACTAATTGAATCTCCCAAGTCGGTTGATTGTAATGCTTGATACAAGCAATTACGAATTCCAGACTCTACACTGAAATAGGAATGGATGTTGTTGCTAGTAGTCTGGAGTGACCAAGGTGCTTGATAGCAACGTTGCCTGCATCTTCCAATGCTCGCAAGTTGAATATTGGTTTGATATGGTGCAAGTCAGTCTCATCTATTTTGATGAAGTCGTGATATAGTGTTGATTTAGTCTTCAACTCGAGGGAAGTGTACTCCATACTGGAAACCTTGAAGATTGACGGTAAACTTGCCTATATTCAAAAAAGTTTTGCACAACTTTCTAAATTTAGCTTGTTGGTTTTCTTCTTCAAACGGATGAACTTTTTCAAAAAAAATCTAAGATATGAGTTTTGTTCAGAATTTCGTTACAAGAAGACCTAGATCGTCCGTTTTTTGAAATTTTGAGTGTAGACTGAAAATGCAGCAAACCCTAATTTCCTCAAATTTTCTTGAAAAAATCGAGCACCTGTGTTTTGTGCAGAATTAAATTTAGGAACAACCCAACTGATCAAATGTTGAAAATACTAAAGGCTGATTGAAAAAGCAGCAAACCCTAGAATCTGAATTTTTTCTTGAAAAAGTTGTGATCTGGGTTTTGTTCTGAAGTATGTTTTAGAAGGACCTAGATGATCAAATCTTGAAAAAAATTATGATTCCTTGGACATGTATGAAAAAAGCAGCTGCTGCAACTTGAAAAAACTCTTCAAAGAATTGATGTTCTGGATGAAAAAGTAGGCTCCTTTGTGTGTTGGTCTGAAAATCTATGAAGAACTTGAAAAATCAGCAAGCTTGGGCTCTCAAATATTGAAAAGAAAAATTCTTTAGTTGTTGCTCCTCTCTAACTTGGGTGCCACCTGCAAGTAAATGTGAAAAATGAAAGACAACGACGCCTTAAATAAGTTTGAGGATGAGAAAATCCACTTTCTTCTTCTTCTTTTTTGCTTTCACTTCTCAAACCCTAGCCTGAGCTTGTGCATTGAACTTAGACGTTTTCTTTTTTCATTTGAAATTTTGAAAAATTTGGCTAAGGCGTGGCTTCTTGGGCGTCCTTCTTGGCTGGAGGCGCCTATGTTATTCAAACAGTCATTTTTTCACCATTTCAACTTTTTGCTTGATTCTGATCTTTGTTCAATTTTGATTTTTGACTTCCAAATTGATCCTACAGACGAGTTGAATGATTCATCACGAAGCTTGATCAAATCTGATGAAGTTTGTCTGGAGGCATCTTTTGATGAAAACTTCATTTTGGACTTCAAAATCATGGGCACCCATCTCCTTCTGGGGCGCCCACCATTACCAATGTTAGCCATTTTAGCACTCTTCATTCTCTTCATGTTTTCTGACCTGCATATGATTTCGTGATTCTAGGAGCAAGATTGATTGGATCAACTAGCTGTTGGATTTGCTGGATAGTTGAGAAGATTCTGAAGGGGGTCTCTTGGGAGTGATGTCTCTTGAAAGCTGCATCTTGGGGGTCAAAAGCTTGGGCGCCCCTGGCTAGCTGGGGTGCCCAACTTCTCTAGAGTTAGAATTTTCTTTGAAATTTTTACCTTTGCTTTTGACTTCTGTCGTTTTCATGTTTTTACCCCTCCGTTCAGTCGATGATATCTGATGACTGCCAACTCCAACGAACGTGTTTCCAGTTGCATTGGAAAGCTGCTCCAAGTTTGAAGAAGTCGTGTTGGAGTCTACTATGGAAAATTCATTCATCTGACACCTCAAAAGCTTGTGAACCTATCTCCTTTTAGGGCACCCAAGTTTTCAAACTTAGACATTTTTGCATCTATTTTCACCTTGAAGCTTGAAAACCCCTTGTCATAGCCCTTGATCGATCTGAGTTTGTTGGCAGTTGAATGATCTGACGAGCTTGCAAAGATATATGTTTGGAAGCTGATAGGATACTGAAGAGATTGAGCATATTTATGAACCCTAACTGTTGAATTTGGGCCTTCAAAACCCTAGGTGCCTATCTCTCTCTGGGGCACCCAAGTTTTCTTACTTAGAATATTTTCTGATGTTTTCAATTTCTCCTTCGTTTGACACACTTTCCTTTGCCTTGCTTTCTAGAGAATTAAAATTTACTAAGCCATGAGTGTTTGGGCACCTATGCTTGAGAGGCGCCTGGATTTCTAGACTTAGCCAAAATTTCACATTTCTCAACTTTGACAACTTCCTTTCTCCATTCTTTGTTCTTCGTGCACTTCATCATTTCTCATCTTTTGTTCAATACTTGGATGTTTGAATTTGACACCTGGTAGCGGACTAACCTCCATTGATGACCTTGGAGCTCCTAAAAAAGCTTCTGAAAAAGCAGAATAGACCCACTAGGGCAAAACTGATCTTTTTGTGATTCTGACAGAACTAGCCTGTTGAGGAAGTATTTTGAGCCAATCAAAATCAGTTTGAACCCTAGAAGCCAAACTTTCTATTTTTAGAAAATTTTGCCAGCATTCGTTTCAAAAGAAACCCAAAAAAAGTTCTATTTTTAGAAAGTTACTAAAAATAGAAATTTTCTTAAAATTTAGGGATGAAAAAATGAAATCCGGGTTTTGTTGATTTGGTCACTCTGAGCCGACCCAAATTGTCAGATTTTGAAAATTTTGAGTTTTGACCCTCATGCAAGACATGCAAATCCCCAATTTTGATCTTTTTTGACAGATTTTAACAACACTTTGACTCATTTCTTCAAAATACCTAAGTGTAGCAAAAAAATCAATTTGGGGTACAACAAAGATTTTGAGGCTTAGATTTCGACACCTGGTACTGGCCATTCTGCCATTAATGGTTGTGGTGATCCTAGCTTTCTTCCTGAAAAATGAAAATAGACCCACCAAAGTAAAACAAACTTTTGGTGATTTTGACTTGACCAGTGTGATCGTGAAGTCAAATTATCCTATCAAAATCATTTTCAATCGTTTCTGGAAAGGTCCTATTTTTTAGGGTTTTCCTAAAAACAGGGGTTTGAAACCCTAATTTTCAAATTTTCATAAATTTGCAAGTGTCTTCATTGGCACAAACCCACAAAAATCCTATGTTTTGTTTGACCTTAAACGGACTTTTGACAACAATTTTACATGATTTAGCTCATTTTAAGCAAAATGTCTTATTGAAGCAAAAATTTATTATGGGTACACCATTAGGCTCTATCTGGTGACCATGTCGGATACTTACAGCATAGGAGAACCGAGAATCTCTAGTTTTCGAAGACTAGTACTCTTATCAATTGGGCATTGGATTCATGACTTATTTCCTAATTCACCTAACAATTGGAGTTTTCCTAAAAACCTAATAACAAGACTACCTAAGAATTCACCTAAAACACGACAATACTTTGCGTAACGAGGAAACACATCACTACATAACATCAAAGTAAAAGAAAATTATTTACAAAGATCTACCCTTTCCCAGAGGGGATGAAGTGTTTCAAATATTGCCTGTTCTATGGCAGTGGGAAGAGCCTTTCGTCTGAATGTGAGAGAATATAGGAATTCTCTCCTGCAACATCATGGATCTGGAACGGCCCAAGCCAAAGGGAGTCAAATTCATCGTACATTCCCTTGGGCTTGTGTCTCTTTTCCCATAATAGGACCTTATCTATGATCTCAAAGTCTCGTTGTCAAGCCTTCTTGTCGAAGATCTTCTTCACTCGCTCTTGGTGCTGAGTGATCTTATCGACTACCTCCACCCTTTCCTCTTGTAGTTTCATCAGGCACAAGATGCATTTTTTGATCAAATCTTTGAATTCTTCATCTTCTACTACGAATGCCAATTGCAAAGCAGACAACTCCAAAGTTATGGGTAACATAGCTTTTGTGCCATATAAGATAGTGAAGGGGGAAGTGCCAATAGCTCTCTTGGGCATGATTCTATCAGCCCAAAGAGCTTCGTACAACTTTGTGTGCCAAGCTCATTGATTGGAATCAATTATCTTGTGCACGATCGTGATGATGTTCTTGTTAGAAGATTCGGCTTGTCTATTACCTTGTGGATAGTAATCTAAAGAGTGGGACAAGGTGATGTCGTAGTCAAAAAAGAATTCTACTAACTCCTCTAACGAGAAGCTCGTAGCGTTGTCAGTCATGATCTTCCTTGGTACCTCGAAGCGTGTAATGATGTTCTCTTTGAGAAAGTTGCACATGACTTTGGAAGTAGCATGCTTCATAGGAATCACCTCAACCCATTTGGTGAAGTAATGTGTCACCGTAAGGACATAGACATGTCCTTTACTGGAATGTGGGTTGATTGGTCCTACGAAGTCTATGCCCCATTGTTGAAATGGAGCATCTTTTACCACCAACCTTAGTGGAATGGTTGCCAGCTTTATTTTTCCAACAAATTGTTGGCACTTTTGACATCTGTGCACCCAATCATATGCGTCATGGAACAAAGTTGGCCAGAAGAACTATGCTCACAGGATTTTGAATGTCATGACCCTTGATGAAAACTAGCCACCGCACGCTTTGCTATGAAATGTTTGCAACAACCATTGTTGTCGGTCCTTACTAATGCATATAAAGAATGTTCCATCAAGCCCACACTTGTATAGAACATTGCCTCATAGCACATAGCTTTGTGCTCTTAACTTCAAGGTTCTTTTCTATTGTTAGTCCAAGTGGGTTGGACTTTCTCTGTAAGTCAAATAGTACCAAATTTTTGAGTACCATTATTCTGTAGAATCAACCAGTAAGACCATGGGAAGGTCTTCTTCAACCTCTATTTCTAGCACACCATCAACATCTTGGTGCTTTAGATCACCGTCTTTTGCTATAAGCTGACATAGACCTCTCCCGCGGACAAGTTTGATCGGCTTGATCTCCAAATCATATTCCTGGACCCTTGCGATCCAGTTGCCTCTTTTGGTGCCCATCTCCTGTTGAGTTAGGACACTCTTGACCATAGGATCAGTGACATACACTATTGTGTGGGAATTTAAGATGTAGAATCTAAAATTCTTCACGGCCCTCACAACTGCATAGGCATTCTTTTCAATCTAGGAGTACCAAGACTCGATGTTCTTGAAGCTACTACTCAAGAAGGCAATTGGTGATTCGATTCCTTGTTCAACTTTTGTGTCAATATGGCAGAGAGGATGTATTCTGACACGTAACAATAAAGAATGAATTCTTTATTGAAATCGGGTCAAACCAGCACTAGTGCCTTACTGATGGATTCTTTTTTTTTGGCAAATGCCTCCTTTCCTCTTTCAGTCCATTTGAAGGAAGATGTCTTCTTCATCATTGTTGATATGTCTTTGATCAAATCTGAGAAGTCAAGTGAAAATCTTCGGATGAATTTCACCTTGTCGGAGAAGGAATGTACCTGAGTTGTGTTGGTTGGGAGAGATACGTTTTTGATTGAATCAACCCGATTAGGATCAATCTGAGTTCCCTCTTTGGAGACGATATGGCCAAGTAGCTTTCCTTCCATCATCGCAAAGATGGATTTCTTGGGATTCAATGATATGTGGTGATACTTGCATCTCTCAAACACTTTCACTAAGTGTTGAAAATGGTCTTGTCGCTTCTTTGAGAATGCGGTAAGGTCGTCAAGATAGACGACGATCAGTTTATCCTTTAGGTAACCAAACGCCAAATCCATGGCTCGCTAAAAGGTGGCACCGACGTTGATGAGGCTGAAGGGAATCCTCTCACAGGCGAACATTCCCCATGGGGTGGTGAACGTTGTTTTGATTTGATCCTCCTTGGATACTGCAATTTGGTTGTATCCAAAAAATCCATCAAGTAATGATCAATAGCATTTCTGGTCCAGTGACCATCTGTAATGTGTGCTCCATGATTGGTAAAGGATAGTTATCCTTTAGTGACAATCGGTTGAGGTTCCTGAAGTCTAGGCAGATCTGGATCTCTCTATTCTTGCATACAAGAACAATGTTAGACACACAGGTAGAATGATGGATTGGGAATATGATCTTTACGTCCACCATCTTCTGTACCTCCGCGTAGATTGTATCTTGGACACATGGGTTGTAGTGTCTCTGCTTCTGTTTGAAGGGATTGATATCTAACTTGAGTGGAATTGTGTGTGACAATTCCTTCAATGTGAAGACTTTCAAATCTTCATAGGTCTAGACGAAGACGTCTTGGTATTGTTCGAACAAGGATATAAAGGTGTTGCTTTCCTCTATAGTGCAAAAATTTCCCAAGTTAACAAGTCGGGGCTTGTCTTCGGTGCCAATGTTGACTTGACAATAATCAGCCGATGATTTTTTGGCCGAATTCCTTTGATCTTGTACATGCCTTTCATGCCTATCAAATGTGTCCTCCAAGGATACTAGACCGTTGGGGATATTGTTACCTCTCAATTGGATAATGCCCCATTTCGTTGCTTCGAAATATTCTGCGATGGATTCTTTGAAAGGGAGAAGTACAGTCTTCAAATAATAACTCTTTATAGTTGTCCCCCATGCAGATGAATTCTTCGATGTCATTATCATCATCGAATACCTGCCAATTGTCGCAATTGTTAGGGACAACCGACTTGTAGATGAGCTCAATGGCGAAGGAATTCTGACATAAGTCAGAATGAGGCATGAAGAGAGCAGTCAATACTGCGAGGGAATTCGCTTTTCTATTGTGCTCACGCGAAATGTATCTAATGTTGAATGCCTCAAACCAGTCGATTATATTCCACACCCTTTATCGATAAGACAGAAGGCAATTTTTTCTTACTTGGTAGCGCTCTCTAATATGTTGGATGATCAACTCTGTGTCATCTTCGACTTGGAGGAATTTTATACCCATATCCCTTACGTTTTTGAGGCCTAGTATGAGCGCCTCATATTTTGCAGTGTTGTTTGTATTATCAAACTGCAAGCGATAAGCAAATGGGTATAAAGAACCTTCAGGAGAAGTGATGACAACTCCTCTCAATCTTGTTGTTGAGCAACTTTTGTTGAATTGCATTGTCCACATCTTTGAACCTTTATTTGATGTGCTTATGGAAAATGAAACCTTTTTCTTTTCTTCAGTTACTTCAGACAACATGGCATATGTTCTGGGACCTATGCTTTGATATAGCACTTGTGCTTGGGGGTCCTGGGACTTCACCACCATGAATCTTGACTTATCCTCAAGTTCCAACTTGAAGCTACCTTTCATTTACGAGATTATCACGAACAAACAATCCAACTAAATCTCCCCTTCGAGATCCTTGCAAAAGATCCTACTCAGTAGCATCTCATAATTGATTGGAATGTCAGCTATCAAGATGGTCATCATGATCTTCTTCTCTAGATAGGATGCCAACCTTACTTGAGCATCCTTTAGTTGACTGACTAACGACATCGGCTTTGAATCAAGTGAGTAACACTTGTGAGTCTCGGTGCATGAGAGTCCCACTACGTTCATGATCTATAAGGGCATGATGTTGTCTGAAGCTCCTGAGTCTATTATATAGTTGTTGAGTTTGAACCCTCCCATATATAGAGATATGTAGAAAGGCTTCAGCTTTTCTTTTTTTGGTATGGAAGATTCGAGCAACGTGGGTTGAATTACAGCCTGCTTCTTTACTACCTTGAGAATTCGATCCAATTGTTCTGGATGGTTCTGAAGATACTCCAATTGTGATATATGTACCTTCATCTTCATCATGGAGGTCAGCATTTCGCATGGTTTTCTCATGTGAAGACTTGGGATTAGAAGTGGAAGGCACTTCTTTTCCCTTTTCATTTGACTTATGTCTTTCTTCTTCTTCTTTATGTGTTTTGAAGTGTTGGGAACATGTGAACATAGGCGTTGAAATATTCTCATGGATTATAACAAGAGAATATTGATGGTAATATTCTTCTTCTTGATTTTCGGGTTCGTTATGGAAGTATCTCGTAGAAAAGTCGCCATCAAAATTATTCGTTTGTGGTGAGACAATGTTCGCATTTGGTGAAGGTACAAATTTTGAGCTTGGTGTATCCTCATTATATCCCATGATATGGTTCATTCTCCGATTCTCAGGGCATGTGGATCTAGTGTGTTCATCTGTCTCATGGAAACAACATAACACATTAGAGTTCTCATCCTTTGCCTACCTTGGTGGAGGTCTTGGAAATCTAGGCTTGTAAATGTTGAATGGCTGGAAGTTGTTCCTCTTCGACTGATAAGGTTGTTGAGGTCGATACTGTTGTTTTTTTTTATATGGTGGTGGTGCGGGCAGTGCTTGTTTCCCTTGAGGGGTTGACTGTCTTTTGAGGATAGTCACCTCATTGGCTACCTTTTGTAGTAGTGGATCTATTGATGCTTGGACCAACGGTCTGATAGCATCATCCTTCATCTTCCCAGATGTGACCATATTGTCCTCAAGCTCAATAGCCTTTTCTTGTGCAATTAGCAAGTCCACTTTGTGGATTCCTTTTAAGAAAAACACTATCTCATAGGGAAGGGCATTGATGAAGCTGCTCATTAAGATCTCATCTGATGGATTGAGTGTGTGAGAGAGACGTCTAATGAGGTGATTAAACCTTGCTACGAACTCTCTCATTGGTTCTTTTGGCTCCATCTTTGAGGTTGATAAACAGGAAAATAGTTGATGGCTATCTTCAGCTAGCTTGAATCTTGCCAAGAACTTCTCGCTCATGACCGTCGAGCTTGTGATGATGCCTAGTTCCAAATGATTGAACCAATTTGCAGCATTCGCCTCATGAGTCTCAACAAAGATACGTATGGTGATGTCTTCGTGTGGTACATGTACAACAAAGCAAGCTATTGTGAATGCTAATATATGCTTGTTAGGATAACAAGCTCCATTGCCTTGAAATCTCGGGAAGTGCTTCCTCAAACCTTTGGGCAGGTTGTGATGTCGTTGCAAGGCTAATGGGCCGATGTTATTGCCCCAAGGCAGTGGGGTTGGATGTCTTGGATTTCTCCCATTTCGTCCATTACCGTCATTGTTGACGTCGTTGTCTCCCATTGTTGTTGGTTGAGCCAAAGGTTCTTCTTGTGGTTCTTCTTGAAAATTCTCAAGAACCTCTTGGAAGATTGGCTCTGCATTTAATTCTTCTTCAAAATCTTCTTCTTGAAAGAGAGGATTTGTCCTCCTCCTTGTGTACACTTGGTAAGCCAGGATGATTATTGCCACACAAGTGGTGGTAAAATTGGCCTTTTAGCTGCAAGATCAGCCTTCTCTTCTTCTTCATCCAGAATAGTAGTGGTGTTTCTCCACTGAGCAGGTGATTCATTTTTCTCAAAGATGAAGCTATGCAGACTACTGATGATGTTTGATTGTTCTCCTTCAATAAATATGAAATTTAGTTGAAGAACTACCAGAGTAAGACCTGGATGTTCGACTAGAGCAATAGGATGCCAGATTGTCATTCCTGTGACATAAAAGCATTATCTTCTTCTTGAAGTTTTATGCCTCGTTGCCCCATGGTGGGTGCCAGAAAATTGTTCGTGTTACAATTTACACCTCTGGAATTCCTATTGGCAATAAACAACTATGCATAGAATTAACTACTCTTCAAATTAGGAGGGGAAGCTCCCTCTTTTGTTGTTATTGCGTAAAAAGTAAAGTGGTCTAATTTTCCTATCTTTTTACTCAGTGATAGGGCACAAGGGTGATATAACTCAATGCATTGCGGCTAAGGTTTTCCATGGTTTTTGTAGGCCTTAACTACAACTATGCTAAACTATCCTACCTCCTCAAGTAAAACAGAGCGAGACGGTGTAGGAGAAATATTTGGGGAATGGTTGGATCACTTGGGCTAACCGTCTCTCAAAATGCATTTGAAAGCTCTAAACTATCAGATCTACATTGGAATAAGGTCTTATGCAAGCAAAAACTCATATGGTAAATTGAATCTCAGGACTCCCAAGGAGATGATGACACCTGTCTGACGTGTAGGTTGAGATTTAGATTACTAGAAACAACAAAGAACAATGAGTTGGATAAAATGATTCTCGAGGAAGTGATGACACCTATCCAAGGTGTAGGCCGAAATCTAGATCATAAAACAACATCAAACGATAACCATTAATTTCCAAATTCCCAAGGAGGCATCAGCACCTGTCCAAGGTTTAGATTGAAATAATAGATTATAAGAACAAACATTGATAGAACTTGAAACTTTGATTCAAATTGCACATTCACCTTTTGATTTATTTCTTCAAACTTTTTCAACGATTTACAAAGATTTGGGACAATAAAGGTACAAAATCATACACAATTGCTTATCAAACCAAATAACTCTCATCCAAGAGTGAATAGATATTGACTTGCAAGCTTGTTCGCACAATGGTGCAACAATTTTGTGTAGTAATAAAAGTTACAAAATAATGAGCAAAGGCTCTTATTTATAGAAGCTCAAAGGAGTAGGCATCCCTAAAATCTCCTTGAGCTAACAATGAGTTCTTGCCAATCTGCAAGATTTATTCCTATGTCTAAAATTAGGTGACCTAGCAGTTAACTCGAAAGTCTACTTCGGTTAACTAATTCTAAAATAAAAGAGAACTCCACTATACAAAGTGCCTCCAAAATAGACATCCACAATTAGAGGGATTAGACATGCATGATCAGTGGGATAGTGAGTTAACTTGGAAAGAGGCATCAAGTTAACTCCTGTCATCATAAATGCTATTTTGGAGGGGTACGACGTCCTAATTGAATGTTCACACCATATCACCTCGAGTCAACAGTTCCTCTAACCAGTTGTTGACTTCCTCTACCTTTGGAAAATTAATGCTTCGTAGGATGATAACATGTCACCACATCATCTATTCACCACTCGCAATCTATTGTTGATACTCAATATTCTTTTCAGCTATGTCATCCAACCTTGTTAACATGACTGCAATCTTACTCAACTTGCAGCCAGCAGGGTCACCGCAAAAACTGCTACGGATGAGATCTTGGAACTTTGTTTGTACCTCGACTAGCTTGATGTATGCACCTCCTTTATTCTGATATAGGAAAGGGATGGATGTTACCAACGTTCTTAAGAACTTGATAACTCTTGCCACGGTCTGTCTATACTCAATCAATTCCACAAAGTTTGTATCATAAGCTCTTACTTTATATGCAAGTTGTTCTTTCCATGTGTAAAGATGTCGCTTGTTCTCCTCTGTGGTAACTAATTCATATGCCATCTACAAGTCTAAGATAGTGATCTCATCCTTAGGCCTCTTCTCTACTATTTCCTTCTTTGATTGTTGGATCTCCGCATGAAGGTCATGGGATCTGTACCTTAGCTAGTACAATTTTTCAAGTATGCATCGGCTCCTAATGAAAAACTCTTACACTTGATCTCTCAAGTGCTTTCCATATAGGATCAGCTGACTTAGTTGATCTTGTTCTGTGGGGAGCTCTAGCATTTATGGAAGCAAGGTAGAGATGTTTTATGTACCATGCATCAAGTTGGATATATATAGTCACAACTATTGGTTTTCAACCTTTAGGGTTGCTTTATCTTTACCGTCCTTTGCCATTCTTTCTTTTAACACTTACTAATGCAACTTCAAGGAGATCTACCTCCACCTGATGAGTGGTCTTACCGAGGTTGACCTTCAACAAGGTGAAGTCATCAACCTCTACCTCATTTGCATTCTTGTCTTCAAGGGACGTAGCTATCTCTATGACAATCTCATTGTCAGCATTCTTTCCCACATGGACCCGCTTCTTTAACTTCTTTTCTGGCATGTATTGAGGGACATGGTCAAATTCTTTGAAGTCCAGTTGGTAGGATGAACTCTCTGTCTTCCTTCCTAGGAGATTCTTAAGCTAAGATGAATCTTGACTAACCTCGCTAGAAGGATGGATGTTAGGCCCTTGAAATCCTGACGAGCGGGATTATGTCATAGTGTCGCTGGGTGGCGAATCTATTTCAATATGGACCGGTGACTGTTGTGGTGGTGGCGAAATGGTAGGCTCTACTTCCATCTCTAGTACGGTCTCAACTGCAACTGTTTCCATGACTAGATCAGCTACAACTGTTTCCATGACTAGCTTAGCTATGTGTGTGGTTGTCTCCACATGTTCCTCTTGCTGATTTGTCTCAACAACTAGAATTTTTCCCCTTGTGTACCCTGTCATTCTAGCTCCTCTAGGATGGTTACTCCATTTCTTCTGTATGGGCTTATCACTTGACATGGAAGGTAGTGAAGAATGAACCGGTGGTGGCTTTGTGTCGGGAATAACTACCTTCCTTATATTTTTGTTGTCCATGTAGAGCTAGTTGTTTCTGACAACTTTGCTTGTCCTTTACTCAATAGACATACTTTCCTTGGCATACCAGTCCACCGCTCAAAGTGGTTGTGCGTCAACTTGATCTACAAAGAATGAGGGAAGAATGACTTCCCCATCATCATCGAATAAGCCTTCCATGTCCTCTGACATGATGTCAGCAATTTTTGGAAGTCTAAATCGGATGTAGTTGCGTCTTCTCACATTGAACTCGTCTTCATAGTTGACCCAATAGTCCTAGGAAGACTTGTGTGAAGAGTATTGACCAAGGAGTTTTTCCTAGTGGCCCCTAGGATCATATGACCATCTTTCAATGAGATACTTAAGATTGAGTCTCACCATCTCCTGTCCCATGGCCTTGGCATCAATCGTTGTCCTGCAATTGTAAAGTCCCATTTGGAAAGGAAATTTTGTAGTCATTTTGCATTTGAGATGCAGATGAGAATGTACCTCTCGTAACTGCCATAAGAACTCCATGAAGACCACCCTATTTCAAGGATAGCAGGGTAACATGGCAGGATGACCCTTGTACCCATACACATGTATGTAGGTGAAGGTTGGGAACTAGATGAACCAATCCGTCCAATCTACCATTGCCTCCTTGGTTGCTAGTGATATACGTATATGCAACTCATGATCGAGGTCTCTCATGGTGTGCATCAGGAAGAGATCATTTACTCATTTGAAGTGCCTTTCAGCTTGAGTGAACTCGAGATGCAAGAAATGCTTGTGAAATTTTTGCACACCCAAAGTTCCCACATTATTCAATGCTCTAAACTGGCCTTGGAAGGCAATCAGATATACGAGATATGAACACATGTGAAATTTGTGTGCCTCTAAGAAACCGGCCATCTGTTTGTGGAGTATATCACTGATTAGGGTGGGCCAGTCATAATGTTCTCTGTCTCTCACAATTTTAGCGATGACATAGTACATTCATGATTGGAATTTGTTTGCCTCTTCTTGATCAGTAATACGGTTGAGTAGAGTAATCATTACTGCATATTCATCTTTGAACTCTCCATGTCCTACGTTCTTCAGCAAGCTAGCTCTTTTCTCTTAAAGCCATTTTTTTGCCATCCTCTTCTAACATTTGTCTCTACCTGCATTGAATGCCTTTTCGCACTCTTTCATAAACATGACCAAGTTTTTTTCACATAGTGGAATGGCGAAGCACCTTTCGATATCCCTAGGCTTGAAGCTACAAATCACTTGTCCATCCACTAATCCGATTTCTCATGTGGTAGGATTGCAATGCTTTACACAAGCTATTACAAATTCCACACTCTGTATTGAGATGGGGAGTGACGCTGCCTCAAGCACTCTGGTTGCTCAATATTTTGAAGCGTGCATTAGTCTGTGCCTTCCAGCTTCTCTAAGTTGACCTTTGGGTGTGCCTGATGTAAATCCATGTCAACTATTTTCAGGATTTCATGGAATAAGACCATCTTGGTCTTGTATTCAACTTGGGAGAACTACATTCTGAAAACCTTGAAGATTGACTATACACACGATGTTGTTCGAGCAACTTTTTCTATGACTGCTAAAAATAGCCTTATCGAGGTAACTTTTTAAGGAAAATTCTGAGACGTGGGTTTTGTTGAGAATAATTTTCTAAACAAACTGAGATCATCAAAAATTCAAAAAAAATGAATTTTTCCATGGCGTGCAAGAGCCCTTCAGTGGCAGAGGCAGCGAGGCACTAGAAACTTATTTTTCCTGAAAATATAACACCTGGGTTTTGTTCGTACTTCAAAGTTAAACAAACCTAGTTTGTCTATTTTTTGAAATTGTGACTTTTCTGGAAACCCTAAAAATAGGGGTAATGAGGTAACCTTTTTTGGAAGAATCTGACACGTGGGTTTTGATGAAATTGTTGTGGTAATCATACCCAAAATATTAGATCTATGAAAAAACTCTATTTACTTGGACATGCAAGAAGATCTAAGACAAGAAGTTTGGAAGTTACAAACCGCCTCTTTGGATCTTTAAGAAAATCACTCATGAAGATGCAACCTCTGATAAATTGTCCCTCTATGAAACTGATTCATGAAAATATGAAGAATGTTGAAAGACCCTCTATCAGATCTTGAAAAGATGTTGGAGAGGAAAAATACTTGTTCTTGAGCTTCAACCTACAAGAAAGATGTTGAATTATGACACCTAGACTTGATAAATAGTGTTTGATGTTGAATCAATCAAGTTTAGGGTGCCAACTCTTGATTGAGGAGTTATTTTTCCTGATCTGGAGTTCACAGAGATGATTTCCACCAATTTGGGGACATTTTAGACATGAAAAGGCTTTCAAAATAGACAACTTCAGTCAACTGAGTCTAATTTTGACTTTAGGCATTTAAGTTGAGGAGTTAAACACTTTTTCATTCCCTTTCCGTGATGAAATGTCTTTGTTCGATCCTTGATTTTAGTTGCTTAGTTGATCTTGAAGTGTTGCTTACAGGTCCATTGTTGAGATGAAACAACTCTAAAGAAGTGTGCTTGGGAGATACAAAGCTCAAAACCTGAGTCTAATGCCTCTAATTCTTGGGCGCCTTTTCTCAAGAAGTTGCATTTTTCACCAGACTTAGTCAATTTCTTGAGTGTTCTTCAATTCCTCCAATTTGACCCTCGGTGCTCTGATCTGAGATGGATAGCTAGTTCATTTCCCGAAAGGATGATCGACTTCACAAGTTGAAACATGGGATGGATAGCCAGTTCATTTCTGGAAAGGATGACTGGCTTCACAAGCTGTGAAAGTCGATTTAGGGGTCTTAAAAGTATGGGCTCCCTTGGCTTGCAAGGGCACCTTTGACCTTTTGTGTTGTCATTTTCAGTTTGCAACCTTTGACGAACAACCCCAATTTGATCTTCATCATCAGATGCTAGATTTATCTATTGAATTCGCTGACGATGTCATTGTTGAGATTGATCAAGACGAAGGACTTCTTGGAGGTCACTAAGCTTGCAGACTGCATTTGATTGCCCAAAAAGTTAGGTGCCTATTTCTAGGAAGGTGCATTTTCCTTAACACTTGGTCAATTCTTCATGTCTTTCATTATGCCTTTTCTTCCAGTGTTTTACGCTTGATCTTCGTTTGTGAATGCTTGACAGGTCATATGAACGTGCAACTAGATTGATCACGAAGCTGAGAGGATGTTGAGCAGATGCCTTGTAGAAAGAAGTTGTTGAAAAGTTCATCAGGTGACCCAAAATGAAGGGTGCCCTTGTCAAGCAAGGGCACTTTTGCCTTGATGTGACTGTTTTTCTTTGATGATACAAGCTTTCAACATCTCATGTCTCCTTTTTTATTTGTTAGAGATTGATGAATCAGGTGATCTTGCTTGATGATGCGTCAGAAAGCCAACAAAAACATGAAGGAGATGATTGTCTTGGAAAAACTTGATGACTACCTTTGACCTTTTAACTTCATGGGCACCCCTGGCTAGTAGGGGCACTTTTAGCTGCAATTTCATCATTTTCTTTGAAAATTCTCATCTCTTCACGCTTCGTGTTCGTCACGTAGCTTGACTAGTTTGAGAATTATCGTCAACGACACGAACGCATGCATCCTAGCAATCACCTTCACCATGTTGCGTGTACAGGTGTTGGAAAAATGGCTAAGGCATGGACTGTGTGACCTCTTGTAGCAAGGCGTACATTCTCTAGACTTAGTCAATTTTTAGCATTTTTCACTTCCGAAAAATCCCCTCCATCGTATAGCATCTTTTCGAGCATCTTTCTCCATGAATTCTTCGTTGAACCTTTTGAGGCTTAGATTTTGACACCTGGTACTAGCCATTCTGCCATTAATGGATGTGGTGGCCCTAGCTTTCTTCCTGAAAAATAAAAATAGACCCACTAGAGTAAAACAAACTTTTTGGTGATTTTGACTTGACCAGTTTGATCATGAAGTCAAATTATCCTATCAAAATGTTTTTCAATCATTTATGGAAAGGTCCTATTTTTTAGGGTTTTCCTAAAAACAAGGGTTTGAAACCCTAATTTTCAAGTTTTCAAAAATTTGCAAGTATCTTCCTTGGTACAAACCCACAAAAATCCTATGTTTGACCTAAAATGGACTTTTGACAACAATTTTACATGATTTAGCTCATTTAAGCAAAATGTCGTATTGAAGCAAAAATTTATTATGGGTACAACACTATCTTTATATTTTTTATTAGATTAATAATCTCTCTTCCTCTCTCCTCTTTTTCTCTCTATATTTGTTTTCCCTTCTCTCTTCCTCTATCTCTCTTCCTCTCATTTCTTCTATCTATTTCCCTCTCCCTATCTTTCTCTCCTTACTATTTTTTGCTATCCCTATTTACCCCTCTCTCTCTCTCTCCATATATATATATATATATATATATATATATATATATATATATATATATATATATATATATATATATATATATATGTCTCCTATTTCTCTTTATCAAGCTCTATCTCTCTCTTATGTGACTATATCTATCTATGTCTCTCCTCTTCTCCTTTCATCTCTCTTTATTTATCTCTCCTCCTCTCTATCTCTTTGTCTCTTCATACTTATTCCTTTATATCTATACCTCTATTTTTGTATCTCTATCTCTCTCTTTTTTCTCTCTATATCTCTTTGTCTCCCTCTCCATTTCTCTATTTCTCTCTTTATTTTCTCTCTCAATTTTCCTCCTAAGCGTGCAATGGGTACACTTAAGAGGTTTTAAAGGTGAAATATCATATCCTTAATCAAATTACATGTTACCCTAATTATAACTCCCTATGGGCGTGCTATCCTTGAATTGTTGGTATGAAACGACTAATCAAAATTTACTTTCTCTCTCTCACTCTATAAATTTTAATTTATATTTTAAGTTTGAAATTCATTTTATTATATAGATTATAACAAAAATCTAAAATAGAATTATTCTACAATAATTTAATTTTTAATAAGATAAATAGTTATAAATTAAATTAATTTGATCATTTTTAATTATTATTTATGATTTCATAAAAATACATAAATAATAAAAATATATTTCAAACCTAAATCTAAATTATAAATTAAAATAAAATAAACTAAAGGGAAAGTCAAGATATATCAAAATCTAAATATTAATAAACATGATAATTTTACAAAATTAATAACAAATAATAAACTTATTAAGTTGATAAATGATTAAATAAAAATAAATAAATAAATTATTAGAATTGAAATATTAATAAAATATGTATGTAAAAAATAATTAATATATTAAAAATAATTTTAAAATAAACTCAATATTAATAAATAAATAAATATTATAAAACATTATTAAATAAACTAAAATGTAGAAACTAAAACTATATTTCAAATAAAATATTAAAAATACAAATAAAGTATATTAAAATTGTTAAAAGTAAAATTCTAACTTTTATATTGAAAATTGCAAGTAACATCAAACTTACTTTGATGGGGCGGCTAAAGGAAATCCGGGACCTGCTGGTTGTGGGGGAGTGATAAGAAATTCTAATGGTAGGCTTGTTTCTATGGTGGTGCTCCCTTTGGGAACCCAGACAAACCACTTTGTGGAAACGATTGCTGCCTATCATGGACTCAAATTGGCTCAAAAGAAAGGATTTAAGAAAGTGTGGCTTGAGGGAGATTCCCTCAATATCATTAATAGTTTGAAAAAATGTGCTACCTCCTCTTGGACTATTGAAAATTTGATAAAGTATTCCATTGATATCCTTAATTCTTTTGATGACTATTATATCTCTCATATTTTGAAAGAAGGAAATAGTTTGGCTGATATCTTTACTAATTTGGGGGTTAGAGGGGTCCGGGAGTGGGATTTGAACTATAGAGGCTATTGTCACTATTAATCATGATGCACAAATCTAAGGGGAGTTATGAGCTTGCTTGCATGGTGTTGGGCATGTATGTTTATCATCACATGGAAGGGTATGATATGGAGGAATGGTAATCAGGATTCGACCCTCCCTGATGGTACTAAGGGTGATATCCATAGGGAGAAGATTACTATGTTATTAAATCGCCTCTACCATGTCTCTTTTCTCACACAGATTGTGGGTATTCTTAATGTTGCTTTCTCGAGAAGCTTTTCCACTACTCTGAGAGTTGCGAACATTTGACTCTATGAACTCGGTGGCCATGGGTGGAGACAAAAATCGTACGGAGCCTTTCTCTTGCCACGTGGTTAAGAAGAATTTAGAGGTTTCAACTATTCTTGAGAAGGGAGGGTTGACGCCTTATATTGAGAGACTGCATGGTAATAACCCTCAGACAACTGCTCTGTTTGTCAAGAACTAGAATAACAAGGTGTTGAAACTTGGAGGGACGGAGTATGATTTTATCGAAGACCTCATAGCCCACATTACTAGTTTATCGACTGATGGTATGAAGGTCTACAGAGATAAGAAAGAAGCGTAGAATGCCATGAAAATCTTTTTCAAATGGGAGGAAGCCAAGGATCTTAAAGCGACGAAGAGTGGGGGTTATCAGAGGAAGTCTATCAAGGCCTTATGGGGGGACGTTGCTGAGGAAATAATGCGGTACATTTCTCTTGAAGGTTGCTATTCTGCGGTAAATGCTTATCACTTTGTCCTTCTTAACCATTTCCATCACAAGAAAAGGATTTCTTTTCCTTTTTACCTTTTGGCCTCTTTGAATGTTGGCATAATTGACCATAAGAAAAATCTGAAGAACCTTGTTCTTCATGTGGGGTTGATTCTCCTTATCTCTAATTATGCCAAGGCTTTTGAGGTCGTTAAGCTGCTTTTTGTCCCTAAGGATGTGAAACATAAATAGGATAAGGGGTATGAGACTGTCTCTGAGGAGGATGTGACCTGCAAAAATAGGGAAAAACGAAAGCTTATCCTGGAAAAGGAATCGAAGTCGAAGGATGATGTGGATTTTGTGTCAGACTCCCTGGCTACTATGGATGAAGATGTGAGATCCCCTGCTTTGGGAAAGCGCAAAAAAGAGGGTTCAATCCCTAACAAGGGTTACGACACTTGTAGCGAAGAGCTTGATGATGAAATGTTGAGTCAGAGCAGAAAGGACATGAAGGATATGGTTGGGGAGGTTGCGTCGCCTCCCCCTACTCTAAAAAATAGGGTGATGATTGTGGGTGATAGTCTAAATAAGGTGGTGAGGTCTGCTTGTAAAATTCTTGAGCTGGATACTCCTAAAGTGGTTGGCGGACAAGATGTTGTGGGGTCTCTAGATGGTAGGGAACAGGATGTTGTCATTTCTTCGGGTGGGCATCGGGACCAGAAGAAGGACAAGTTGGTTGTGGTTGATGTTGGGCATGTTGTTGTAAACCCTCCTATGATGGACCCGAATAGGCAGATGAGAAGGATGGTGGTTGTTGCTAAGATCGTGGAATCCATCCGAAAAAACAAAACGCCGACTGCGACGCCAATTGTTGTTGATAAGGGTAAGGAGGTTGTTGCTGATAAGGATAAGGTTAGCTCCTTGCATGAGGAGGATGAAGAGGGTAAAGATGTTTTTACTATTAGTAAAGAAAATATTGTTGATGTTTTGGGAGCCGTTAAAGAGGGCTCAATTATTTTTTACAAGCTTTTTAAGTGGATTTTCCATTAATTAAATATGACTAATGTGAAAGTGAGGGGTGTCTTGAGCAAAGCGGAGGACTCCTCTGTTCAGGATCAAATCGATGATCTGATGAATTCACCAAAGATTGTGGCGGAGGAAACGCTTCTGTTGAAGCAAAATCTTGAAGGAAGAATTCTCACATTGGAAAATCTCATTGAAAGGATTTATGCTAATCTGGATAAAGGAAGGGAGGGGAACAAAATGGGGTTTAATGCTAAAAATTTTGGTATTACTTCCCCCATGGATAGTGTTAAAAATGGTAAAGATGTTGTTGATGATGATGTTGATAGCAAGCTGGTGGAAGGGGAGAAGCTTGGTGATAAGGGTGTTGATAAGGGTTGTGTTTTGATTGGCGAGGTGAAATCAGGTGGGCCTGGGGTTAGGACCCAGAACAAGACCAAAGCTCAGGCTAGGGCTCCTACTCATGATATGTGTGTTGTTGGGGATGAAGGTGTTAAGAACACGGCTTGTGATGTGGAGGCTACAGACATTCTGAATAATATGTAATGTTGTTGGATGGGGTCCTTTTTTCCTAACTTTTTGTTGTGGTTGTGTTGTGGTTGGGTTGTTTTGCTTTAGTTGACTTTATCTTTCGTTACAGTTGTTTTTTTGTGTAAAGAGTTTCGGGTCCCTTCAAAACCCATTCTTTTACCTTTAATCAAAACATCAAACTTAATTAGTGAAAATAAAATAAAACATATATTGATTTATTGTGTTAACTAGTTATTAATAAGTTGGTTTTGTACCAATTAAAAACTAAAATTTTACGCTCTTCAAATATAATTTAATTTTTTAAAAGTAAACATGTTAAATATTTAACTTTAAAAATTGTAAAATTTATTTTTGTTGAACATAATTTTTTTTTATTAAAGAAAATCTCACAAAAATCAATTAGCTATATTTAGATTCACACTATTAAAATAATAAAATAAAACTTAATTTAAAGCACATCCATAAATTAGATAAAATAATCTTCCATTTCATTTATACAATTAAAATAAAAATTTAAATTAAACCTTAAACTATTTGACATTGCAACTTTTTAATTTTTCAAATTTTATTCACTTCAAAACATAAATAAATACAAATAAGAATTAAATTAAAATAACTATAATTACTATAATTATTAATTAAATTATAATTCAAATCCTATTATTATTAATTATTATAATCCTAAAAGAATTATAATTCGGGTTAGGATTAAAATTAATAAGAAGGTAAAAATTATGGTTAAAACTATTCAAAAATTAAAATAAATTAAAAATAAAATATTACTAATAAAATCACTTAAATATGATTAATTATTGGTTCATTAATATTTAACAATTATTGATTTAATATAATACATTTTATTTTTTAATATTTATATATTAAATTAAAAAATAAACAACTTGTAATAACTAATCATTTTAATATATAACAATTTTATATTAATAATAAGAGAAGGAATATTTCCAGCATATAATATATAAATTTTAATTATTTTTAATATATATTATATTTTTTTATTTATAAAATTTATTTAATATATAGTAATTAGTAATATAATATTTATTAAATATATTATTTATTTAAAATTTAGTGATTAAAGTTAGGTTTATAGTTATGGATAGTGTTACGATTATAGTTAGGGTTAGAGATAGGTATAGGATTATGATAATGGTTTAGAATTTATTGTTAGGATGAGAGTTAGGGTTAGGGTTGGGGTTAGGATTAGGGATAGAATTAGAGTTAGGGTGTGAGTTAGGATTAGGATTAGGCCATGCAAATAACTAATTAACAATACTAAAACACCATAATTAATAAAACCTACATTTATTTCTATTCACATTAATAAAACTTACATTTAATTTTTTCCAAATCTACTAAACAATAATTACAATACTATAAAGACAAGTACTAGCCACTAGTGGCACTTGTTAATATTATTATTTGAAAAATATATATTTATTAAAAACTTATTATTATTTATCTAAAAATCTTATCCTATCTTTTCTTAATTTAAAGCTAAGACTAGATAAGAATGCAGTTGTTTTTCTTTAATTATATATTATATTTTTTAATATTTTAAAAAAATTGATGGTTGATATCATTTTAATAGTCTTGCATCTTTCTCTACAATTTTCAACCATTGATTTTCAAAAGCAGGTCATTCACTTCATATAAGGAACACCTTCGGTGTAAATATATACATTTAATCCCCAACAAATCTATCATGTAATATTCAAATTATTTTATTTCATCGCAACAATTAAAAGAAACAACATTAAAAACACATTTTTGTTAGCATTTGAGATGAAAATGACAAATATCTATTAATAATAATTATTTAATGGAGAAATTGAATACTAGACTTATATTTTTTGACAAGAGAGCATATCAATTCTCATAAGTAACTTCCCTAATGCTAAGAAACCGATTATGGCTAGAGTAGTTCAAGAACACCACCTCTTAGATGGAGGATTTATTTGCCTATAACCTTTAAAATATTATATTTTTATTATTAAAACTAACACTATCCCTAACTGTAACCTTAATCTAACACCATTAACCCTAATCCTAACACTAACTAACTAAAAACACAATGCGGAATTGAATTCGAATAAGGGAGTTAGAAATTGACATCTTATAGCCAAAATTAGATGGTTCTTTGTTTCCAAAACAAAAACAAAAGATTGGATTCCTTATTGATCCATAAAGTTATACTTCAAACCCACCATTATTATTGTTATAATCTCTGCTAAAAATTTGTATTTACTTGATGATAATTGGTGATCTCAATTAACAAATGAAGTCCATTGACAGTGATTTCTAGCCACATCCATTCCCACATCTTTTACTTCCTTTGTTCCAAACTACCTGCCAAAAAAAGATGACCACCTCTTAGTTTAAAAGTAGTTACAACAGATTAAAGATCAAGTTATAAAGTTTCAACTCCATAATAAGTTCAATCATTGTACAAATGTTATACAACTCATGTAATTTTGTCTATTTTGTGTAATTGTTGTACAACTCATGTAATTTTGTATGTTTTGTTGTCTTGATGGTTGGAACTTTGGTAGTGGTTGTTGCCTTTGTAACTGGTTGCTATGTTCTTCAGTCACTTCTCGTAACTTCATTTAGATAATTTTTTATTGTTTTGTTCAATATAAAAAAATTACAAACGATAAAAAGAGAATATAATACAAACAATTAGGATTTCAAAAATCTTTGCCTGTGGAATTCTATCAATCATATCGTAGCTACTATCTGAATCTTTTCTTGAATCTAATTGCTACCATATAGAATCATTTTAATCCTTTCTTAACCCAATTATTAATCTTTTAAAATATTATATTGCAATAGTTAGTAAAAGGATATTAGAAATCGACTTGTGTCTTGATTAATAAAATGCTTGATTCATAGGGAATCTGTTCATATTTCACTGTCCCAAAATATGGAGGTAAACAAATACAAGGTGGGACTTTGATGGCCCAATTTTTTCTTTCTAAAGTTATTACTAAAAATACTTATGTAACATTGAAAAGAAATTAAAAAAAAATCAACTAAATGTAAGTAGTAAATTTAATATATAACTAATTATAGGTTATAGAGTCAAGAGATAATAATTGGTATGTAAGAAATCTTTTTAAAATGAAATGAATTAGAATTTAGCTTCATGGATGGTTTGAAGATTTTTTATTACAAATTGTGTTTTATGATCTAAAATTATGTTCATAAATCAAATTTAAAACTAATAACTTTTGACATGTGACTGATTGAATTGTTCTTTGATAGATGGTTGATTGAGTTGTTCTCTATATTGGCT
Source organism: Sequoiadendron giganteum (assembly GCA_007115665.2). NCBI lineage: Eukaryota > Viridiplantae > Streptophyta > Pinopsida > Cupressales > Cupressaceae > Sequoiadendron > Sequoiadendron giganteum. The sequence continues at coordinate 388,745,826 of CM021101.1, read as the reverse complement.
TGAATTTGTGTATATGGAACTGGTTGTTGCTCTTGTAGGTTTGAATCTTGCCTACAAAATCAAACCCAATACATGAAAATGAATTATACTTTTCTAGATGCTTAAAATATATTGTTTATTTTTTATAATCTATTTGTTAATACATAGCTTTGATCCACTCATCCAAGAGGTAGAATGAACAGATGATCCAAGACCTTACCTAGTCACATGATGCTAGTTGTCCATACACAAATACATGACTTGGTGAATAACTCACAAGGTATGCAAAGTACCAACAAACCAAGATGATAGGAACCAAATACAAACACTAAGGAACCATTCTCCTTTGAATGGCCTTTTTTTAGAAAGGTTTGGAAGTGCTCACTATCTCTAATCACCCCTATTGGAACCAAATTCCCCCTATTTATATTCCAATTCATCCAAGAAATTCTCTAAATCATCCATGTTGCTACTAAAAATTTCCCTTATTACAAAAAAGTGATTCAAATAGGAAAATATGGCTCAAGAGGACAATGGAGTTCCCAAAAACATAAAAGTTGGTTCCAAGGTCAACACAACAATATATAATAATTCTAAAGAAATAAATAACATATAACACTAAGTTACCACCTTTCAAGGCAATAATCAATGGTAAAAAATACAAGACGAGTGAAAGGATGGGCCTAGGCAAGCCTAAAGCAACCAAATACTAACATCTAGTGTAACTTTCACTTTCCACATGGGCTATTTACATATGGTTTCAACCATGCATTTCCATTATGCTTAAGGTTCATTTAGCCACATGAAACATTCATGAATTTCATTAATTCAATTTTAATCAAAATCGCTTTACTATTCAAGCATTGACATCATACATCAAATACGAGAAGCATAAAATAGCAATGCAACTCCTAAACATAATGTCTACTACATGACACCATATAATTGATTTTATCTACTCATAATATTCAAATGATAAACATATCATCACTTCTAATTTCATTTCACATTCTTAAGCAATATATATGTATCCATATTATTATCAAGATTACTCTAAACGCGTGAAATCCTTTGACTAATGGTAAGAAAACAAATCAATTTACAACATACATGTATCCTACATTGAAAAGAATTGCATCCCAAGAATTAATGATTCAAATTCTAAATAATAGATTATAATAATATGTAATTGATCACTCTAATTCAGGATCACAAGATCCTAAGTATACATACATTTACTACAAAAAAATGATATAGTAGGGATTACAATTACAAGCCTATATCTAAAAATACAAGAATGGACATAATCCGAGATAATTAAAAGATTAAATACAAAGGTAACATGATTACAACCTTTACTTGATTCAAGGAATAAATGTAAACTAAGCAATATACTAAAATAAGAACTATTCAAGCTCCCAAGAGATCTTTGAGGAGGGGACTAATTGAAGACATTACGTACCTCCCAACCATATTACTATCATCAAGCACAATAGATGTGTACGCCACTCTAGGAAACCATTGAGCTATAGAGAGAATCTATGGGAAAAATAGGTTTTGAATGGACCTAAAACTATTTACAACAGATTTTGAATGAACCTGAAACCATTTACAAGTAGGTTTTGACGGGGAACCAAAACCCACTCAAAGAAGAACAAGATGCACATGAATACAACATAGACAACCAACAGCGATCCAGTAGCAGATCACCAAATAAACAGCATGACTACCAAAGTCTGCACAAATTAGAAAAGGTTTTAATAGGAACCTTAAACCCAACACAACCAAGATTTATAGGGGAACTTGAACCAAAAACCACATGAGACAACCAGGCAACCATCAGCTTGTAATAGCCAGACTACAACAAAACTCTTATCAGCAACACCCATCGAATCCAAACTCCCCACCTCAATATGAGAGTTAAAAATTAAAATAAAACACTCAAGAGCCCCAGCTTTCTCAAAACACCAGTCAACCCAAAACACCAACCCAACCTTCGCCTCAATAGGAAGGGGCTCACCTCTATAGGAGAGGATGAGATGAGGACCTTTTCCACAAAAAATAGAACTTCCCACCTGATCCACAACACACCTCTTCACCTCAATAGAAAAGGGCTACACCTTCGAAGAAGTAGTCTCCACCTCCAAAGAAAACCAAAACTATAAATTTTGAAGGGAAGCAACTACACTCATAGAAAGGAACAACATAACATCCTTTGGCATAGCAGTAAACTAAAGTACTGACAAAAAATAGAGCACTCCCCTTTTTTATGTTGGGTGGTTGTTTCTTTGACTGCCAGTCTTGTATGCTAAGCTTTGTGCTCTCCCCCTTTTGAGTCTGAACAAAAATGCCCCCATCCTATAAATCAATCTTTAGGACCCAAAAGGGGGAGAGCACAGAGCTCAGCATATAAGACTAGCAATCAAAGAAACAACCACCCAGCAGAAAATAAAATAAATTAAAAAAAAAAAACAAGAAACCATGGCAACCACAAACCACTTCAGCACTCCAAGAAACATGTCCAACCAAGAAGAAACAAGGAGGGAAGAGAACCACTCCACCAAGGCCACCCCAAACACACATCACCAAGAGAAACACTCCCACAGGAGCCATAAAAGAAACATCTCTACAACAAAGCAGAACCCAGAGAAGAGCAGCCTCACGGCCAAGCAAAACAAAAAGCACCAAAGAGGATCCATTGGGACCCAAGAGAAATAGGACAAGGCAAGGAAAGCCTCCAAGAAGAGAGAGTAGAGAGAAGGAAAGACTATGAAGAATAACCTCTGACCCTTCATGCCAGTCAGGGTCTAAAACATGCCAAAAGTTGTCCACAAACAACTCCACCAAATTCAAACCAAAAACCTCAGCCCACATCAAGGAAGAAGTTCCACAAAAGCACAGTCCCAAAGCCACAGTGAAAGAAAGCTCCAACAAAGAGGCACTGAAACCCACAAAAAATTAGGAGAGAGCTAGGATAACCTGCAAGCAGAAAGAGTAGAGAGAAGGAAAAACCAGTGAAAGCAACATCTAACCCTACATTCCAATCAGGGTCTAAAATATGTATGAAACTCTCCATAAATAAACCCACAACAGGCATCCCAAACACTACACCGAGCACCATAGTAGGAGCCATGTAGAAGTCCAGCACCAAAGACAATGAGACAGACAAGCCCATAAGACCAGCACCCAGCTGGACAACCAACAAAGAAGAACATGGCCAAAGATCCCCTAGCGACCAACCTCCATTAGCAACATCGACAAAAATAGAGCCACCAATGCACCCAACATCATCAAAAAACAAACTCCCTATCGAAACTCCTCTCGCTCATCACGACAAACACACTCCCAACAGACGCAAGCATAGGCAGTAACCAAACCACAAAAAAAGGAAGCACCGTAGCCACCAAAGAACCCCCATCCAAATCTTCATCCTCTCCATCATCATCAGCATTAGCATAATTTGAAATAGCCTTCCCACTCCCATTCCTGCTTGAATGCTCCATTATTAGAGAGAATATATGGATACACCACTATCAAGACCATTCTTAGACACAAACAAGGGTATTTAAACAAGACAACAAAATAATCCACATAAGGGTTGCATGTGGTTTTCACACACCAATCAATGCATAATATAATATACATAAATAATATAATTTAATGCACAACCACACTTGAATATATAACTCATAAAGGGTTTGATGCATGATTTCAACTTGGGTACTTATGACCTAATCGAACAAAGAAAATGAAATTAGCTAAATAGATGGAGTATCAACAATTTTTAATTCAAATAATATTGTCCTTTACTATTCACCAATAGTACTCATTTCACTTCAATGTCGTTGAGGAAAGAAGGAAGACTATTCCAAATCCATATTACTATTCATCCATTAACACATGCTAAATCATCATTTTACTCAAAATGGTCATAACATGGAAAACAAGGCATGATGTCATCACATTAATATCCAAACACTTAATAATTTGATTTTTCAAGAAGAAAACATGAGGCCACAAAATAATATCTCAAACATTCAAAATTTTAAATTTTATCTTTTCAAGATTTCGTCGAGATCCATAAAACCAAGTTCTACAATTAATAACTACCAGGTTTTTCATTAATTTTTTACCAAAATTAAAACCTTAAAATTTCCAAAAAAAATATATACACTATAATCCAAAGATTTGAGGGGAATCATCTTTTCCAATCACATAAATTTTTACAAGAGTTTTTCAAGGGTTTCTAGGTGTTTTTATGTTTTCAAAGAAAACTAGAAACAAACTTGTTTAAATTTCTAACAGTACTCTTTTGTTCTAAATTAACCCAACAACACAAATATACAATCACTTAATTTCTAGAAAATATTTGCAAATATTTTATACCATTTTATGTTTCAAAAAAAAAATGAAACTGTAACAAAATAAAATCTACAATCTCATTGATTGCTTAATAAATTGAATCATTTCCAAATCTAAATTCAAGCATATTCAAACAAGCCATACACATATCTCAAATGATATGGGATAATGGCCAAACAAGAAATCACATGAAGGAATTGTGCTCTTTAAATAGAAGGATATTTGTTTATTGTGCAAGCTTTCAAATAGATATTCTTGAGGTAGAAATCATCCCAAACATAGCAATCCTTTCTCCAAATGATCTCTCCCAATTCCTTTGATGCTCCATTCAAAGGTTTCAAGATAATAAAAAAACCTTTTCCAAGCAATGACTTTCACATATTGGAGAGGAAAAAAATGAACAATTCCTTTTAAAATGCTTGTCCTTTTATTTTTTATAAAAGTCCTTAAGCTACTACTAAGAGCCTTTCTCTCCTTTCACATTGGAACTAGATAATTTTAAAACTAGATATTTTCACTTCACAAACAAATATTTTTATTTATTTTATCAAACAAGATTAAATATGATCTTTCAAATATAACTAATGTATTTTATTTTAAGACTCATATTTTCTTTTCAACTAAATATTTACTCTCAATCAAAAGAAAAATAAAGTTAATAATAATTCAAATACTAAACCAATTTCATATTAACATTTATAATGAACCATTAAATTAGTTTGAGCACTCAAGTCAATTAATTTATATTTAGGAATAAAATAATGTACACAAAAAGCATGGAATTTATGGGCCTCACATAATATGGATCCAAAATCATAAATGATTTAGATTGTTGTCAAACCAAATAAACACAAGGAACATTTTTTTATTTGAAACCAAATTAATGGGTGAAGAAACCAAACATACCCACAAGAATCACAAGCTCACTAACTTGGCAACAAGGACTAAATAAGGTGAGAAGGTCAATTGAATCTAGGTCATTCTCCTCCACACACTTGCATTAGTTAAAAAAATGTATATTTCCTATATACTTAATGTGAAGCATCAAATATGATGATGAAGATCATAGTTGAAGCAATATATAATGACAATGAGAACATGTAATCTAGCAAGGCACATATCCATCCTAAAATTACATCATGTTATAATTAACTCAAAATAATCATTAATACAATCATAGAAACAACAAGACCAGTCAAGACTTGTCACATATGTATGAATTACACCTCAAAAATGTTTACAAGGTGAATAGACTAAATTTTGATTGGTGAAAGGTAGAGATTAGAGGGTGTAGGCATGTGGTATTGGACTGACCTATCCACAACAATATTTCAAAAGTGGATATTATAAAACTAGTAGACTTATTTTCCAATAGTATATCTAAACTCGACCAATATGAGATCACTTAAGAGGAACCTTTTTTGTGTGTAATGAATTATGTCACCTTGCAAAATAGTTATTGGTGATCAAAAGTTATTGGCGATCAAAATTTATTGGTGATCAACAACTATTGGTGATCAAAGAGTTATAGGTTCAAAATAGACATTGGCAAACATTGGTATGTCTCAAAAATTTATATTGTAGTTGATAACTACCAATTTGAGCATCAATCCACAATCATAGAGGTCATAAGTATGCTCAATGGTATTCTTATTAGATTAATTTTTGGTTCAAGAGCCTAAAACTCCTTTATGGAATCCTCTTTAGGGGATTGAAACAAGATAGTGGCTTCTAAGGAGTTTAGTTAGGACATTGAGTTAGCCACTAGGGCCTAACTAGTATCAAATTATCTTGTTAGTAGTCATGTTGAGACCTTGGAACCTTCACCTTTATGGTTGACTTCTGCATCATACCTTTGGGTTCCTATGAGGCAATATTTGGCATGGATTGGCTTGGCATTCATTGATTTAGGATCAATTAATGTTACAAGGCGATAGAGTAATATGATCATTTTTGTGTTGTGATTATAGGGATTTTGAGACTCATTTATCTTCATATGATCTCCATGATGTAATTAAGGAAAAGTATGAGAAAGGGATGCACATTATTTTCATTACAATTAGTAACCATTGAGGATGAGGGACCTAATACTTCCCTAGATGATCATTTTATTCTTCAAGAGTATGTAAATGTGTTTTTTAATGCGTTAAATAGTAGCCACATTGGCAAGAGATAGATTTTCATGTTGATACTATTATAGGATTCAATCCCTTTCCACAAGCTCCCAACAAGATTTTCACTCATAAGAATAATGAGATCAAGTTGTAGTTGGATGAGCTATTAGAGAATGGGTACATTCATCCTAGCATCTCTCCTTGGGGTTGTAATGCCCCGCCAAGTAACCTTAAAAGGAAGTTGCAATTAACATCATAAGCGAACCAATTTTTTTTTATAAAGTGCATTTAACATACACATTCACTTACTAGTTAACAACAACCTCTAAGGCTACAAGGTTAGGATTACTTAAACCCACACATACATATTACATATAACCATAGCCTTATGAACTTTATGAAATCACCATCATACATCATAAGAATATCACATAACATAATAAGATAATCAACCGAGATACAATCTCATAAACATTATCTTAAACCAATAGTTACATCACTCATTCTCAGAATGAGGCAATAGTACAAAAGATTACAATTACAAAATTCCACCTCATAAACATAAGAGGGATAAAATAACTTATACAAGTTAAAATATTACAATGCAAGATAATACAACAAGAACCGCGAGCTGTCCATCTGGATGTCTCGCCACCAAGTACTGAAGATAGATGGGGACCCAACGGTTTTGGTGCATGTTCCACCCTACCAATGTGGTACCCGAAGGCCCACCCCCCATGCTAGGAGATAGTAACAAAGTAACATGGAATAAGATCTACTACCTCTAACCAAAGGCAGACTCAAACTGACTCATACTATTATAACCAACCAAATGAATTAACAAGTATGAATCAAGTACAACTCAAGTATAATACAAGTACAAATAAAAAATAATACATGTACAAATCAAGTACAATACAAGTACAACTCCAACATCATTGACATAGGTCACATTGCTTCCAGACATAAAGTAGATCAAGTATGTTCAAATAACCATACACATAAAATAATTAACGGCAGTTGTCATAGATAGAGTGTCATCGCAAGGTTTGTCATGAGATCTCCTCTGGGCATTCTTCATAGGCTCCGGCACAAGTAATCCTGGTGGCCTCAACCGAATCCCGGCACTCATACTCACTCATGCGGAATCAACTACCTCTCGCAAGAACTAGATAGTTGATCTTGCCATTCCAGGCCTTCTCACTCATCCCAAGTCTAAACAAGCCCTTGCGTCTATGAGTGAGGATTAAATTATCTTGATTAGTGAGAAGTTAGTCCTAATCTTCTAAGTACATTATTTTAATTAACACTTGTTTAAATCACTCCTGAAGGTTATCCAGTTTACCTCTTTGGGCTCTGGTGCCTAACAGAAGCCACTCTTCTATTCGACAACACACACCCAAACAATCCACCAAGGGAACCACAAGTGCATACCAACTGGGCATCATAATCCACTCCAACACAAGGAGGATACAAATAATAGAACTCACTCTAACATCTTGGAGGCAACAAACACATAGTCCACTCCTTTCACAGGAGGCAACAAAATGAAACCATATAACAAAGTCACTCCATACAAGGAGACACGGATCCCATAATCCGCTCCTAAACCAAGGAGGTGCAAACATCCTCGTTCGTGAAAATCGGGTAAAACTGAAAAGACGCCATGCACTACCCAAGGGAAAACAACTGGATGGCATAAAGGTTCAACAACCCTTATCCTCTAAGTTCTTCTGGAAGACTTATAATTTAGGACTGACACTAAATCCCAAAACCAACAATGCAACTTGACGACATAACAACAAAAGCATTCAAGTCATCAATCAAATCTAATATTTGGATTTCCTAAATCCATACTCATTCAATAGGTAGTGTTGACAAAATCAAAGACATGATAAGTAGATCATTTAAAATAATCATAACCCCTATTTCCCTTTTCATTATTGGAAATCTAAAACAATTAAACTTACTTCCCTTTACTGAATACAAAGAATTAAATCCTTTAAGATAAGCATGAGGAAGATACTACTTTTGGATATACTAAATCCATATCTCTTTCATAATCCAATCACAATTATTCAATTAATCTAAATAGAAATTAATAAATCACATAATTGATTGCCTCATCAATAAAACAACTTCTTAATTTACTTTTAAATCGACACAAATCCATGCAAGTAAACTCTTTCCATTTCCTAACCAAATCTTACATCTCATTCAATTTTCTATTTAAAACATTCAATCACTTTAATATAATAATATATTATTTCTATATCCATTTACAAACATACAATTTCATCAATGTATAAAAAGTATCTTTTGGCTTATCTATTTGATCACGTATTCATATTGTTTCTAATTAAATCTCATTAATTAAAACAAACATTTAAATATAAATATTTCTATAATTCTTCAATATATTTAAATATCTTTTCCCTTATCAATTTTGACCATACATTCAAAACTTATCATTTAAATTCTTCATGCAAAGCTAAATTACACGCACTCAAATAAAACAAGGTAAATACTGATTGAAAATATATATATATATATATATATATATATATTTCAATATATTTTCTTCAATCATATTAACAAAATAAACATTTCCTTTTTAAATCAAGTAATTATTTCTATTAAAAAATATATTTCTCTATACATCTTCTACACATACTAATTATCTCTTTTAGAACACTAATAATACCCAATTTGCAAACAACAGAATAAAATAAGATAAAATATTATTTATTCTCTCAAATGGATATATATCTTCACTATATATATACTAAATATAAATTAATATATTTAAATACATTTAATCATTAACATATCTTCTATCTTTTGCAGAATATCAAATTGATTAATTCAAAATAAAATATCCTTTATCATCAATATTCCAAAATATAAATATATTTTTCCAATTAAATCAAATTAATAATTGGACCTTTTACATATGAATTTAAATTCCACAATTAAATTTTAAATTATGCATTCTCTAAATCAAATATTTAACTCCTTCAATTAAACTCTAACATGCCATTTTAAAATAAACAATAATTTTCCCATATGTTTATAATATTAATTCCATTAATCTAATATACAAATTTTATTTAAAATAATATAAATAAATATAATACTTTAGTATTATAAATTATAATATAAAATATTATTAAATAATATTTTAATATTATAATAACAATACATAAAATATTAATATTTATAAATATCAATTTATTATTATTTTGTTTTCAGAACAGCCATGGGAAAATATCTTAACAGCAGTCTCATGTTTCAAGCATAACTCAAAAACTACGATCTGGGTATTAGAGATTTTTGGACAGGGGTTAGAAAATTGAAAAATGCAAAAACCCTTTAAATGTTTTGAAAACCCAGTTTGTGAAAGTAAAGTTATAGGCGACGCAATCAGACCATTTTACCATAAAAATATAACTATACTGCAGATTTTAAAATCCCTTTTTTGATAATAAACAGAAGGTATCATTTTCTAAAAACATTCTAAATGCATTATTCAATCTCTATGTTTAATTTCAATAACAATAAAATCAATTTCTCCAAATAATTTAAATTCAACTAATATTTTCACAATTTTCACTCAAGAATTTTCACAAGCAAAGGCTGTAAATTTATTTAATTTTTTTTCTTCTAATATCAAATTTTTTTTTCTAAAATAGATTTAACAAACAAATCTTTAATCATAACTATTTTAAAGAAAACAATCAAGAACAATAAAACACCAAGAGGAAAACCTGGTATAAGAAGCTATAGGAAGAGATGAATTTTTGATGCAAGCCTCCTCCAAAGATTTCCTGAATTTTTTTCAATCCTCCAATGAATCCAATCCAAAGCCAAACAAATGCAAACAATATTTCCTTCAATCAATTATACAATCAATATTTCTTCAAACCCTTGTGCAAATTTCCCAAAATTTCTTCCTTGCTGTAAAAATGTATTTTTCTAAAAAAAACTTTCTGCCCTAAAATTAAAACATATATTCTTATAAATCAAAAATACCTAATTCAACCCTAATTCACATTACATGCAAATTAGATATTTCAATTTCAATTTCAATATTTACAACCCTAATTCACATTACATTCAAATTAGATATTTCAATTTCAATTTCAATTTCACTTTCAATTCCAATTTCAATTTCACTTTTCAAAAACCCACTTTCAATTTAAAATGCAATTTCAAATAATAAATTAATTTCCAAAGTTGCAACCAATTTCCCAAATAAACATTTAATTACAATTTCTAATTTAATTCTCACACGTTGGAATTAAATTCCAAAATTAATTCTAATTCTTTTATTTCCTTTTATTCTCTTGCATCACGTTTAAAAATAAATTTAATTATTTAATAACTAAACTCAACCCCTTGGATCAAATTTAATTAATTAAATAAACTAAATATAATTAATTAATTTTAAATATAAACTTTTATCCACATTGCATTATTTAAATTAAATAATCATCAATATGATTTAAATGCAATTATTCTAAGTATCTATTTCCAAATCAATAATCCTTCAAAAATAAATGACATTAAAACAAGATAGACAATGGCTCGACCCACACAACTGACGACACACTAAGGCTAGGGTGTAAACTTGACACATGTTACCTAGCTACTATCTCCCGTTCAACTTAATCGTTGGATCGACACGCTCAAACCTGTGAAGCCAGGTGGAGTCGATGTCATGTACCTGCAATCCTGCAACCAAGTAACAACATCATACGATATATCCAGCATATAATACACACCGTGAAGAAGAAATTACGGATTCGTAGGGCGCTCGCAAGCGAGTGATGTGAAACCATCATTTTCACCAATACACTCATCGAAACTGACACTTCCATCATAATCCAGTAATCTCGTAATAACATATCATGTTAACTCTACAACATCATTAATCCATAATGCAAGTGAAACAATAATCAGATAACTGCATCTCACAATAATAGTTGTCACTCAATAGTAACGATCAAAATATCATAACAAAATGTATCCAGTATCAAAGTAAATGCAACCAAACATAGCATAAAGCAACTTGAACAAGAAACAAAACGGAGGGGTATTACAGGGGTGCATTGAAATCTTCATATAAGAGGACATATCCATTTGGTTACACATCAAGTACTAATAATTGAACAAAGCAATGGTGGAATTTTTTTATCTATTTTCGAAGGTAGATGATTTATTTAACTAGATGTAGGGACCCAAAGAAAATCAAGATATTATCAACTTTACATTATAGAATTGAAAATTTATATGACTATATCATGTCCTTGATATAGACACTAGAATTCACAGTGGTTAAATTTGAGTTGATAAATGATCTAGCAGTGTTCGTAAGTTATGAATGGCGAGTTTTACACCTTCTTAGACCTATTTTCCATTATTTTAATAAGCATATTCATATTCTCATGGTGGAGGAGCACAAAGTTCATTTTCACATAATGTTGTAGTGGCAACCTAGTAAAGTATGACTTATTTCAATCAAAGGTTAGTATTTAAAACACATTATCACTATTGAGGGAATCTCAGTAGACCCCTTGAATATTTGTGCTATGGCGGATTGGCCAACACCTATACTAATATTTTAGAGGTCTATAGTTTCATGAATTTAGTATTCATTATTATAGGTTCATTCAAGACTTATCTAGGGTGGAACACCCTATCACTTATCTTCAATGGAAATGGAATAATTTGGTCTAATCCAAACAATGTGATAGAACCTTATAGGTTCTCAAGGACTATCTCATCATGCACCTATTCATGTAGTTTTAGGTAGATATTTTGGTTTGTGCTAATATATTTTTGGAAGGTTTGGGGATAGTTTGTATGTAGGAGGACCTTGTGATTGCATATAAATCAAGAAAGATCAAGGATCATGATCTTAATTACACCACTTTTGCTTTGGATCTTGTAAAAATCATCCATGTGATTGTGTGGAGTCATTTCCTTATCAATCAATATTTCAAATTGCATATTGATCATTATAATTTATGTTACATCTTCATGTAGTTAAATTTAATTCTCATCAATATCATTGAATGTAGTTCCTTTACTTTGATGTACTTTACATCAAAGGAAAGGAAAATTTGGTTGCATATGCTTTTATTATAAGATGACAAGGTTATGGTGATGACCTTGACTATAGATTTGAGAGGACATATTCTTGATCAACTTCCCAAAGATGTGTGGCATTAAGAGGTTCAACAAGAGTTAGAGCCGTAGAGGGCCCTCAATGAATGTTGTTAAATTTATATTTAGAACCTATTGATATTTTCTAACACCACAGTTGTATTTATGTTCTTTCTTCAAGGGATCCTCATATCTTAGAAAAATCATATAGAATGCTATATGCAATGGATCCAAGGGTGAAGAAGATGAATGTAGATCTTTGATAGGTGTACTATTAGGTTTGATTGATGCAAGACATGGATAAATTTTTTCCCATTTTCTTGAATTTCAAATAGTCAAGGAAAATTACTAGCATCCCAAAAGACTTGGGTGTTGCCACAATAGTGTGTCCCACTTATGGAACATCTTGATTTTTGTCTAAAATCATGTATTTTTAAAAACAACTAGCCTTGAGGGTTCCATCTAAAGGGATTTAATTGAATTGGATTAAATCAAACCCCTATTGTAAATAACCTCCCTAATATTAAATCAAACCCTTGATGGAGTCTCTTCCATACCTATCAAAATATTGACAAAAATTAATTTTGCTTCACCTTTTGCGGGAAAAAATGAAGTCATTTTAAAATTCTATTTTGTTAGTATGTAGCCCTTAGTATAAACTTTCCTAATATTTTGATTTTGATTATATTTTGATTGATTATTATATGTATTTTTTATTTTATAGCAAACATAAGCTTTTCACCGAACATCAAGGTCTCTATTCCACGCATGAAAAATTAAAAAAAATAGAGAATTGTTTTTTGAAGAATATCTATGCACTAGGTATTGATGTCTTTGTTCTAGCAAAAAAAGGAAAAACTTAATTTGGATACATACAAAAAAATTATGTTACGTGGTATAAACATATGTCTAAATTACAATTAATCTCACTTCAAAAATTAATAAGAAAAATTTACAGAAAAAAATTATGAAAAAATATTTATGCACTAGATATTGATGTTACAAATTTGTTTTTTATAAATTTATAGTTTTTTAATTTATGAAAAAAGTTATGATGTATGGTATAAATGTCACTTTTTAAAAATAGTGTATTATAAAAAAATAAGTTATTAAGAGTAACGTAAAAATATTTACAAATTATTTTTCAAAATATTTTTTAAAAAATAAAATTAGAATCTACATACAAAATCTCAAAAATCACTAGTTTACTTCATCTTCAAATTCTTAGTGGTTTAGTTGTTATAGGTGTAAAAAACTTGATTAAAATCTCACTTTGACCAAAAAGTGGGACACACTATTATGGGCTTACCCACTTATTTATCTACATGATATTCTAGAGTGGAAATAGGAAACCATTTCTATGGACTTCATTTTTATTTCCCTATGTCATTGTTTCACCTTTTTGCCCTCATGTTGATAGATGTTAACTAAGGTTGTTAATTTCTCTCCCACAAACACCACATACAATTTTGTGGCAGTGCCAATAGTTTTTTTGGATGATGATGTTAGATTACACAAGATATCTTATAAGATCATCTTTTATTGTGATCCTATTTTTACTTTGTTAATTTGGACTTCCTTGTAGCATATGTTGGCACTTAACTAAATTCAACTCAACCTTATCACCTAGAGATAGATGGACAAATAGAGAAGGTCAATCAGGTTTTAGACCATATGTTGTATATGTGCAAGATGATTACAATAACAATTACTATAGTTTTTTGGAATCGATTATTTTTTCAAACACTATGGTCATTTATGCAAGATGCCTTTGAGAAAGGATAAAATTAAGGATAAATTTTTTGTTAGACCTTAGTTACTTCAAATAAACAATTTATTTAGATTCATCATCCCCTATTGGAGATGTGTGATCATTAAATGTATGTTGATGCCAAGAATTTGGATCTAATATTTTTTTAAAGTTTTGTCACATAGGAGCTCTATCCAGTATGGAAAAGATTTTAATCTTGCACCTTGTTTTGTGGGGATTTTTGGTATTTTGAAGCAAAAAAAATTAATACTCTATAATCTAGTTTTTCCACCTAGCTATTATATATTCATGATGTGTTTAATATTTTAATTTTGTGTAGATATATTGTAGACATTTCTAACATCTTGGATTGGGATGCTTTGCAACTAGAGATAAGGAAGTAGTTAGCATTGAAGCTCTTTCACATTTTCATGAATCATAGTTTAGGCCTTTAGGGGCATGAGCTAGACCAAGTTAGATTTTAGTGGGATTGGCATGATGAGGTTGCAATTTTCTTTTGGCTTTTCTTATGAAATAAATACTTTAATGCGAAATTATCTATGAATCTAATGGAGCAATCCAAATGTAGAAGAAACACAAGACTAGTTACTAAGAACATTAGAATAAAAACCTAGTTTAGAACTACCAAGATGGAATTCACTTCCACCTAGGTCATGTAGATAAATTTAAGCTTAAATAACTCATTGATAGTTTTCTTGTAGATGAAAGTACTTAGACAAATGCATACAATAATTTTGAGCATTATAAAATGTCTCCTACTAATAGCATTGGGGATGAGAAACTAACTAGTTTAGGGCCCATCATTTTCCAAGGTTAGGAGAAAGCTCATGTATTAATACCTTTTAGGGCACTAAATACCTAAGTCAATCAACCCCATAACTCAACACAATGAAGGTTTCCTATTTCATGATATGAAAATATTTATTTTTAATGCTAGTAACACCTTAGTTAGGGATAGTTATTTTTTCATTATGGAAGCACTCATGTTTTCTTCCTCTATGCTCCTAGCTTCTTCCTCTCCCTTGATTTGATTTCAAAATTAATTTTCCCATCGCTCTCTGGTGCAAATTTTATTGATCTCAAGTATGTAGTTGCACCCTCATCCTACATTGAGGATCCTCTGGCTTTGCCTAATGCTTCTTTGGTGTAAATTATTTATGTCGACCCTGTGTGAGGCTCTAGTGTTGTTGTGCCCACCTTCGCGCCTAAGGTTAACTCATCCCTGGATTTTGATGTCATGAACATTGGTTGTCCCCCCCTCTGGTGCCTACTTCTATAGTTGGTAGATGTATCTTTTCTCAAGAAGCCAGTTCTGGTGATGTTTTCCCTTTGAGGGAGAAATCTCATCCTCTTCTCTATGCCAAATCACCCATAGTCATGGTTTGTGGTAAAATGAGAACTTCTACCAATGTAGGGGTCTCTTGTGCAGATTATTCAAAATATTTAGCCTTCTCTTCTTATTCTTCACATATGGGTGTTGGATTCTTGGAGGCCTCTTATGGCGAGTAATATTGAGCTCTTCCCTTGTGTTAAAGGTTGTCACATTGTTTCTTTTGCCTCTTCTAAGGACAAAAGTTTGGTTTTTGGTAAGATGTGGGTTTGGGGGAGCACTCTCTCTGTTAAGCCTTGGTAAACCTCCTTTAACCCTCTTATTGAACCATGAAATATGTGCCTGATGATGGGGTCCTTTATTATCCTATTTTCTATTACTTTTATGCATACTTTTAAACACTTTTAGATATACCTTTCAGAAAATACTCCTACATTATGCTATCTTTTCATACTTATTATACAACCTTGGACCTAAAATCATAGTAATGGAAATATGGTTATGACATAATATTATTGCATGGTTTATATGTTAGTATTCATGAAATGTGGATGGAATTCTATGTTTTAATTTGGTAGTTAGTCTTGTGTACATGCTTTTTGAATTAACCTTTTGCAGCCAAGGAGGAAATGTAGCACGTAGCAACTAGAAGTTGTAACCCGTAGCAGAAGGAAGATTGGGACAACAAAACAAGGGAATTCCATATTAAGTTGAATGCAATAACTATTGTTTGAAGACACCTGATGAAGATTCAACATGCATCATTATAACAAGTTAATAAAACACTCAAGAAGAAGAACTCTTTTGCTGATAGGATTCTGATAAATGTTTGTGTGTTTTACATACAATTATATTTTATAGAGTCTCAGTTTTATTAGGATTCTTCTTTCTTTTCAGTTATGGTTTGAACAATTCAATCTTAACTATATGCTCTGATATTCAGGAGTGGAAGTTAGTGATTGAATTTAGTCGTTGCTTAGAATAAGACTCCCTCGTGATTGTGTATAGCTGATGGTTGAGTCCTTAGATAAGTTAGTTGATTTTTCAGTATTTTGTTATCAATTATTTTTCAGTTTCAAGACATGATGGTTATTCAAAATGATTTTCATTGAATACAATTTATGAAGAAGATTTTATGTAATCTTTCATGATATGCAATGAATGAAGTCAATTTCACATGGATGCATAGAATCTGATAGTTAGATTTGGGTTTAGTTAAGTGAGAACAACCACTTGAGCAGGCCACTCAAGGTAATTGTTCTTCACTTTATTTATAGCTTTTTATTTTTTTTAATAGTTTTTTTGTGTTTATCATTGCTTTATGAACCACATGCAAGTTAAATTAGAATTTCATACTTTGATTATTAGCAATGAATGTTCATGAGCATGCATACATTTGGTTAACTAGTAGCACTCTGGAGGTTAAAATAATTTGAGTTGTTAGTTTTGAGTTGATACAGTAATGTTTTATTAACAGCAGTTCAGTTATAGGTTAAGTTGTAGGCACTCATAGCCATTAGCGCTAGTTTGTTTCTTTTATTGTTTTGTAATTCTATGAGCTTTCTGGAAAAAAGAACATCTTGAATAGGATAACTTAGGTAACCTTGAGTCTCTGAAGGCACATACAATGCAACACATCACAAGTTTACAAACCTTGGGTTTATATTTTATTACAGTCTTTGCAATGTTGAGTGGACTGTTTAGTCAAACATACCTTTGAATTGTGTAGGTTCTACCAAGTTTACAATACATTAGTTTAGACTCTACATTTTTGGTGTCATTTTTGGGGATGGTGCTATCTTCATAGACTTGTTTTCAGATATTTTATAGTTTACATTTTGTTTTCAACATTAATACTGTTAGATTTACTCTTTTTTGACAACACCAAAAGATACAATAACATTGCGCAGGTTCACTACTATATAAAGCTGTATTTCATGTATGTGGAGGCAATAAGATTATTTGGGTAGATTCCTTCCCTCTACATGCCAAGAATCTATAGCAAAAATTGGTGAATCTGATACTTAGAGCGAGGGTAATACTAAAGAATAAATTTCCCTATCATCAACATCTACTACACTTACAAAGGGAACATATTGAACCATGGGTGATGCAATGGATGATCCTATATGTGCAACCTTTGACTTCCCAATCACTAACGAGGAAAGGGCTACAGTGCTGAAGAACATCCCTCCTTCATCCTTACCAGTCTTTTATGGGTTAATGACTAAGGACCCAAATACATTTTTGTTTGAATTTGATGTCTTATGCAAAAGTTATGACTATAATTTTGATGTTCATAGGCTCAAAATCTTCCCTACCACTCTAAAAGATGCAACCGTAAGATGGTTTATGGGATTAGAAAAGGATGTTATTCCTGATTGGGATACCAAGAATAGATTGTTCTCAGAGAAGTATCAAGACTATTGTAGGGGACCTAATAGGAGGAAAGATGACATTTTTCAGAACGTCACAAAAGGAGGATGAACCATTAGAATATTATGTGGAGAGATTTCAATTTTCCTTGAAGAAAAACCCATAGAACTTTTGGAAATATTGTCATTGATGTCAAAGGGATTTTATGAGCAAGTTGCTAGAGTCAATTGTAGCAAGCTCATGGAAGAGGAGAAAACAAAGAGAAGAGAGTCTATTCCCTAAAACACATATACATATGAGCAAGCTCTGGATCATTTGAGAATCTATTCCATCAACCAGGCATAGACTTAAACCTTAATGATTGCACCATCACAAATTGCCGATCAGCTTGTTAAAGATAACACAAGAGAAAGTGATAATATCAGAGAAGCATTCAAAGGCATACAAATGAAGAAATGAAATATGGAGCAATCAGACAAATGAAGATATATATAGAACATTCAATGCTTGTACAAACAGATATAAAAGAAAGTATGAACAGTATAAGTATCCAGATCCAAATGGAAGAAGATATTTCTGATCAATCAGATATGAGAATGTATTTCTGGATCAGATTCATTGAATCTGAAAGAGGAAGCAACATCACATGAGTCTCTTTAAATCTGAAAAAGAAGTAATCATTGAACATAACACGATTTATCAATGATGAGAAGCGATTGTTTTGAACAATACGATTCTATCAAAAACAAGAATTAAAAATAGTCAAGGTCATCAATTACAAAGTATGTGATTCTAATAAATAATGCAAAGTCAGATAAAACAAAACTAAGAAAGAGAGAAAATGAATAAAAGAAAAATCATATAAGACAAAATTTGTCTTATTCAAAAAGCTTAAATATTTTGTCCTATTCACATATCAATAGAACAAGTATAAGATGGCAGCGCTCAGGTTTCAAGAGGCGGTGATTAATATAAATGATGAATCACATAAAGACAAAAGTCAAAACAAAACAAAGTAAGAAAAAGACAAAATTTAAGACAACTAAAGAAAAGACAATCTTATAAAGCAGCGATTCACTTCTTAAAACAAAGGAAGCAGCGATTCACTTTTAATAGCAACGATTCATATGAATAAGGAAGGCAGCGCTGGAAACATGCATCCGCAATTATTTTGGGAGAAATTAATATTTATTATGAAGAGTAGTGATTAGTTTATTGAAGTGACGTCCTTTTAAATAGTCATCTCTATTTTACGGGATGTGTCTCTTCATAAAGATATGAAGATATAAATAAAGCTTATGAAGGATTGAAAGTAAAAAAAAAGAGGATATATCAAAAGAAATATTTTTCTGAATGGAATGACGTGGTGTTGTGGAATTAATGCTATATTTTTGAAACACAAGTCAAGTAGAGAGGACTTGTATGTGTAAGATGTATATAATCTGAAGATATAAAAGTGATTGTGTGTGGAGTGAAAAACAAAGGAGTATATAAATACACAGCAGATAAGAGGTTTGAAAACAAACAGATATATAAGGTATAGTGAGTTGTGTATAAAAAAAAAAATGAAATATTTTTCTGAATAGAATGATGCGGTGAAATGTAGATGAAAAATATCATACAAACACCAGCGAGTGTGAGGAATAAAAGAATATAAGATCTTACAGTGCAGATCTGCAAATGAGAATTTAGTGAAGATATACAACAGACTTGGAGAAGACTTAGTGTGTGTAATGAATATTATATGAATAAGAGTAGATTGAGAAAGGATTAAGGGCAGAAAAATGTAGTGTAACTCAGATTTATTTTGAGTGTATATGCAGCCCATGTATGAATGACAAATGCAGACATAATTGATGAATATATGTGAAGATAAGAAGCAAAAATCTATGTAAAAATATCAGTGTGATAGTGATCTGATTTGTGAAAAGAAAGAGTACTTGATCTGGATCAGATTTGAGGTAGAAGAAAGTGTGTGATCAGACTTGTGAGAAAAGAGAGTATATATATATGTGTAAAACTTGATTTGAAAAGAAATGACTTACATCATACAAAATCAGATTTGTGATTGAATCAGAATTATGTTTGAATCAGATTTGTGATTGAATCAGAATTATGTTTGAATCAGATTTGTGATTGGATTAGAGTTGTGAGAAGGAAGGGAAGTTGTGATTGGATCAGATTTGAAAGAAATATTTTTGAGCAGAATTGTTCATCATTCGTTGAAGAAGCAACATTTAAGGTGGAATATTATTCTTTCAGTTATTATCTTTTGCTAAGTTGGTGCTTGGCAAGTGGGGGTTGGTGCCTCCGGAAGGTTGGTGCCTACGAACATTAGGGGTTGGTGCTCCTTGTAGGTTGGTGCCTACTAAACTACAAATTGGTGATTCAAGTAGGTTGGTGCCTACAATCTCTTAATTTTATATAAACACTTAAAATACAATTGTTGATGTCAACTTGATCATATTGTGTCTTATTGCATAGTTGATTTTGTGTTGAAGTTTAAAAGTTGATAAAATTGAGGGTAAAAGTTTGTTGATATACCGATTCACCCCCCCCCCTCTCAGTATATCTTTGTGCTCTTCAAGAACAAGTTGTCTGAAGAATCCCTCAAGTTAGTATTTTTGAGGGGATTCAATGACGATTGTATGGATTCCCTCAACCTCATTGGACAAGGATATATCTCTCAAATACCAGTTGAAGACATCTATAAGGTTTGCAATAATTATTCAAAGACCTTCACTAAAAAAACAAGAGGAGATAGGACATCCACTATTGGCAAATCATCTACAGGGGTTTCAAAGATAAAATTAAGCAATCGATTGTCCAACATGAAGGAGGACATTATAAGCCACTTAGCAACTCAGTTGGATACTCTCCACATCAAGAAGAAGCAAGAGGAAGTTGAATCAATTCTCACTAAATACTGCCCAAGTTGTAGGCAAAGGAAAGAAAACTATAAATGCAAGAGGGTGGCTAGTATTCAACAAGATAAAGTTGAGAAACCTGATTTCTAGCCACTTGAATGAGAGGTTGGACAACTCTTTTATATAGCTCAAATATGGCCATGGAAATAGAGACAAGGTATGCCACAATACCATCTTAGCTTCAATTCTTCCTTTCCCATTGGAAATCCAAACTTTTCTACTTGGAATTCTCATACATGGCCAGCAAATCAAAATCCATGGAAAAACCCTCAACAATGGCCACAACCCCAACAAAATTAGAATCAACAGTAGCCAAATCCTTGGCCAAAACAAAATTTCTATGGTTCCAATTATAATCCCCAATGGCCAACACAGTAGAACCAGTGGTAGCCTCAATGGAAAAAAGGTCAACAGTGGCCACAACAAAACATGAACTATTAGCAGCCTATGCTTCCACCTCAACCACAACAGAAAGCTCTCATGCCTCCATCAAATCCTACATCCCAGCCACCCAATCCACCACAAATACATGTCCAACCTACACCTAACCCTAATAACAAGCCTATTCAGCAGGCTTATACTAACAAAGCTATGCAATACCCCACTTATGGGGTAGGGATGAGTGATGTCCACCTCATATCAAGAAAAAAACTTGTTGGACCTTCATCCCCCCAAATTATTGAGATAGAGGATGAAGAACTTGCAATTGAAGCTTTAGACAAAACACCTTTGGAACCTGACTCAAATTAGGTACACCAAACTACCTCAAGTCCAAAGCCTCTTTTTCCTGAACGCTTAACTATTCAAAAGCGTCACACATAGGCTAAGACAAATCTCCTAGTCCAATTAAAGTATGTGAGCATCAAGATTCCACTCATCCAAGCTATCAAGGACATCCCTATTTATACTAAAATTGTAAGGGATCTATGTCCTAAGAAACTAGGAAGGAAAAGGAAGTATCCTCAGACAGTCCATGTCTTGGGAAACCTTGTTGATATCATGTTGGGAAACATAATTGTTCCTAAATCTATAGACCCTGTTAGTCCAGTAGTGGATGTCAAGATTAATGGAACTC
This sequence comes from Sequoiadendron giganteum, assembly GCA_007115665.2. Classification (NCBI taxonomy): domain Eukaryota; kingdom Viridiplantae; phylum Streptophyta; class Pinopsida; order Cupressales; family Cupressaceae; genus Sequoiadendron; species Sequoiadendron giganteum. The sequence continues at coordinate 388,723,724 of CM021101.1, read as the reverse complement.
TTATCAAGAACACCTTGATAGACTTAGGGGCAGAAATCAATGTTATGACTAAATAAATAATGCAATTACTTCAGTTAGCCAACCTTAGACCTACACAAACTATTTTAAAATTAGCTGATAGGTCAATAGTCAAGCCTGAATGAATAATTGAAGATTTAGTTATTGCATTGGATTCTTGGGAATATCCTACTAACTTCATAGTTTTACATACAAATTTTAATCTTGTAGGATACCCACTCATCCTAGGTAGACCATGGCTAGCTACAACAGATGCATTCATAGGCTGTAGGTTTGGCAATATGATAATATCTAATGGGATAGTGACCAAGAAATTGGTCTTCAATCCTTCGGCCCAACCATATGTTGATCTTGAGCAAACTATTTGGCCCACTTTGGATGAGGAAGATAACTATTCTCTCCAAAAATTAATGACTATAGAATGCAACCCTCTTTTGGATGATCGGGATGAAGATGAGCTCATTGCTCACATACTATAGAATGATTGCGGCAAGAGCCCGCAGCAATAGGATTGTCTAGATTGCATGTCTACAAGACCCCTTACAAAGTATTATACCTACCAATTCCTCAGAAGAAATATCTCAGATCTTTCATTCCTTACTGCCACAACAGTGTGTACCAATCATTCCAAGCTTTGACCTCTCATCTATGCAAGAATCATACAAGGAATTAGAAGTCATGCTCGGAAAAATGTTGAACATAAACAATGCCTTGACTGAAGAGCAATAGAATTCCCTGCACACAATGTTGCAGGCACACTCACCAGCATATGCATGGGATTACCATGATATGAAAGACATAGATCATGACTTATGTGTGCATATGATTTGTATCAATGATGGGTATAGACCCATTAGACAACCTTAGAGATGTATGAACCCTGCTTTGAGAGACATAGTTAAAGGTGAACTTCAAAAACTCCTTGATGCAAGATTTATCTATCCTATATCTAACAGTGAATGGGTCTCACCTTTGGTAATTGTTCCTAAGAAAGGTGGAAAATGGAGAGTTTGTGTAGATTACAGGGAAGTGAATACAACCACTAGGAAAGACCACTTTCCATTTCCCTTCATAGATCAAGTGTTTGATTTCTTAGTAGGGAAAAAGTATTTTTCGTTCCAAGATGGTTTCAGTGGTTACAATCAGATAAAAATTGCTCCAGAAGATCAAGACAAAACTACATTCAACTTTCCTTGGGGTACTTATGCCTACTTTATTTTGCCCTTTGGTTTATGCAATGCTCCAACTACTTTTCAAAGGGCAATACTCAACATCTTTTTTGATCATGCCCATGACTATATGGAGATATATGGATGATTTCACCACATATGGAGAGACTTATGAGGAAGCCCTCGGTAACTTGGAAAAGGTATTGAAAAGATGTAAAGAACACAACTTGTCACTCAGCAATGAAAAGTGTTTTATGATGATGAAATATGGCATTGTTTTAGGGCATTTTATATCCAGTGTAGGGATTTAGGTTGATCCACATAAAATATAAATTATTTCTACATTACCTATTCCACAGAAGCAAAGAGATATCAGAAGTTTCCTTGGCCATGTAGGCTACTACAGGAGATTTATCAAAGACTTTAGTAAGATTTTTGCACCATTATTTGTTTTGTTGAGTAAAGACATTGAATTTGAGTGGACATCAAACTGCCAACACTCATTTGAAGAGCTAAATAAATCCTTGACTCAAGCACCTATTTTGAGGGGTCCAAATTGGACTTTACCATTTCATATATGCATACAGATGCTTCGGATTTTTCTATTGGAGCATTTTTGGGTCAGAAAGAAGGTAACAAAGAGTATGCAATTTACTACATTAGCAAAAATATTCAGGGGGCATAATTGAATTATACTATTATAGAGAAGGAGATGTTGGCAGTAGTGTATGCCATCAATAAATACAGGCATTACAATACTGGTTATTCATATTTTTTTCCATACAGACCACACTGCTATCAGATATCTTATGAACAAACTTGTAGTAGGAGGCAAATTAGTTAGATTGCTGCTACTTCTACAAGAGTTTGATATTACCATAGTGGACAAACCTGGTAAATCCAATGTGGTGGTAGATTTTATGTCAAGATTGCCAACACAATCAAACAAAGGAGTGGTGGATGATTCATTCCCATATGAACACCTATTTTCTCTAAATGTGCATATTCCCTGGTATGTTGATATTGTAAATTATTTATTAATAGGGTAGATTCCATCACACTTTTCTCCAAGGGATAAGAGACAGTTGATACGCAAATATTTTGTATACTCTCGGATATCAGGTTATTTGTTTTACACTGGCCCTGACAACATCATGAGAAGGTGCATAAGGGAAGATGAAATATTTGATATTATGAAGGCTTGCCATGATGAGTCATGTGGAGGTCATTTTGTAGCGAAAAGAACAACATTTAAGATACTCACAACTGGTTATTATTAGCCAACTTTGCACAAGGATTATGTTAAATACATAAGGAGTTGTGATAGGTGTCAAAGGATGGGTAAACCAACAAAAAGTGATGAAATTCCATTGCAGCCTCAATTAACACTAGCTCCCTTTGACAAATAGGGTCTAGACTTTATTGGACCAATCTCACCAACCTCAAATAACAAGGAATACATTTTAGTTTATACTGACTATCTAACTAAGTGGGTAGAAGTAAAGGCCTTGCAGTTTGCCAGAGATGGAAATGTGGCTAAATTCTTGTATGAGGATATATTTACTAGGTATGGAGTACCTAGAGAAATAGTCATTGATCAGGGTCCACAGTTTACTTCAAATCTCATCACCAAACTGGTTGAAGAATGCCAAATTAGGCATAAGAATTCAATACCTTACCACCCTCAAGCTAATGGCCAGGTGGAGGTTACTAATAAAGAAATTGAAAGTATTCTCACCAAGACAATACAACTACATAGGAAATGTTGGGTTGCAAGGTTACCAAAAGCACTATGGGCTTATAGAACAACCTAGAAAACAACAACTGGTTTTACACCCTATGAGCTAGTGTATGGTAAAATAGTAGTCCTAATTGAGTTTGAATATAAGACATTAAGGACAGCAGTGGAACTAGAAATGGACCTAACAACAACTCAAAAGGAGAGGTTGCATAATTTAAATGGATTAGATGAAATCAAAATGGGGGCAACCCATCACATTGAGGTAGTACAATAACAAAGGATGAAGTGGCATGACTAGTACATCAAAACAAAGAAGTTTAATGTAGGGGATTGAGCATTTTTATATGATTCAAGATACAAATACTTCAAAGGGAAACTCCAATCCAGGTGGTTGGGGCCCTTTGAAATCAATCAAGTCTATCCTAATGGAGCAGTCAAGTTGTACACCATATATGTGGTCAGATTCTCTCTTCTTGTTAATGGCCACAAATTGAAGCTATATAAGAAGCCACTACAGAAAGATGATTTCATTTTTTCCCTATTTTAGTAGTATGGTGCTCGTAGTGATCCAAATATAGGTTCATACACACAAAGTGATATTTCAGCAGCACATGATATACCAAGCACTTTAGGTGACCTAGTGATTGAGCTACACAGCTCAATCCCTAAGATCACTCAGGATTAATTTCTTACTTTATCTCACAAGCACACAACACAATTATAATGATGTTTATATTTTCTCCAGAGGGACCTATTTTTATTACACATTCAGAAAGGGTCATGATGTTGTAGGGACCTGTAGCATAATAGTTGTCAACATTCAGAACGGGTCTTGTTGTTGAAGGTACTCATAGCACCGTCTGGCATAAGAAAGGGAAAATTCAAATCACTTGGTGTCATATTAAATATAGTTCACATGCATTCACCTCAAAATACTCACATGCAATATCCATCTCTTCACAATAAGTACTCACAGCAAAATTCTATAATTCTTGTTGCCAATTTAAATTTCAAATGTTTGAGCTGTCACATCACCAGCTACTATATGTCTAATATGTCCCATCAATTCGCATTCTCCAACTCACAATTAATTCACCTGTAGTTATTTTTGGTCACATCAAATCAAAATATGGATACATGCTATTCAATTTATATGTGCAGCGATCAATTATCTCTTTTGAAAAGTACAAAAGCGTACACTATCATAATTACCATATATTTCTTTATACTTTCATTATGTCTTTCATATTAAATCATGCATGTGAAATATTCATACCATTAATTTCCATTCTTTCTAATCATACCACTTCCCAATCACAACATGAAGTGAGATCACTTCAACCATTAAGTTGAGGGGAGGGTACAACTCAACCAGTTTTTTTGAAATCTGCCACCCAAATCAAATGCAATAGATAGATGTAACATGCAAAACCCTCCTAAAAATTGTACCTACTTTTTGTTGATACTTCCAATTTCCAAATTCCCAATCCTGAGAACTTGAGCTAATTCCAAACCAAAGTCAAACCTAGAACCTATTTGTGAGCTCAAATTAAGTTGATACTAAGAAGGGGAGTTGTAGTTATGGTATGGCAGTAAAAGTATATGAGGAAACAACATGAAGGAGAAGGGCTTTGAAGGTGGTGGAGTGAATTGAGATGAATTTTTAAGACTAAATTAAACACATTGAGTAGAGAAAAGAATGTCATAATGGGAGGCGAAGTTATCAGGAGAGAGTCGTCATCTCATAAGAAAATTCTAGAAGATGCAATGGTTTCAACCATTTTTACCAGAGTTTGTTGGCTTGATTATTTCCTGAAACTAATATAATTTGACGATGATATGACAAGAAGGTTTGCAGCTACACTAGATTATGATGAAGCAATGGTGAAAGGACTATCAATGGATTCATCTGAGGTCACCATAACATAATTTTTTGGGTTACCTAGAACTAGAGCAGAGTTTCCAGTGTGTGGAGATGTAGTTGCAGCCAAAGAGAAATTTTGTGAGCGAGGAGATAATTTGGACTCATCTACACAAGGTACAAAGAGACTCTCTCTTCCATGGTTATAGGTTGATTGCGCTTCCTACATTGTTAGATATCTTACTTGTGATGATAGGAAAAGTCTCTTGTATATAATACATTTTAAATTACTTAGTCACCTTCGGAAAAATAAGTTGGTAAGTGTAACAAACTTTATTTATAATTTGTTGAAAAGAATGGCCTCAGAGTATCAAAGGAAACAAAGTGACACTTCCCTATCACACCACTGTTTGATTGCTTTACTAGTAAAAATAAGTTTGAGGATTCATTACCCACAAGTAAACAGGGAAGATTTTAAGTAATGTAAAGATATTAATAGTTTATTGGATGCACTTGCGGTACTTGAGACTTTAGAGCCACAAGATGAACCTCTAAGAGAAAGCCCTCATGTCTCACCTACATCTTCACCTACCCATAGCTAAGGTGAGCATGAGGAACATAATGAGCCAGAGTCTAGGTCACCTATAGTTGAGTAAATTTCATCTTCTTCAAAATCACAAAAACCCAAGAGTAGAAGAGGCAGTACATCCACATCATCCACACCTTCTAAATTAGAAAAGAAGAAGAAGGGTTTTCAAAAGGAAAAGAAGAATGTTAAGAAGGAAACACCTACACCTAGACGTTCAGGAAGATTAAAGAGATAAGGTGTCATGAGGGGAAATATAGAGAAACCTGAAGAAGAGGAAAAGAGAAAAGAAAAAAAGGGGGAAGGTGTTATGTGAGTAGAGAAAGACTCTGAAGGGAAGGGATATATCCCTAGTAATGTAAATATACCGGTGAAAATAAAGAGATACGTGTCTACTACTTTTGATTTAGAATCAGAAGATGTGTTTACTACTAAGAAAACACAAAAGGAATCCCTGAACAGTTTTACCTATGAGGACTATGAAGGGGGAGATAATGAGAAGTTCATGGAAACATAGGAAATGTATAAAGAAGAAATATATGTTAGGAAGGAGCTCCAAGAAGCCTTGGACAAAATCAAACATTTGGAAGAGTTAGTACACAACTATGAAAAGAAGGACAAGGAGAGGGAAACAAAAATATAGGGGATGGAGGAAAAATTACAAACATATGGCCATGGTACTAAGCTTGATTTGTTGGCATAATTGGCCATAAATAAGGCTAGGGATGGAGAGATTGGAGACCTCCTTGCATCAAAACTCCAATTCACCATACCACCTTATCATTTGATCATCAGCTATGGGGAGTGATTGATGAGTTTGCACAAGAAAAGGAAAAGTGGAAGAAATAAAAAGAAATTTTGATTGAAGAACATGCTAAGGAGCTAGAGAAGAAAGACATGGAGTTAAGAAGAACAACAGTTAGATTAGAATAAGTGGTAGGAAAAGATGCACAGATCATAAGATGCAGACCTCAAACGAAGACATATGCATTATTTATGTAGGAAAGATTTCTAAGTTTTCAGTTCAGTAGACTAATTAGTAAACAATTAGTTGGGATGAGAAAAAACTTTGAGTTTCTTAATGTTTTTGTTGATTCTAAACCTGAAGAGCAAGATCAATTGTGTGAATACTATTTACACAATTATGTGGTGCTAGATGAAATAGAGTGGAATCCTCTAATATTTTTAGGGGATCTCCAAGTAAGGGCACTTGCATCTTATTACTGAAATAAACAAATTAGGGGAGAAATGATGGAAGAATATGAGGAGAGAGATAAATCAATTGCTCTCCCCATAAGGAAAGAACCTAAAATCCCTGGTGCAGTTATTGATGAATGGTTGAAACTCATTGATCATAAAGGTGTAGGAAAGAAAATTATGAAACTAAGGAAATCAGATTACGAAAGAATGCAAACATTAGCTATGGGTTTGGGTCAGCAATTCTATATTTATATGCAAAGTAGATGGAATGGCTTGACCCTGGAATTACAGAGAAAAGAACCTCATTCCATGAATAATTTCACCACCATGCTTGAAAGAGTACACAGGTACATGACAATTGGTGTTGACATGGGGATTTACTGGGTACCACTCACATTTCACCCACCTATGCTACTTTATCTAATTCCACATTGGACTGGGGAGAAAGGTGAGGAATGTGAAAGAGCTAGGAACACCAGAATGAGGCAACTTGCAGCTTACAGAGGTTTTTACTTGAAATATATCTAGGGAGTTGATGTTGTTATGAACCTGAGACAAACCAACTTGCAATATAACTTGTAACCCTAGTATTTTGCTTGAGGACAAGAAAAAATTTAGTTGGGGGGAATGATGGGGTTCTTTATTAGCCTATTTTTTGTTACTTTTATGCATACTTTCAAACACTTTTAGATATACCTTTCAGACAATACTCCTACATTATGCTATCTTTTCATACTTATTATATAGCCTTGGACCTAAAATCATAGTAATAGAAATATGGCTATGACATAATAGTATTGCATGGTTTATATGTGAGTATGCATGAAATGTGGATGGAATTCTATGTTTTAATTATGGTAGTTAGTCTTGTGTACATGCTTTGTGAATTAACCTTTTTGCATCCAAGGAGGAACTATAGCACATAGCAACTAGAAGTTGTAACCCGTAGCAGAAGGAAGACTGGGACAACAAAACAAGGGAGTTCCAGATTAAGTTGAATGCAATAACTATTGTTTGAAGACACTTGATGAATCTTGAACATGCATCATTATAACAAGTTAATAAAGCGCTAGAGAATAAGAACTCTTTTGCTAATAGGATTCTGACAAATGTTTGTGTGTTTTACATGCAATTCTATTTTACAAAGTTTCAATTCTATTAGGATTCTTCTTTCTTTTCAATTATGGTTTGAACAATTCAATCTTAACTATATGCTCTGATATTTAGGAGTGGAATTTAATCATTGCAATTAGTTTTTTTTTAGAATAAGACTCCCTCGTGCTTGTATATAGTCGATGATTGAGTCTTTAGATAAGTTAGTTGGTTTTCAGTGTTTTTTTATCAGTTATTTTTCAGTTTCAAGACATGATGGTTATTCAGAATGATTTTCTTTGAGTACAATCTGTGAAGAAGATTTTATGTAATCTTTCATGATATGCAATGAATGAAGTCAATTTCACATGGATGCATAGAATTTGATAGTTAGATTTGGGTTTAGTTAAGTGAGAACAACCACTTGAGTAGGCCACTCAAGGTAACTGTTCTTCACTTCATTTATAGTTGTTTATTTTTGTTTAATAGTTTTTTTTGTTTATCATTGCTTTATGAACTACATGCAAGTTAAATTAGAATTTCATACTTTGATGATTAGTAATAAATGTTCATGAGAATGCATGTATTTGGTTAACCAGTAGATCTCTGGAGGTTAAAAGAAGTTTAGTTGTTAGTTTTGACCAATTTTGAGTTGATACAATAATGTTTTATTAGCAGCAGTTCAGTTACAAGTTAAGTTGTAGGCACCCGTAGCCATTAGCGTTAGTTTGTTTCTTTTACCATTTTGCAATTTAGCGAGTTTTCCAACAAATAGAACATCTTGAATAGGATAACTTAGGTAAACTTGAGTCTTTGAAGGCACATACAGTGCAAAACCATCACAAGTTTACAAACCTTGTGTTGACATTTCAATGTATTCTTTGCAATGTTGAGTGGACTGTTTAGCTAGACATACCTCTGAATTGTGTAGGTACTACCAAGTTTACAATTCATTAGTTTAGACTCTACACTCGGTGTGGGTTAGACTCTTGAACCTCCCTCTTTAGTTTTGGGAGGTTTCATGCTATGAGGCCTTAGGTAACTTTATTGGTCGCTTCTTGAAAGTTGACGATTCCACTTCCTACATGGGGAACTCTACTTTTGCTCACATTTTTTGGATATTGACATCTCCAAGACCCTTCACAAGGATTTGGTTTTGATAGTTAGGGACAGGACTTGGACTCAACCTCTTAATTATGAGGGCATCCCCTTCAAATGTCATTGACTCTTGTCCATTTGTCACCTAGCTATGGTTTGTCCTCTCTCGCGTCATAAGGGATTTGATACATGGTGGAAGGATGCTAACAAATATCACTTAACTATTCATGCTCTTGATTCTTCATTGAATGAATCCTCTTAGGAAGGGTATGAGTCTTTTTCTTCTAGTGCAAGTCTCAAATGTCCCTCATACCCTATTGAGGAAACTCTTGCCTTGATCTCACAACCCAATCTACCCTTGGCTTCGAACCAACTCCAAAATACTTATATGGTGGATGAACTCCTTTCACCTTGAAATTCCTTGGTTCTCTCCTCTAATGCTAATGGGCTCTTTGTGGGGAAATCCCCATGTTTCCCCTTGAGCTAAGAATTTGAATGCTAATGTTTCCTAGATTGTTGTAAGGAGGAAGAAAGGACCTCCTAAATCACTTCCGCAAACTCATGTTTGAGTTTTGGGTGAGAGGCCAACCCATTCTAGGCCTGGCATAGTCTAAGAGGGCTCCTAGGGGTCCTATCTCTTTCCTTGTTTCTCTTTGTAGCCTGGTTATTGACAATCCCCACTTTCGATTGTGTTGTTTCTTTGTTGTATCTAGCCAACTTGGGTCTATTTGCCTTGGCTTTTAGCAACCTTGTAAAGGGTTGGGGCCCTAGTTTCTTGCTTTCTTTATTATTTTTATTTGGCCTTTCTATACAATGTTTTGGGTCCTTTTAAAATCCCTATTTACCTTAATAAAAACACCTTAATTAAGGATCCCTATTTACCTTAATAAAAACACCTTAATTAAGGATATGTAACATTTCAAATTTAATGTCAAAACCTTGGAAAAGATGAACAAAGAAAAAGACAAAGGAAAATGATAACGCAAATAGGTCATAAAATTAGATGTTATTTTTGAAAGGTTGAAGATATAACACAAGAGGTATGAAAGGAAAAATGACAATGTGCATGGATTAGTTGAGTTTCTTAAAAAATTGAAATTAGAAGATGCCCTTATGACAATGGAAAATGAAGGAAAATGACAATTAAGGACACAAGAATCACTAATATTTACAACTTTAAGCAAGATGTTGAATTTTGAGATATAACCCTTAGCAAGTATGTATGGATTCAATTAACAAGAGTAGGTAGGTTGAGCATATTTTTGTTTAGCTACCCTTGGATACCATGGGAGAAAACTACATGGAGAAAATATAAAACATCAACAAGATTATTTGAGGCTACGATTCTCTAGAGGGATATGTTTTGTGTAAAATGTCTTATTAGGCTACTTCAAATAGCCCTCCATTTGATGTTCCCTCTACCATTTGCATTAGATGCCTTCTATTAGGTTCACTATTGTTGGGATACCCTTGTATTTTATCTTTATTTTATAACACATGCTAATAAAGTTAACTCAAACACCCATGTGAACACTAATTCCTACCATCCCCCCTTAGTGTGAACATGGAGATAATGTACATCACATGAACTAGAAATAGAATCGTATGCCTATGCATACCTTTAGGTCTGCATATTTCTATCTAGATCTTGTTGTACATGATCACCTACATAGATAACTTATCTTGCTTTCACTTCCAGTGAATTTATCACCAGTTGACCACACTTCCAAAAATTCTAGCAGTCAGAGGATCTTTATAGCCAGCTACTCTCCTATACAACTATTTACATCATCAATGATATCTATAGTATCCTCTTTTCAAATTGTTGTACCCAAAATATTTTTTTGTCATTCTACTTAAATTGAGCTAAATCATGTAAAAATACCGTCAAAATTTTGTTTTAGGTCAAACCAAACATAAGGTTTTTGTGGGTTTATGTCAAGGAACATATGTGTAAAATTCTAAAAAATTGAAAATTAGGGTTTTGTGCCCCTATATTTAGGGAAACCCTTGAAAATAAGACCTTGCCAGAATTCTTTGAAAATGATTTTGATAGAATGAATTGACTTCACGATCACACTAGTCAAGTCAAAATCACCAAAAGGTTAGTTATACTCTGGTGGGTTTGTTTTCATTTTTTAGGAATAAAGTTAGGAGCTTCACACCCATTAATGGAAGATTGGCCAGTACCAAGTGTTGAAAGTTAAGCTTCAAAAGCTTCAACAAAGAAACCATGGTGGAAATACTCTGAAAAGATGCTATCTCATGAAGGGGATTTTTAAAAGTGAAAAATGTTGAAAATTGACTAAGTCTAGAAAATGAACGCCTTGCTACCAAGAAGGTTGTGTAGTTGAATGCCTTAGTCATTTTTCCAACACCCATACATGCAGCATGATGAAGGTGATTGCAACGATGCACGTGTCTACATCGTCAATAATAGCGCTCAAGACAATCACAATGCATGGTGAACATGAAGCATGAAGAGATGAAGTTTTTCAAAGCTAATGATGAACTTGCACCTAAAAGGCGCCCCCGCTGAAGAAAGGTTGCCCTTGAATTCAGAAGATCAAAAGTAGTCATCAACCTTCAACAAGGAATTCATCTTCTTTGTGTTCATGTTGGCTTTCCAATGCATCGTCAAGCTAAGTCATTTGATTCATCAATCAAAGACGAACACAAGCGAAGTCAGGAGAAGTTGTAAAGCAAGAGCCATCAAAATAGCAGTCAAACATGAGGAAAGGTGCCCCTGCTGACCAGGGGCACCCTTGAATTATATGGTCCAAATCTCATTTGTTGAACAAGCTCATCTTTGAGTAATCTCTTTGGCATCAGCTTAGCTCTACGGTGAATATATTTGTCAGCCTATGAGACATATCAAAAGACAACAGTTGTTAATCATTCGAGCATGCCAAATGGAGTGAAAACCAATGCATAACAAAGCAAAGGTGCCCCTATTGGCCAAGGGCGCCCTTGAATCTGAGGCACCTGATGAAGTTTCCAACCACTGTTGTATACATGGCATCTGTTCATCTCTCTCTCAACTTCATGATCAATCCAGCTATGCATCCACAGGACCTGTCAAGCAATCAGAGGCAAAGATCAAGCAAAAAACACCTAATGGTGAAATTTGAAGGAAGAATGCCAAGAAATTGGCTAAGTGTTGGTCAAAAGAGCCCCTACTGAATGATCGATCTCAATAATGACACTGTCAACAAAGACAACAGAGTAATCTGACACCTGACAACAAAGATCAAACTAGGGCCACTCTCAAAGGTTGACGACATGAAAATCATAAGTCAAAAATCCAAAGGCACCTTGCTGGCCAGGGGTGCCCATGCTTTTGAAGGACTCAAATTGACTTTCAAGATCCGTGAAACCAGTCATCCTTTCATGGAATGAGTTGGTTATCCATCTCACATTTCAGCAAGATCATTAGACTCATTTGTCAGTGATGATCTCATATCGAAGCATGGAGGGTCGAAATGGAGAAATTTAAGAACACTCAAAAATTTGACTAAGTCTGAAGCTAAAAGTGCCCCTACTAGGAAAAGGCGCCCTTGAATTTGAGGTATCAGATTTAGGTTTTGGACTTGGTAGCTCCCAGGCACACTTCTTCAGAGTTGACTCAACTTGGCAATGGATCTGTCAGCGACACTTCATGATCAATCAAACAACCGGGATTGAGGATCGAACAAAGGCACTTCACCATGAAAAATAATGAAAAAAGTGTTCAACTCCTCAAAGGGACACCTAAATTCAAAGGGAGTCTCAGTTGACTAAATTTGTCTATTTAGACAACCTTTTCATGTCTAAAATGGTCCCCAATTGGTGGAAATCACTCTCAGGAACTCCAGATCAGGAAAAAAGACTCCTCCATCATGAGTTGGCACCCAATTGATGCTTACAACTCTAAAGTGACATATCAAAGCATCTAGACGTCCATTCTTCATTATTTCTTTGTAGGTTGAGGAGCTCAAGAACATATATTTTTCTTCTCCAACATTTTTTGAAGATCTGACAAAGGGGTTTTCATTGTTCTTCATATTTTTGAAGATTTGTTGCACAGAGGGGCCATTTATCAGAGGTTGCATCAAAAGGCATAATTCTTCCAGAAAGACAGCTAATAACTTCCAATCATCTTCTTGTCTTTTTCCTCTTTCCTTGTCTTAGATCTTCTTGCATGTCCAAGAAAACAACAGATAATCATAGATTTGACCAACTGGGTATGATCAGCACTACTTTTCAACAAAACCCACATGTTAGATTTTTCTAGAAAAAGTAGCCCTGCTACCCCTATTTTTAAGGGTTTTTTAAAAAAATCATAATTTTGAAAAACGAACAAACTAGGTTTGTTTAGCATTGAAGCATGAACAAAACCCATTTGTTGGATTTTTTCGAGAAAAATCATTTTCCAGTACCTCTGCCACCGAAGGGCTCTTGCATGTCATAGATAAACTCATTTTTTTGAATTTCTGATTTTCAGGGTTTTTTTAGAAAATCATTCTCAATAAAACCCACATCTCAGAATTTTTCATAAAAAGTTTGCCCTGGCAAGGCTATTTTTAGTAGCTCTAGAAAAAGTTGTTTGAACAACATCGTGTGCACAGTCAATCTTCAAGGTTTTCATAATGCAGTTCTCCCAAGACAAATACAAGACCAAAATGGTCTTACCCCATGATTTTCTAAAAACAACTAGCATCGATCTGCATCGGGCACACCCAGAGGTCAATTTGGACAGATTCACAAGCATAGACACAAGTCCATAGGTTTCATAATGGTTTCACCTTGTATATCTAATCACCTTCCAAGGCCAGTTTAGAGGATTGTAACCATTGGAATTTTACGTCTGTAGCGAGTTCATGTGCATTTCTCACAGCTGGAGTGTTCACAGTCAAACTTTGTGGTTTCATCATACAATACTCTTTTGTTGAGAAAGATCAAGGAAAATGTCAAAAACGTAAAGCTGCAAAAGAACGCAGAAGGTAGTCATTCCCAACACAGAGCCGCCATTGGTTAATACTACACTACCTTCCATGTCAAAATGGAAACACAGACATAAAAACAAGGAGTGACCTCCTAAGGGAAGCAGAATAAAGGAGATGCATATGTCAAGTTGTTGACAAGTAGTAAGTTGATAGTTGAAGCATGTGATGGTCTCCGTATGAAGAAGTCAACGACTAGTCAGAAGGATTGTTGACTAGAATTGATGAGGTGTAAAATACCCACTTAGGACGTCCTACCCTCCAAAATAGCATTAATGGCAGCATGAGTTAACTTGATGCCTCATTCCAAGTTAACTCACCGTCCCACTGATCATGAATGTTAGATCCCACTAATTATGGATGTCTATTTCTAGATCTTCACTAGTTGTGGATCTCTATTTTTGGAGGCACTTTTGTAATTGGAGTTGACTTTTAGTTTAGTTTCAGTCAACTGAAGTAGATTTCCAGTTGATTCTTTGTTTAGTTTCAGTTAACTGAAGTAGCTTTCGAGTTAACTACTTGGTCACCTAAT